>CM060422.1:36558337-37110837 GCA_030545235.1 Helianthus tuberosus | reverse complement strand
GGTTTTAACTATGCCCGAGCAGTCCAAGGCAGACCTTCAAAGGATGTCTCGGGTGTGGAAAATGTTGCCAAAAATGCCCCTAGATCTGCTGATAAGCCTGTGATGAGCACGTTCAACAGGTTTTCTGTTCTTGATGTCCAGGAGAGCGTTAAAAAGGGCACTTTGGTGGTAGACAACGCTGACTTATACCCACCGGAAAACATTAGCACCGAAAAATGTACCACCAATAAACAAAATGTGATTGATCCGGGTCGTGTCCTTCCTTCATGGAGCCAATTCAGTCCTTCTGAGTCTCTAAGTAGAATCCTTGATAAGGACTATGGTATCACGGATGAACAAAAAAAGCGTATTCTCGATGCTCTTTGTAGCGACGCGAAAGCGGTTAAAGCGGAGGATCAAGAAGAATGGGTTGATGGTGAATGGGATTTCTTTCATGACAAATGCATGGAACTTGATTTGGATCCGGATTTTTGTGTCGAGGATGTTTACGAGGATGAGAGCGGCTCTGCTCAGTTTATCTCTCAGCTTGCGAAGACGGGTAAATATTTTGATCCCGTTGTCGCAAAACCCACTAAACGTTAATTTTGATGAATCCGTTGTCCCAGTTTGAAGGGCTCTTTTGTTGGTTCTTAGCTCTGTGTTTTTGTGTTTTTTGGTGGTTCTTCGGTTATGATCGGAAGTTGCTTATTTTTGGGACTTTCTGTTTGTTTTTATTTGGTCGTTGGGTGATTCTGTCTTGCAGCCAAACTGGGTCATATAGGCTGGAATTATTCTGTCTGGTTGTTCTTTCGGGAGGTACAGGGGCTCCGTTTGTGATGTCCCAGATTTGGAGTCAGGGTATGAAGGCCGGGTGTAAATATTTGGGTCCTGCTCCTCCATGTTTGTTTTTTTGGTCTGGGTCTTATCATCCTGTTCCAGGTTTGCTGCTTCAGTCCGGGTTGTATAGGTGGTCCGGGCTGTCTAATTGGCTCTCCGGGTTTATTAAATGGCCCTCCGGGTTTTCTTGGTGCTTGGTCCGGGTTGTTATTTCGTCTGCAGACTTTATAAATTGGTCTCCCAGGTCTGTTACTTGTTTCAGCTCAGGGAATGCAGCCTATTTGGGTACTACAAGATGGAATGCTGTTATATTATTATTAGTAATTATGGGCATGGCTAAAGGCCCAACCGGCTTTTTATTTGTTGAGATCCATTTCTGGTCTGCAGGCCCAAGAAGTAGGCCCAGTTTTGAGGTATG
Organism: Helianthus tuberosus; assembly: GCA_030545235.1. NCBI lineage: Eukaryota > Viridiplantae > Streptophyta > Magnoliopsida > Asterales > Asteraceae > Helianthus > Helianthus tuberosus. Next base: position 37,109,603 of record CM060422.1, on the reverse strand, counting down.
TGGGTTGCCTAGTAATCTGGGCAGAAGAGTTCAGTGGCAGGCCCACTATTCTGTTGATAATATTTTGGCTGCTGAAGATGCTTTGTTTGTATGGAGGGCCCACATCCTCTATATCCCATCGCTGTACCAGGCCCACATAATTTGTTCTGAGTTTACTATTTTGGCGTCCGTTTTTGGCTGGGTATTGTTCCGTCGCTGCAGTTCTCTTTACAGAGGTATTATTTGCGCTGGTGGGCTGCTTGATCCAGTTGGCTCGCTGAATATTTGGACGCTGGGTTTTCAGCTATCTCGGTCCAGCTTGTTGGCCCAATCCAAGTGTTATTTTGGTTTATTATATTGGGATGTATCTTGTTTGGACCCTAGTCATTTGGGCCTGTTTAATGATGCCGTTGATTTTTACTTGAAAGCCCATCAGTGGATGTTTGTTCTTTGGAGCCTCCATAGAGTAGCTGGTTGGGGTCCCATCTCGGTGGTCATGTTTTGCGGCCCAACCTGTGGGGTTTTAAGATTGGACCTGGTTACCTTTGCTTGTTGGAAGAAGACCCAGTTACCTTCGATTTTGATTAATATAGAGTATTGGTTAGTTGTTATGTTAGGGGCCGAGCCCATGTTTTTGTTGTTAGGAAAAGATATCATCCCTACTAGGATGTTAAATGCTACTAGGTGTTGTATGTTTTTCGCTTTTCTAACGTACACCAAAGCATGTTTTGGTGCTTCGTTTATAGGTTGGCGGGGGTATGCCCCTTTAAACATGTAATCTCCTTATTTTTTATAATAGTTTGCCGGGCGAAAGCTCATTTATCCAAAAAAAAAACCCTAAACCCCAAACCCTAAACCCTAACCCTAACCCCTAAACCCTAACCCCTAACCCCTAAACCCTAAACCCTAACCCCTAAACCCCTAACCCCTAACCCCTAACCCCTAACCCCTAACCCCTAACCCCTAACCCTAACCCCTAACCCCTAACCCCTAACCCTAAACCCTAACCCCTAAACCCTAACCCCTAAACCCTAACCCCTAAACCCTAACCCCTAAACCCTAACCCCTAAACCCTAACCCCTAAACCCTAAACCCTAAACCCTAAACCCTAGCCCCTAGCCCTAAGCCCTAAACCCTAAGATTTTTCATTTGCTCGAATTTTTTCTCTCTCTAATTTCTCTCTCTAAGAATTTCTCTCTGCCGCCTCTTCCTCTTATGCTTGAAAATTCTTCAACCGGTGGATTAATTCCACCTCCTATACCTCCAATTCCTCCAGATCGGCCCCCTGATATTAACGAATCCCCTCTTGAGGTTCCGTCTTCAAGGTCTGGGCAAGATAATAACCCATTAGCTCAGCCGTCGCTTCCAAATGGAGCTTCATCGCCTGCTCGTGGATGTCAAAACATCCCCAATCCAACATCAAAGGGTAACAAAGGGACTTCGCAAAAGAATTCGGTCCATACATCCAACGTTTCAGATAATGAATTGGCTCGAATTAGGGCAGAGTTCATTACTCATGATGCCCAACTTATGCGTGAGGCTAAGGAGGCCAGAGGGGGTACCTGGTCACCGCCGAGGAAAAGCCAAAACAGACCTGGGAAGGTGCAGATTAAGGGGTTTGGTGGTATAAGAAAACTGAAGAAGGAATGTCGATTCAACCCTTTGGGGACTGATTCTCGTCAAAATAAGAGTACAAGTGGTGCAGACCCTCCAATAAGGTATAATCCTCTCCTCTTTGACTTGCCAGTTAGGGATTTCATTGAACAAACAACGAAGATCTGCAAGAATGCTAAACCTGTCTCGACCATGGGAGCTGAAAATGACATAGATGGGATGAAGGAGGATAATCGGGTGACAGGGGAAAACTCCGAATGGGATTCATTGTCGGAATCATCCCTGGGTGAAGCTCAATCTGCTCCTATCCAGAACACAGGTAATTCCCTTGCTAATGATGTTGATATGGGGGAAGGTACAAGTCCACTTGCTGTTGATACTACTGAGCAAGGGACTATTCCTGTTCAAAAGGTCTCGGTTTGGGATAGGTCAGGTAATGGAGGGCTCTCGTATGGCCAGATGATAGCTAGAAATAGAGAGCTTGAGTCAGTAAAGATGGAGTATTTTCCGCCTTCTGTTACGCCTGAAGGTAAAACCAGAATAATCATTACTCAGGATGATCTTAAAGCTTCGGCTCAGGTATACCCGCTTCACCTATACGGTTACTTTCTTGGCACGTCTATGGATTACAAAGTTGTGAATAGGTGCCTACATCGCCTTTGGAGAACGTATGACCTGGCTGAAATTACAAAAAGTCCAGCCGGTATTTTTTATTTCAAATTTAAAAGTGAAAAGGGATTAAATGATGTGCTGGAAAATGGGCCATGGATGGTGAATAACATTCTTGTGTTTCTGGATAAATGGGTGCTCGGGCTATGTTTAGAGAAGATAGAGCCATCAATAGTTCCTATGTGGGTAACTATGCATAATATTCCGCTTGACCTGTGGACTAGTACAGGAATAAATAAGCTTATGAGTGGAATGGGGGAGCCGAAACTTATGGACAAGTTAACGCTTGAGAGATGTGTAAACCAAACGGGTAAACTTGGATATGCTCGGGTGTTGGTGGATGTAAAAGCCTCATGTAATCTTCCGAGTGAGGTTGAAGTCGTTTACCCCAATAGGATTACCACCCTGAAGGTATCATACCAGTGGAAACCGCCCATTTTCTCTCATTGTGTTGTTTTTGGCCATAGTGACTTGCAGTGTAAAAATAAACCAAAAACGGATAATGATTTGGCAATGAAAGAGGCTTCTGATACGGACAAGGCTGCTGGGAATCTGGGGGCTGCCATCAATCAAAATACAACTCAGATAGATAAGGGCAAAGGTATTTCGGTTACAGATAATGATGGGTATGAAACTGTGAGGAACAAGAGAAATCGACAGCTGCAAACTGACCAAGATAAACCAAATAATAGTGGCCAATATCCAGCTAAAAAGAATCAGAGTGGAGCCCATCAGGTATCGAGTAATAGGGGAGGTAGTAAGGTGTATCATAACTCTAATGGAGCGTCTGGTTCGAATCCTAATAGTGCGGGTTTAAAAAATCAGCAGATCCCTCCTAAACAACCGAAGAAGGCTGCAAATCAGGCCCCTAACTGTGCTCCGAAAGCCTCCGGCTTCAACTATGCCCGTGCAATCCAAGGCAGGCCTTCAAAGGATGTCTTAGGTGTGGAAAATGTTGCCAAAAATGCCCCTGGTCCAGCTGATAAGCCTGTGATGAGCACGTACAACAGGTTTTCTGTCCTTGATGTCGAGGCGAGCGTTAATAAGGGCACTTTGGTGGAGGAAAACTCTGATTTGTACCCTCCGGAAAATATTTGCTCCGAGAAATGTACCACCAATCAACAAAATGTGATTGATCCAGATCGTGTCCTTCCTTCATGGTGCCAATTCAGTCCATCAGAATCTCTTAGTCGGATCCTTGATAAGGACTATGGTATCACGGATGAACAAAAAAAGCGTATTACCGACGCTCTTCGTAGTGACGTGAAAGCGGTCAAAGCGGAGGATCAAGAAGAATGGGTGGACGGTGAATGGGAGTTTTTTACGATAAGTGCATGGAACTTGATTTGGATCTAGATTTTTGTTTCGAGGACGTTTATGAGGATGATAGCGGCTCAGCCCAGTTTATCTCCCAACTCGCGAAGACGAGTAAGTACTTTGATCCCGTCGTTGCGAAACTTCCGAAACATTAAGTTTTTATGAGTCCTTCGCCTGTATGTGAAGGATCGTTGTGCTGTTGTTTGGTTCTGTTTTCCTGCGTTCTTTGGTGGGTCTTGATGTGTGCTAAGAAGATCCTTTTATTTGGTACGTTTTGTTTAATTCTATATGGTCGTTGGGTTATAGTTTTTTGCAGCTTTTGGGAGTATTTAATCTGGGAAATCTCCGTATGGATTCCAGCTTTTTGGGGTTTTTTGCTGGCTGTTTATGGTCCAGGTTTACACACTGCCAGGTCTAAGTTTTATAAAGGTCTGGAATTGCTGTTTCTTGATTCGATAATTTGGTGGTCTGTGTTTAAGCTGTTCGGCCTGGGGGTTTTCTTATGTACCGGGCTGTTTAGTTGGACTGATTATAATATGTCGTTTTCTGGGTCTCATCTTCCTCTCCAGTCACAGTCATTCTCTCAAGTCTCGGGTTTAGTCCAAGATCTTTATCTTCGGTTCCGGGTTTCTATTTTATCGGTCGGGTATTTTTCTTTGAATTCGGTTCTTTTGAATTTGGACCGAGATCATATGGTCCAGGTTTTCTTTTGTGTGGCCCAGTTCAGATGGGGGTGGGTAATTATTTTCTCCGGCCCAGGTTTGTGTCGGATCTGTGTAGGTGTTTGAGGCCCAATTTTGATTCATTAAGAAAGTCCAATGATTTAATTAGTTATATAACTGCTGGGCCTAATCATGGTATGCTGAAGCCCAGTTGGTGGGGTGTTCAATTTACAGCCCATTTTAGTTCCATCTTTTGGTATAAAAGTCAGGCAGTGGGTAGCTTAGTTGGTGGGTTGTTCTGTCTTTTGGTTGGGCCGCTCAACACTATGGGGCCTTTAATCTTGGTTGCTGCTTTGGATCAGACTTTGAGTGAGGCCCATTGTGGCGCTGCTTTAGCTGCCCAGTTCTGGAAGGCCCATAAGAGGGCTGGTTATGTGTTGGCTGCTGGGCTTGATCTAGATAAAGGCCCATCTCTTTGGGTTCTTGAAGACTACCTACGAGTTGAAGGCCCAATCTGTTTTGGGTTTTTTTGTATTGTAACTGTTTTATTTTTGTGTTCTAGTAGTGTTAAGTTCGAAAAGGATAATATCCCTACTAGGATTTATCTTAGTAGGAATAGTATGGTTTTCGGTTTTGTTGGTCCCCGAAGCTTGTTTTGGGTGTCCAAGTGATTCGGGGGGGGGGGGGGTATGCCCCTTCATAAAAATACATGTAATATCTTTTCTATTTATACAAGTTTGCCGGGCGAAAGCTCATTTACCAAAAAAAAAAACCTTAAACCCTAAACCCTAACCCCTAACCCCCAACCCCCAAACCCCAACCCCAAACCCCAAACCCCAAACCCAAAACCCAAAACCCAAAACCCTATGGATTATCCATCATCTGGTGGAGAAATTCCACCTAAAATCCCTCCAACCTACGGCTGATCTTTCCAACCTTATGTCCGATTATCCATCATCTGGTGGAGAAATTCCACCTAAAATCCCTCCATTACCGCTGATACCCCCTGGTCCAGCTCCATTCTCTAGCCCTAATTCTTTGCCTTCCTCTCAATCGAAAATCTCTGTGGAGAAATCACCGATACCAGAGTGCACCGTCTCATCCCTACACCAAATACCAGCGAATTGCGGCCCAGTGGAGTGCATTATCACCTCTTCTGCTTCGACTAAAGCTCCAACCGGCCATAAAAGTCTGAAGAAAAAAACGAACCAGAACCCTAGACATGCTACGTCTTCTGGTGATGAAGAACTTGACAGAATCCGTGCAGAGAATCATGCTCATGATGCGAAATTGATGCAAGAAGCCGGCTTGCCTCCTAGTGGGTACAAATCAGCCAACCATAGATCAGTGGGGGTCAAAATCAAGGGGTTTCGGAGCAGCAGGAGAACTAAACCTCCGATTCGGTATCGCCCTCTTCTGTCTGATCTTCGTATTAAGGGCTTTGTCGAAGAAACCAAACGTATTGCTGCCAAAACCAAACGAGTTTTGCCTAATTGGTCCTCTATTTTTGCCGATAAGTCTCTCAATCTGGAGGAAGAAGTAGAGTCCGAGGAAGACCTTGGTGAAGTACACCTTAATGATCTGAACTCTCCCCAATTGGATGATGAACCCCTGCAACAAAAAGACACAGACTCAGTTATGGAGGTAGACGTCCAGGTCGGCAATGATGCGTTTCAGTCTGGTCCGAAAAGCAATGAGATAAGTGATGTAGGTATAAGCTCTAACCCACCTATTTTGACTGATAGCCACAATTCAGGTGGTATGTCTACCCCTGCTGTTAATGTTTGGCATAAGCATAAACAAATGGGGGTGTCGTTTGCGGAACAAATTAAAATGAATAATTCTGAGAATGATATAAAACTGGAATATATCCCTCCGGTTATTACACCAGAGGGAAAATGTCGTGTTATTATCACAAAAGAAGATCTCAAACTTTCTGCCAAGGTGTTCCCGTTGTATCTCTATGGGTATTTTTTAGGAACATCTATGGACTTTACAAAGGTCAACTTATGTTTAAAACGGTTGTGGAAGTCTTATGACATTTCAGAAATATCAAAGAGCTAAACGGGTTTCTTTTATTTCAAGTTCACTAGTGAAGTGGGTCTAAATGGGGTGCTTGAAAATGGGCCTTGGTTAGTCAATAATGTGCCCATCATTATTAATAAATGGGAACCGGGTTTATGCCTCCAACGTATTGAGCCTGATACCATTCCTTTATGGGTCACGGTGCATGATGTTCCTATAGAACTTTGGACGAAAAGAGGTATGAGTATCCTTTTTAGTGGAGTCGGTAAACCACTTCTTATGGACCGGGTAACGCAAGCTAGAGTGGTCAATAACTCGGGGAAACTGGGCTATGCTAGGATGTTAGTAAATGCAAAGGCTGAGTTCAAACTCCCCTCGTTTGTTGAAGTTGAATACCCGAGTGGGCCTAATGGGGAGGATCGGGTTGGGGTGCTGAATATCTCCTACCAATGGAAGCCAGCGGTGTGTGACTTCTGTGGGGTGTTTGGACACTCGTTAAAGCTCTGCAAGAAAAGGCCAAGAACGGTTGAGGAAATGGCTACAGCCTCTAAGACTTCAGCCAATGCTCAAATGCAACCCAATGTTGTAAAGGAAGTGAGCAACCAGCAAGTAGAGTCTATGTTGGTAGACCACAATAAAAAGAACACTCTTAAAGAGCACGGGAAACAACAGAACTTGGCTGGTGTGAAGGGGTCATCCCGTGTGGCTGGTAAACATAATGGTAATAAGGGTGGCCAAGAGAAGATGAAAGGTATCGTGAAAGAGGGTAATGAAGGAAACAATAATTCAAATACCAGTTCCAAAGTGGCTGCATTCCAAGGGGTGGATCAAGGAAGTACAAGTGGCGTTAAAAATAGGAACTTGGGTTTCAATTTTCAGAAAGCGGTTCAAGGTGCGAGCATTCCTAAGTACCACCCTAAACCTGTGCAAACTCCCACAAAACAGCCCACTATAGCTGTTTCTAACAGGTTTTCAGTCTTAGATGGTGCTGAAAGTGTTATTATTAATGACCCTGCTGTAAAACAGACCCAATATTCCGCATCAGCAGCTAATAAACCGGCTGCTAACCAGCCGTCCACTGTTGGATCAAACTATTCTGCTGCTAAACAGTCCTCTACAATGCATTCAAACAATTTTTCGGTCCTTGATTTTCAGCGTCTCTCAAGGTGAATGAGCTTATTGGAGAACCTATGAACCTCTTCCCACAGGATAATGCCAGTGTTGAGTTCTGTACAACAAACGAGCAATCTCCTTTTGATCTAGGTCGGGTTCTTCCTACTTGGAGTCGTTTTAGTCCCTCGGAGACTTTACAACGGATTCTAGACAAAGATTATGGTATTATGGATATCCAGAAAAAACGAATCCTTGATGCTCTTACATGAGAATCTCAAGCCGTTAGAGCAGAGGATCAAGAAGAATGGGTTGACGGGGAATGGGAATTTTTCAACGAAAAATGTTTGGAGTTAGGACTGGACTCGGACTATTGTGTGGAGGATGTCTATGATGATGAGAGTGAATCGGCTCGGTTCATGGCTCAGTTGGCGAAGACAGGTAAATTCTTTGACCCCGTTGTTGCCAAACCGTCTAAACGTAAGTAATTTATGAGTCCTCTTTTCGTATTCGAAGGGGTTCTTTGTTGGGTTTTTGGGTTGTGGTTTTGTGGCTTTCGTTTTGTGTTAGTTTGTACTCGGAAACTGCTCTTGTTTGGGACTTTTTCCCTGATGTTATTTGGCCAAATAGTTATAAATTCCTGCAACCGAATGGGAGTCAATATATTGGGAACCTGCTGTTTGTTTTTAATTGCTGGGATTAGCTCCATGTGCAGCTACGGAAGTGTCATTCAGGCTGAGTTTTGGTCCGGGTTTCGCTCTTTTGGGGTTTTTTTGTTTGGGTTCACTTATATCGTTCTGGGCGTTTTTCCTTGGTCCGGGTTTCCTAATGGGTCCGGGTTGGTTATATGGCCCTACGAGATTGTTATTGGTGCTAATAAATGGGTTGATCTTAATTGGGTGTGCGGCCCAGTTTTTTTGGGGTGTGGGGTTCGAGTTTGCAAAGCCCATGTTGAAGGCCCAACTTTGGGTTTATTGCTTATGTTTTCTCGAGCCCAGATTTCCGAATTTCAGTATGTTAGTGGGCGGCCCAGGTTATTTAAAAGTGATGTATGCAGTCTGGTTAGTCTTTGTTTTTGTGCCGCCCAGCTATGAGATTATAATCAGGCCAACGTTTTGTTAATTTTGGGGCCATTGCTCAATTACTATTGCCGTGTATTTTTGAAGGCCCATTCGTGCAGAATCTTTCTAATATGTCTAAGCTGCCTTGGTTGTGGGCCTGGTTTGCTTGTGAAGTGCGGCCATCTTGACTGGCCCAATGTCCCTACTTTGGCTGCTAGCTTGGTGAAGGCCCAATACATGGGTATTAATTTATTAAAGATTGTAAGCCCAAAGTTTTTGGGTTCTAGTGTTATGTTTGGTGTTGATCTTTGTAATAGTATTACGCTAGAAAAGGATATTATTCCTACTAGGAGTTTTTCTTTTAGTAGGCATAGTATGGTTTTCGTTTTTGTTGGATCCCGAAGCATGTTTTGGGAGTCCAAGTGTTACGGGGGGGGGGGGTATGCCCCTCCAAAAATTACATGTAAAATCCTTTATTTATAATAGTTTTCCGGGCGAAAGCTCATTTACCCAAAAAAACCCTAAACCCTAAACCTTAAATCCCAAACCCCAAACCCCATGGTTTTTCATTTGCACAATTTTTTTTCTCTCTCTAACTTCTCTCTATAGAATTTTTCTCCCAAATTACATGGCTGATTCCTTCCTCCCATGCCCGAAATCCCTTCTATTGTGGAAGAAATTCCATAATATCCTCCCTCTAAACCTCCGATTCCTCCAGATCCAGAGCCGTTTTCTGTCCCTGTACCTGGAATTCCTTCCGTTTTTATCAATTCAGCGAACAAGAGTGGGGAGTTGGCAAGCGCCGCTCAATAAATCCTTCAAGATAATTTGGATGCAGCCCCAAATGGGGTCTCTCGTACCTCATTATCTCCGAGTAAGGCTTCCTCAAGCCCCCCATGCCCTTCTAAAACTTCAAATCGGAATTACAGGGTTGCGAAAAACTCAGGTGATGTAGAACTGGATAAAATTAGGGCTGAGAAAATCGCTCATGATCATGCGCTGATGAGAGAACCAGGTCTCCCTCCTGGAGGCCTAAATTCTGCAAACCCTAAAAGATGTTCAGTCAAAATTAAAGGCTTCAGAAACAACAATCGATCTAAACCGGTGGTTAAGTACAGTCCTGCGTTGTCAGACCTTCGTATAAAGGGATTTGTGGAAGAAACCAAACGCATCACGGCTAAGATGAAGAAGGGGCCAATCAAATGGGCGGAGGTTTTGGAAGCTAAGACAAATTCGCAGGTGGGGGATGTGATTTATGAAGATGTGGATGGCCAGGGTTCCCCGATTGAAGTTGTATCTACACGCATGGAAGAGGATGTCTAGAGTAATGTCCAGAGTAATGTCCAATCGGAAACTAAAGGTCCTGCTCAGCCTCTGCCAAAAGAAGCCTGTGCTGATATGCAGGTTGGGTCAGGGTTTTCAGGTGAGAAAGATAAAAATGATGGTACTGCAAATAGGGGGCTAGATCCAACCATATACGAAAGTGCAAATGATGTTGCCCCGGTGCTCGCTGAAGGGGCTAATGTTTGGAACAAACATAAAAATGCAGGTAAATCTTTCGCTGACCAGATTAAATGTAATGAAGCTGAAAATATTGTGCACTTAGAATATATTCCCCCGATCATTACGGCTGAGGGAAAATGTCGTGTAGTCCTAACAGAGGAGGATTTGGCCTTGTCGGCTAAGGTGTTCCCGTTATATCTATATGGATATGTTTTAGGAACGTCTATGGACTTCCATAAGGTAAATGTAAGTCTCAAAAGGCTGTGGAAAGATTATGATATTTCAGAAATTTCAAAAAGTACAACAGGGTTTTATTACTTTAAATTTACGAGTGAAGAAGGGCTGAATAGTGTCCCCCTGGTTAATTAACAATGTCCCCATTCTGCTCAACCGTTGGGAACCAGGAGTGTGTCTTGAACGGATTGAACCTGATGTCATTCCCCTATGGGTTACTATCCACAAAGTCCCCATGGAGCTCTGGACTGATCGTGGAATGAGCAAAGTGTTTAGTGGTGTTGGAAATCCCCTTATATTAGATAGAGTTACCCAAGCAAGAGTGGTGAATAATTCCGGTAAATTGGGTTATGCCAGAATGTTGGTCAATGCTAAAGCTGAGCTCAAGCTCCCTAATGAAGTGGAAGTGGAGTTTCCTAGTGGACCGAATAGGGCTGCTCGGGTTGGGGTTCTGGAGGTGAGCTATCAGTGGAAACCTCCTGTGTGTGATCATTGTGTGGTCTTTCGGCATTCTTTAAAACAATGTAAGCATAGGCCCAACTCTGAAGAGATGACTGTTGTAGAGGTTTTGAAAGCCCCTATGGATAAAGATATGGAAATGGCTATTGATGTTGAAGAGTTCACCGTTGTCACTGGAAAGAACAAAAACAATAGAGGAAAAATGTGGATCCGAAGAGTGGTAATGGGACGAGTAGTGTGCCTAAGAGTGCTGCTGGTTCGGTGTTTCATAAAGGGGAAGCGAGTGGTGTGAAAAAAGGTTCATAGAGTTTTAATTTTGGGCGTGCTGTTTTAGGTAAAGGCCAGCAAAAGCATACTACGAAAATACCCCAAAACAGTGCTGTTAATCAGCCCAAAAGTGCTGTAGTTAATAAACATCAAAATGTTCCCGCCGCTGCTAAACAGTCAGGATTTAAGGTTGTTCCGATGCAACAGATTGCAGCCAAAAATACCCTTGTCCCTGATGGTAACAAAAGTTTGTCAACCTCAAATAGGTTTGCTGCTCTTGGTGCTGATTTGGTGGATTCTAACAATTGCTTGGAGCTGGATTTTGAAGCGACTATTAAAACCAACAGTCTCGTGGGTAAACCTGTGGACCTGGATCCTCCGGAAAATAATTCTGTTGCGGCATGTACTACTAACATGCAGAACGAGATTGACCCGGGTAGGCTTCTCCCTAATTGGAGTCGTTTCAGTCCAGTGGAGTCCTTAAATCGGATTATAGATAAGGATTATGGCATCACGGACCTTCAGAAAAAGCGTATTCTTGACGCTCTTCGAAGTGATGCGAAAGCGGTGAAAGCGGAGGATCAAGAAGAGTGGGTTGATGCGGAATGGGAGTTCTTCAATGATAAATGCATAGAGCTTGATTTGGATCCAGATTTTTGCGTTGAGGATGTTTTTGAAGATGAGTGTGGCTCAGCTCAGTTCCTTTCGCAGCTTGCAAAGACGGGTAAATACATTGATCCCGTAGTTGCAAAACCTCCCAAACACTAAGCTTTATGATTATGTCGTACTTTGTTGAAGGGTGCTCCTGCTGGGTTTTAGTTTTGTGTTTGTGTTTTTTCCGTTTGGTTTTGGGTTTTGCTCAGAAAATTCTTATTTTAGGGACGTTCTGTCTGATATTATTTAGTAGCTAGGTGGTTGTGTTCTACAGCCAATCTGGGTTCGACAGGCTTGTTTTTTGCTATCTGGATATGTTTTGGGGAGGTACAGGTGCCCAGGGTTTGCAGCTGTCCCAATTTTTGCGTCCGTTTTTTACGTTCAGATATGGATATTTAGATTCAGGGCTTCCGAGTTTGGCCTCAACATCTGGGTTTTTGTCTAGAAGTCTGGCGTTTGGGTTCTGTTCTGTTCTTGGTTTAGTTGGGCAACTTTTCGTGTTTCATTTGGTTGTGGGGTATGCTCGTATACTGCTGCTGTTCGGGACTTTTTGTCTGATTTTATTTGGCAGATGGGTTATAATTCTCTGCAGAAAAGTTGTGATAAAAAAGCTGGATTACTGCTGTTGGGTTTTTGCTTCAGGGTTCAGGTCGTTGAATGGCTCCGGGTTTGTCATGCAGGTTGGTTATTTGTTCGACTTCTGCTACCCGGGTTCGTATTCAACTCCGGGTTTGCACTGTGAAAGTCTCCAAAATATGATGCCCGGGTTCAGTTGCTGCCGTTGTTGTTACTGCTGTCCAGGTCTTACCTGCTGGCTGGTTCTTTTACTCTGTTCTGGATCCAGTTTGGCTGCTCAGTTTGTTTTCTGAGTGTGTTTATTAGTGCCAGCTTCATGTTCTGAGTCTTTTATAATGTTGCCCGATGTTTTTCTCTACTGGTTGGGTGTGTTATACTGCAACGGAGTCAAGTTGGCAGCTGTTTCTTTGGTCTGGGTGTGTTATCAGCTACTGCCATGTGGTTTGTTCAACTTCCGAGTCTTCGTAAAGGTCCGCGCTGTTTTATTCGGTATTTTTTTGGTCCAGATTCATTCTTGTACGGTCCAGCTCAGTGTGGGTGAGGGTGCGTGTAGTAGCCGGCCCAGTTTTGGGTGTCTTTGGTTTCAAATTATGCAGCCCAATTATCGTTCTTTAAGCAAGCACTATGAGGAAGTTATGTTTGAGACTGATGGGCCTAATTTCTGTAAGCTGAAGCCCAGGGTGTGCGGTATTAATTTTGAGGCCCAGATGTTCCTTTTGGTTTATTTGTTCTCTTCGACTCATGTCCAATTTCGGGCACATAGAGGTGAAGGCCGAAAGTTTTGCTGCGTTTGGGTTATTGTTCTCTGCTTTGGGCCGGGTTGCCATTACTGCCCTCTCTTACACAAGTGGATAGGCCCAAGACATGGGTTTGGTTATGTTAAGATTGAAGGCCCAAAGCTGTTGCGTTATAGCACTATGGATCCTGTAGTTGAGCATGTATTTTTTTATTGTTCTAGAAAAGCATATTATTCCTACTAGAATTTATAACTTTAGTAGGCATAGTATGGTTTTCATTTTTGTTGGGCCCCGAAGCATGTTTCGGGTGCCTAAGTGCTACCGGGGGGGGGGGGGTATGCCCCTCCATAAAATACATCTAATATCCTTTATTTTATAAAAGTTTGCCGGGCGAAAGCTCATTTACCCAAAAAAAAAACCCTAAACCCTAAACCCCCAACCCCCAACCCCAAACCCCAAACCCCAAACCCCAACCCCTAAACCCTAAACCCTAAACCCCTAAACAACTAACCCCTAAACCCCTAACCCGAAACCCTAACCCCTAAACCCTAACCCCTAAACCCTAGCCCCTAAACCCAAAACCCTAGCCCCTAAACCCTAAACCCTAAATCCTAAACCCTAAACCCTAAATCCTAAACCCTAACCCCCAACCCCTAAACCCTAGCCCGGTATATCCCATTTTAATCTTACACCATTGTGAACCTTACGCCTTTTTTACTCTCTGATCGAGGTTCTCGGCATTGAAAAATCTTTGTAAACTAAATCACACGTGTATATGTTGATATTTAAGAGATATACAGTCAAGAAAATCAAGGGCAATGGTGATATATATGCGGATTAGACACAAAAAAAAAATCCCTCAACAAATGGCTACAATTTAAGTAATGTGTTTAGTGACGGCATCAGATTCCTAATCGATGGAGAAATGTCTGGTGGCAAGAAAAGCTGCTTCTAGGAGGTTGTCAAGTGTTTTCGCTCGATGATTCCATTCTTGGGTGGTTGGTTTAGTCCTTGTTCCTGTAACTCGATTTCTAGCCCGGTATATCTCATTTTAATTTTACACCATTGTGAACCTTACGCCTTTTTTACTCTCTAATAGAGGTTCTCGGCATTGAAAAATCTTCGTAAACTAAATCACACGTGTATATGTTGACATTTAAGAGATATACAGTCAAGAAAATCAAGCGCAATGGTGATATATATGAGGATTAGATACCAAAAAAAACACTCAACAAATGGCTACAATTTAAGGAATGTGTTTAGTGACGGCATCAGATTCCTAATTGATGGAGAAAGGCCTGGTGGTAAGAAAAGCTGCTTCTAGGAGGTTGTCAAGTGTTTTCTCGCTCGACGATTCCATTCTTGGGTGGTTGGTTTGGCCCTTGTTCCTGTAACTCGATTCTAGCCCGGTATATCCCATTTTAATCTTACACCATTGTGAACCTTAGGCCTTTTTTACTCTCTGATCGAGGTTCTCGGCATTGAAAAATATTCGTAAACTAAATCACACATGTATATGTTGATATTTAAGATATATACAGTCAAGAAAATCAAGGGCAATGGTGATATATATGCGGATTAGACACCAAAAAAAACACTTAACAAATGGCTTCAATTTAAGGAATGTGTTTAGTGACGTCATCAGATTCCTAATTGATGGAGAAAGGTCTGGTGGTAAGAAAAGCTGCTTCTAGGAGGGTGCCAAGTGTTTTCGCTCGACGATTCCATTCTTGGGAGGTTGGTTTGGCCCTTGTTCCTGTAACTCGAATCCTAGCCCAGTATATCCCATTTTAACTTTACACCATTGTGAACCTTACGCCTTTTTTACTCTCTAATCGAGGTTCTCGGCATTGAAAAATCTTGGTAAACTAAATCACACGTGTATATGTTGACATTTAAGAGTTATACAGTCAAGAAAATCAAGGGCAATGGTGATATATATGCAGATTAGACACAAAAAAAACACTCAACAAATGGCAACAATTTAAGGAATGTGTTTAGTGATGGCATCAGATTCCTAATTGATGGAGAAAGGTCTGTTGGCATGAAAAGCTGCTTCTAAAAGGTTGTCAAGTGTTTTCGCTCGACGATTCTATTCTTGGGTGGTTGGTTTGGCCCTTTTTCCTGTAACTCGAATCCTAACCCGTTATATCCCATTTTAATTTTACACCATTGTGAACTTTACGCCTTTTTTACTCTATGGTCAAGGTTCTCGGCATTGAAAAATCTTGGTAAACTAAATCACACGTGTATATGTTGACATTTAAGAGATATACAGTCAAGAAAATCAAGGGCAATGGTGATATATATGCGGATTAGACACCAAAAAAAAAGCACTCCACAAATGGCTACAATTTAAGGAATGTGTTTAGTGACGGCATCAGATTCTTAATTGATGTAGAAAGATCTGGTGGCAAGAAAAGCTGCTTCTAGGAGCTTGTCAAGTGTTTTCGCTCGACGATTCCATTCTTGGGGGGTTGGTTTGGCCCTTGTTCCTGTAACTCGAATCCTATCCCGGTATATCTCATTATAATCTTACACCATTGTGAACCTTACGCTTTTTTACTCTCTGATCGAGGTTCTCGGCATTGAAAAATCGTCGTAAACTAAATCACACTTGTATATGTTGATCTTTAAGAGATATACAATCAAGAAAATCAAGTGCAATGGTGATATATATGCGGATTAGACACAAAAAAAACACTCAACAAATGGCTACAATTTAAGGAATGTGTTTAGTGATAGCATCAGATTCCTAATTGATGTAGAAAGGTCTGTTGGTAAGAAAAGCTGCTTCTAGGAGGTTGTCAAGTGTTTTCGCTCGACGATTCCATTCTTGGGTGGTTGGTTTGGCCCTTGTTC
Organism: Helianthus tuberosus; assembly: GCA_030545235.1. NCBI lineage: Eukaryota > Viridiplantae > Streptophyta > Magnoliopsida > Asterales > Asteraceae > Helianthus > Helianthus tuberosus. The sequence goes on along the minus strand of CM060422.1, from coordinate 37,093,874 downwards.
CTGTAACTCGATTCTAGCCCGGTATATCCCATTTTAATCTTACACCATTGTGAACCTTAGGCCTTTTTTACTCTCTGATCGAGGTTCTCGGTATTGAAAAATCGTCGTAAACTAAATCACACTTGTATATGTTGATATTTAAGAGATATACAGTCAAGAAAGTCAAGGGCAATGGTGATATATATGCGGATTAGACACAAAAAAAAACACTCAACAAATGGCTACAATTTAAGGAAGGTGTTTAGTGACGACATCAGATTTCTAATTGATGGAGAAAGGTCTGGTGGTAAGAAAAGCTGCTTCTAGGAGGTTGTCAAGTGTTTTCGCTCGACGATTCCATTCTTGGGTGGTTGGTTTGGCCCTTGTTCCTGTAACTCGAATCCTAGCCCGGTATATCCCATTTTAATTTTACACCATTGTGAACCTTACACCTTTTTTACTCTCTGATCGTGGTTCTCGGCATTGAAAAATCTTCGTAAACTAAATCACACGTGTATATGTTGACATTTAAGAGATATACAGTTAAGAAAATCAAGGGCAATGGTGATATATATGCGGATTAGACACCAAAAAAAAGCACTCAACAAATGGCTACAATTTAAGGAATGTGTTTAGTGACGGCATCAGATTCCTAATTGATGGAGAAAGATCTGGTGGAAGAAAAGCTGCTTCTAGGAGCTTGTCAAGTGTTTTCGCTCGACGATTCCATTCTTGGGAGGTTTTTTTGGCCCTTGTTCCTGTAACTCGAATCCTAGCCCGGTATATCCCATTATACTTTTACACCATTGTGAACCTTACGCCTTTTTTACTCTCTGATCGAGGTTCTCGGCATTGAAAAATCTTCGTAAACTAAATCACACGTGTATATGTTGATATTTAAGAGATATACAGTCAAGAAAGTCAAGGGCAATGGTGATATATATGCGGATTAGACACAAAAAAAAAACACTCAACAAATGGCTACAATTTAAGGAAGGTGTTTAGTGTCGGCATCAGATTTCTAATTGATGGAGAAAGGTCTGGTTTGGCCCTTGTTCCTGTAACTCGATTCTAGCCCGGTATATCCCATTTTAATTTTACACCATTGTGAACCTTACGCCTTTTTTACTCTCAGATCGAGATTCTCGGCATTGAAAAATATTCGTAAACTAAATCACACGTGTATATGCTGACATTTAAGAGATATATAGTCAAGAAAATCCATGGCAATGGTGATATATATATGCGGATTAGACACAAAAAAACACTCAACAAATGGCTACAGTTTAAGGAATGTGTTTAGTGACAGCATCAGATTCCTAATTAATGGAGAAAGGTCTGGTGGTAAGAAAAGCTGCTTCTAAGTGGTTGTCAAGTGTTTTCGCTCGACGATTCCATTCTTGGGTGGTTGGTTTGACCCTTGTTCTTGTAACTCGAATCCTAGCCCGGCATATCCCATTTTAATTTTACACCATTGTGAACTTTACGCCTTTTTTACTCTCTGATCGAGGTTCTCGGCATTAAAAAATCTTCGCAAACCAAATCACACGTGTATATGTTGACATTTAAGAGATATACAGTCAAGAAACTTAAGGGCAATGGTGATATATATGCGGATTAGACACACAAAAAAACACCTAACAAATGGCTACAATTTAAGGAACGTGTTTAGTGACGGCATAAGATTCCTAATTGATGGAGAAAGGTCTAGTGGCAAGAAAAGCTGCTTCTAGGAGGTTGTCAAGTGTTTTCGCTTGACGATTCCATTCTTGGGTGGTTGGTTTGGCCCTTGTTCCTGTAACTCGAATCCTAGCCCGGTATATCCCATTTTAATTTTACACCATTGTGAACCTTACGCCTTTTTTACTCTCTGATCAAGGTTCTCGGCATTGAAAAATCTTCGTAAACTAAATCACACGTGTATATGTTGATATTTAAGAGATATAAAGTCAAAAAAATCAAGGGCAATGGTGATATATATGCGGATTAGACACAAAAAAAACACTAAACAAACGGCTACAATTTAAGGAACGTGTTTAGTGACGACATCCGATTCCTAGTTGATGGAGAAAGGTCTGGTGGCAAGAAAAGTTGCTTCTAGGAGGTTGTCAAGTGTTTTCGCTTGACGATTCCATTCTTGGGTTGTTGGTTTGGCCCTTGTTCCTGTAACTCGAATCCTAGCCCGGTATATCCCATTTTAATTTTACACCATTCTGAACCTTACGCCTTTTTTACTCTCTGATCGTGGTTCTCGGCATTGAAAAATCTTGGTAAACTAAATCACACGTGTATATGTTGATATTTAAGAGATATACAGTCAAGAAAATCAAGGGCAATGGTGATATATATGCGGATTAGACACCAAAAAAACACTCAACAAATGGCTACAATTTAAGGAATTTGTTTAGTGACAGCATCAGATTCCTATTAGATGGAGAAAGGTCTGGTGGTAAGAAAAACTGCTTCTTGGAGGTTGTCAAGTGTTTTCGCTCGACGATTCCATTCTTGGGTGGTTGGTTTGGCCCTTGTTCCTGTAACTCGAATCCTAGCCCGGTATATCCCATTTTAATTTTACACCATTGTGAACCTTACGCCTTTTTTACTCTCTGATCGAGGTTCTCGGCATTGAAAAATCTTCGTAAACTAAATCACACGTGTATATGTTGATATTTAAGAGATATACAGTCAAGAAAGTCAAGGGCAATGGTGATATATATGCGGATTAGACACAAAAAAAAACACTTAACAAATGGCTACAATTTAAGGAAGGTGCTTAGTGTCGGCATCAGATTTCTAATTGATGGAGAAAGGTCTGGTGGCACGAAATGCTGCTTCTAGGAGGTTGTCAAGTGTTTTCGCTCGACGATTCCATTCTTGGGTGGTTGGTTTGGCCCTTGTTCCTGTAATTCGAATCCTAGCCCGGTATATCCCATTTAAATTTTACACCGTTGTGAACCTTACGCCTTTTTTACTCTCTGATCGAGGTTCTCGGCATTGAAAAATCTTCGTAAACTAAATCATACGTGTATATGTTGACATTTCAGAGATATACAGTCAAGAAAATTATGGGCAATGGTGATATATATGCGGATTAGACACAAAAAAAAAGCACTCAACAAATGGCTACATTTTAAGGGATGTGTTTAGTGACGGCATCAGATTCCTAATTGATGGAGAAAGGTCTGGTGGCAAGAAAAGCTGCTTCTAGGAGGTTGTCAAGTGTTTTCGCTCGACGATTCCATTCTTGGGTGGTTGGTTTGGCCCTTGTTCCTGTAATTCGAATCCTAGCCCGGTATATCCCATTTTAATTTTACACCGTTGTGAACCTTACGCCTTTTTTACTCTCTGATCGAGGTTCTCGGCGTTGAAATATCTTCGTAAACTAAATCACAAGTGTATATCTTGATATTTATGAGATATACAGTCAAGAAAATCAAGGGCAATGGTGATATATATGCGGATTAAAATAAAAAAAACACTCAACAAATGGCTACAATTTAAGGAATGTGTTTAGTGACGGCATCAGATTCCTAATTGATGGAGAAAGGTCTGATGGTAAGAAAAGCTGCTTTTAGGAGGTTGTCAAGTGTTTTCGCTCGACGATTCCATTCTTGGGTGGTTGGTTTGGCCCTTGTTCCTGTAACTTGAATCCTAGCCCGGTATATCTCATTTTAATCTTACACCATTGTGAACCTTAGGCCTTTTTTACTCACTGATCGAGGTTCTCGGCATTGAAAAATCTTCGTAAACTAAATCACACGTGTATATGCTGATATTTAAGATATATACTGTCAAGAAAATCAAGGGAAATGGTGATATATGTGCGGATTAGACACAAAAAAAAACACTTAACAAATGGCTTCAATTTAAGGAATGTTTTTAGTGACGTCATCAGATTCCTAATTGATGGAGAAAGGTCTGGTGGTAAGAAAAAGTTGCTTCTAGGAGGTTGTCAAGTGTGTTCGCTCGACGATTCCATTCTTGGGTGGTTGGTTTGACCCTTGTTCCTGTAACTCGAATCCTAACCCGGTATATCCCATTTTAATTTTACACCATTGTGAACCTTACGCCTTTTTTACTCTCAGATCGAGATTCTCGGCATTGAAAAATATTCGTAAACTAAATCACACGTGTATATGCTGACATTTAAGAGATATATAGTCAAGAAAATCCATGGCAATGGTGATATATATGCGGATTAGACACAAAAAAAACACTCAACAAATGGCTACAGTTTAAGGAATGTGTTTAGTGACAGCATCAGATTCCTAATTAATGGAGAAAGGTCTGGTGGTAAGAAAAGCTGCTTCTAAGTGTTTGTCAAGTGTTTTCGCTCGACGATTCCATTCTTGGGTGGTTGGTTTGGCCCTTGTTCTTGTAACTCGAATCCTAGCCCGGCATATCCCATTTTAATTTTACACCATTGTGAACTTTACGCCTTTTTTACTCTCTGATCGAGGTTCTCGGCATTAAAAAATCTTCGCAAACCAAATCACACGTGTATATGTTGACATTTAAGAGATATACAGTCAAGAAACTTAAGGGCAATGGTGATATATATGCGGATTAGACACACAAAAAAACACCCAACAAATGGCTACAATTTAAGGAACGTGTTTAGTGACGGCATCAGATTCCTAATTGATGGAGAAAGGTCTAGTGGCAAGAAAAGCTGCTTCTAGGAGGTTGTCAAGTGTTTTCGCTTGACGATTCCATTCTTGGGTGGTTGGTTTGGCCCTTGTTCCTGTTACTCGAATCCTAGCCCGGTATATCCCATTTTAATTTCACACCATTGTGAACCTTACGCCTTTTTTACTCTCTGATCGAGGTTCTCGGCATTGAAAAATCTTCGTAAACTAAATCACACGTGTATATGTTGATATTTAAGAGATATAAAGTCAAGAAAATCAAGGGCAATGGTGATATATATGCGGATTAGACACAAAAAAAAACACTCAACAAACGGCTACAATTTAAGGAACGTGTTTAGTGACGGCATCAGATTCCTAGTTGATGGAGAAAGGTCTGGTGGCAAGAAAAGTTGCTTCTAGGAGATTGTCAAGTGTTTTCGCTTGACGATTCCATTCTTGGGTGGTTGGTTTGGCCCTTGTTCCTGTAACTCGAATCCTAGCCCGGTATATCCCATTTTAATTTTACACCATTCTGAACCTTACGCCTTTTTTACTATCTGATCGTGGTTCTCGGCATTGAAAAATCTTGGTAAACTAAATCACATGTGTATATGTTGATATTTAAGAGATATACAGTCAAGAAAATCAAGGGCAATGGTGATATATATGCGGATTAGACACCAAAAAAAACACTCAACAAATGGCTACAATTTAAGGAATTTGTTTAGTGACAGCATCAGATTCCTATTAGATGGAGAAAGGTCTGGTGGTAAGAAAAACTGCTTCTTGGAGGTTGTCAAGTGTTTTCGCTCGACGATTCCATTCTTGGGTGGTTGGTTTGGCCCTTGTTCCTGTAACTCGAATCCTATCCCGGTATATCCCATTTTAATTTTACACCATTGTGAACCTTACGCCTTTTTTACTCTCTGATCGAGGTTCTCGGCATTCAAAAATCTTCGTAAACTAAATCACACGTGTATATGTTGATATTTAAGAGATATACAGTCAAGAAAATCAAGGGCAATGGTGATATATATGCGGATTAGACACAAAAAAAAAAACACTCAACAAATGTCTACAATTTAAGGAATGTGTTTAGTGACGGCATCAGATTCCTAATTGATGGAGAAAGGTCTGGTGGTAAGAAAAGCTGCTTCTTGGAGGTTGTCAAGTGTATTCGCTCGACGATTCCATTCTTGGGTGGTTGGTTTGGCCCTTGTTCCTGTAACTCGAATCCTAGCCCGGTATATCCCATTTTAATTTTACACCATTGTGAACCTTACACCTTTTTTACTCTCTGGTCGAGGTTCTCGGCATTGAAAAATCTTCTTAAACTAAATCACACGTGTATATGTTGATATTTAAGAGATATACTGTCAAGAAAATCAAGGGCAATGGTGATATATATGCGGATTAGACACCAAAAAAAACACTCAACAAATGGCTACAATTTAAGGAATGTGTTTAGTGACGATATCAGATTCCAAATTGATGGAGAAAGGTCTGGTGGCAAGAAAAGCTGCTTCTAGGAGGTTCTCAAGTATTTTCGCTTGACGATTCCATTCTTGAGTGGTTGGTTTGGCCCTTGTTCCTGTAACTCGATTCCTAGCCCAGTATATCCCATTTTAATTTTACACCATTGTGACCCTTACGCCTTTTTTGCTCTCTGATAGAGGTTCTCGGCATTGAAAAATCTTCGTAAACTAAATCACACGTGTATATGTTGACATTTAAAAGATATACAGTCCAGAAAATCAAGGGCAATGGTGATATATATGCGGATTAGACAAAAAAAAAAAAAAAACACTCAACAAATGGCTACAATTTAAGGAATGTGTTTAGTGATGGCATCAGATTCCGAATTGATAGAGAAAGGTCTGGTGGCAAGAAAAGCTGCTTCTAGGAGGTTGTTAAGTGTTTTTGCTCGATGATTCCATTCTTGGGTGGTTGGTTTGGCCCTTGTTCCTGTAACTCGAATCCAAGCCCGGTATATCCCTTTTTAATTTTACACCATTGTGAACCTTACGCCTTTTTTACTCTCTGATCGAGGTTATCGGCAGTGAAAAATCTTCATAAACTAAATCACACGTGTATATGTTGATATTTAAGTGATATACCGTCAAGAAAATCAAGGGCAATGGTGATATATATGCGGATTAGACATAAAAAAAAACACTCAACAAATGGCTACAATTTAAGGAATGTGTTTAGTGACGGCATCAGATTCCAAATTGATAGAGAAAAGTCTGGTGGCAAGAAAAGCTGCTTCAAGGAGGTTGTCAAGGGTTTTCGCTCGACAATTACATTTTGGGGTGGTTGGTTTGGCCGTTGTTCCTGTAACTCGAATCCTAGCCCGGTATATCCCATTTTAATTTTACACCATTGTGAACCTTACGCCTTTTTTACTCTCGTATCGAGGTTCTCGGCATTGAAAAACTTCGTAAACTAAGTCACACGTGTATATGTTGACATTTAAGAGATATACAGTCAAGAAAATCAAGGGCAATGGTGATATATATGCTGATTAGACACCAAAAAAATGGCACTCAACAAATGGCTACAATTTAAGGAATGTGTTTAGTGACGGGATCAGATTTCTAATTGATGGAGAAAGGTCTGGTGGCAAGAAAAGCTGCTTCTAGGAGGTTGTAAAGTGTTTTCGCTCGACGATTCCATTCTTGGGTGGTTGGTTTGGCCCTTGGTCCTGTAACTCGAATCCTAGCCCGGTATATCCCATTTTAATTTTACACCATTGTGAACCTTACACCTTTTTTACTCTCTGATCGAGGTTCTCGGCCTTGAAAAATCTTCGTAAACTAAATCACACGTGTATATGTTGACATTTAAGAGATATACAGTCAAGAAAATCAAGGGCAATGGTGATATATATGCGGATTAGACACAAAAAAAAACACTCAACAAATGGCTACAATTTAAGGAATGTGTTTAGTGACGACATCAGATTCCTAAATGATGGAGAAAGGTCTGGTGGCAAGAAAAGCTGCTTCTAGGAGGTTGTCAAGTGTTTTCGCTCGACGATTCCATTCTTGGGTGGTTGGTTTGGCCCTTGTTCCTGTAACTCGAGTCCTAGCACGGTATATCCCATTTTAATTTTACACCATTGTGAACCTTACGCCTTTTTACTCTCTGATCGAGGTTCTCGGCATTGAAAAATCTTCGTAAACTAAATCACACGTGTATATGTTGACATTTAAGAGATATACAGTCAAGAAAATCAAGGGCAATGGTGATATATATGCGGATTAGACACAAAAAAAAACACTCAACAAATGGCTACCATTTAAGGAATGCGTTTAGTGACGACATCAGATTCCTAAATGATGGAGAAAGGTCTGGTGGTAAGAAAAGCTGCTTCTAGGAGGTTGTCAAGTGTTTTCTCGCTCGACGATTCCATTCTTGGGTGGTTGGTTTGGCCCTTGTTCCTGTAACTCGATTCTAGCCCGGTATATCCCATTTTAATCTTACACCATTGTGAACCTTAGGCCTTTTTTACTCTCTGATCGAGGTTCTCGGCATTGAAAAATATTCGTAAACTAAATCACACATGTATATGTTGATATTTAAGATATATACAGTCAAGAAAATCAAGGGCAATGGTGATATATATGCGGATTAGACACCAAAAAAAACACTTAACAAATGGCTTCAATTTAAGGAATGTGTTTAGTGACGTCATCAGATTCCTAATTGATGGAGAAAGGTCTGGTGGTAAGAAAAGCTGCTTCTAGGAGGGTGCCAAGTGTTTTCGCTCGACGATTCCATTCTTGGGAGGTTGGTTTGGCCCTTGTTCCTGTAACTCGACTCCTAGCCCAGTATATCCCATTTTAACTTTACACCATTGTGAACCTTACGCCTTTTTTACTCTCTAATCGAGGTTCTCGGCATTGAAAAATCTTGGTAAACTAAATCACACGTGTATATGTTGACATTTAAGAGTTATACAGTCAAGAAAATCAAGGGCAATGGGGATATATATGCATATTAGACACAAAAAAAACACTCAACAAATGGCAACAATTTAAGGAATGTGTTTAGTGATGGCATCAGATTCCTAATTGATGGAGAAAGGTCTGTTGGCATGAAAAGCTGCTTCTAAAAGGTTGTCAAGTGTTTTCGCTCGACGATTCTATTCTTGGGTGGTTGGTTTGGCCCTTGTTCCTGTAACTCGAATCCTAGCCCGGTATATCCCATTTTAATTTTACACCATTGTGAACCTTACACCTTTTTTACTCTCTGATCGTGGTTCTCGGCATTGAAAAATCTTGGTAAACTAAATCACACGTGTATATGTTGACATTTAAGAGATATACAGTCAAGAAAATCAAGGGCAATGGTGATATATATGCGGATTAGACACCAAAAAAAAAGCACTCCACAAATGGCTACAATTTAAGGAATGTGTTTAGTGACGGCATCAGATTCTTAATTGATGTAGAAAGATCTGGTGGCAAGAAAAGCTGCTTCTAGGAGCTTGTCAAGTGTTTTCGCTCGACGATTCCATTCTTGGGGGGTTGGTTTGGCCCTTGTTCCTGTAACTCGAATCCTATCCCGGTATATCTCATTATAATCTTACACCATTGTGAACCTTACGCTTTTTTACTCTCTGATCGAGGTTCTCGGCATTGAAAAATCGTCGTAAACTAAATCACACTTGTATATGTTGATCTTTAAGAGATATACAATCAAGAAAATCAAGTGCAATGGTGATATATATGCGGATTAGACACAAAAAAAACACTCAACAAATGGCTACAATTTAAGGAATGTGTTTAGTGATGGCATCAGATTCCTAATTGATGTAGAAAGGTCTGTTGGTAAGAAAAGCTGCTTCTAGGAGGTTGTCAAGTGTTTTCGCTCGACGATTCCATTCTTGGGTGGTTGGTTTGGCCCTTGTTCCTGTAACTCGATTCTAGCCCGGTATATCCCATTTTAATCTTACACCATTGTGAACCTTAGGCCTTTTTTACTCTCTGATCGAGGTTCTCGGTATTGAAAAATCGTCGTAAACTAAATCACACTTGTATATGTTGATATTTAAGAGATATACAGTCAAGAAAGTCAAGGGCAATGGTGATATATATGCGGATTAGACACAAAAAAAAACACTCAACAAATGGCTACAATTTAAGGAAGGTGTTTAGTGACGACATCAGATTTCTAATTGATGGAGAAAGGTCTGGTGGTAAGAAAAGCTGCTTCTAGGAGGTTGTCAAGTGTTTTCGCTCGACGATTCCATTCTTGGGTGGTTGGTTTGGCCCTTGTTCCTGTAACTCGAATCCTAGCCCGGTATATCCCATTTTAATTTTACACCATTGTGAACCTTACACCTTTTTTACTCTCTGATCGTGGTTCTCGGCATTGAAAAATCTTCGTAAACTAAATCACACGTGTATATGTTGACATTTAAGAGATATACAGTTAAGAAAATCAAGGGCAATGGTGATATATATGCGGATTAGACACCAAAAAAAAGCACTCAACAAATGGCTACAATTTAAGGAATGTGTTTAGTGACGGCATCAGATTCCTAATTGATGGAGAAAGATCTGGTGGAAGAAAAGCTGCTTCTAGGAGCTTGTCAAGTGTTTTCGCTCGACGATTCCATTCTTGGGAGGTTTTTTTGGCCCTTGTTCCTGTAACTCGAATCCTAGCCCGGTATATCCCATTATACTTTTACACCATTGTGAACCTTACGCCTTTTTTACTCTCTGATCGAGGTTCTCGGCATTGAAAAATCTTCGTAAACTAAATCACACGTGTATATGTTGATATTTAAGAGATATACAGTCAAGAAAGTCAAGGGCAATGGTGATATATATGCGGATTAGACACAAAAAAAAAACACTCAACAAATGGCTACAATTTAAGGAAGGTGTTTAGTGTCGGCATCAGATTTCTAATTGATGGAGAAAGGTCTGGTTTGGCCCTTGTTCCTGTAACTCGATTCTAGCCCGGTATATCCCATTTTAATTTTACACCATTGTGAACCTTACGCCTTTTTTACTCTCAGATCGAGATTCTCGGCATTGAAAAATATTCGTAAACTAAATCACACGTGTATATGCTGACATTTAAGAGATATATAGTCAAGAAAATCCATGGCAATGGTGATATATATATGCGGATTAGACACAAAAAAAACACTCAACAAATGGCTACAGTTTAAGGAATGTGTTTAGTGACAGCATCAGATTCCTAATTAATGGAGAAAGGTCTGGTGGTAAGAAAAGCTGCTTCTAAGTGGTTGTCAAGTGTTTTCGCTCGACGATTCCATTCTTGGGTGGTTGGTTTGGCCCTTGTTCTTGTAACTCGAATCCTAGCCCGGCATATCCCATTTTAATTTTACACCATTGTGAACTTTACGCCTTTTTTACTCTCTGATCGAGGTTCTCGGCATTAAAAAATCTTCGCAAACCAAATCACACGTGTATATGTTGACATTTAAGAGATATACAGTCAAGAAACTTAAGGGCAATGGTGATATATATGCGGATTAGACACACAAAAAAACACCCAACAAATGGCTACAATTTAAGGAACGTGTTTAGTGACGGCATCAGATTCCTAATTGATGGAGAAAGGTCTAGTGGCAAGAAAAGCTGCTTCTAGGAGGTTGTCAAGTGTTTTCGCTTGACGATTCCATTCTTGGGTGGTTGGTTTAGCCCTTGTTCCTGTAACTCGAATCCTAGCCCGGTATATCCCATTTTAATTTTACACCATTGTGAACCTTACGCCTTTTTTACTCTCTGATCGAGGTTCTCGGCATTGAAAAATCTTCGTAAACTAAATCACAGGTGTATATGTTGATATTTAAGAGATATAAAGTCAAGAAAATCAAGGGCAATGGTGATATATATGCGGATTAGACACAAAAAAAACACTAAACAAACGGCTACAATTTAAGGAACGTGTTTAGTGACGACATCAGATTCCTAGTTGATGGAGAAAGGTCTGGTGGCAAGAAAAGTTGCTTCTAGGAGGTTGTCAAGTGTTTTCGCTTGACGATTCCATTCTTGGGTTGTTGGTTTGGCCCTTGTTCCTGTAACTCGAATCCTAGCCCGGTATATCCCATTTTAATTTTACACCATTCTGAACCTTACGCCTTTTTTACTCTCTGATCGTGGTTCTCGGCATTGAAAAATCTTGGTAAACTAAATCACACGTGTATATGTTGATATTTAAGAGATATACAGTCAAGAAAATCAAGGGCAATGGTGATATATATGCGGATTAGACACCAAAAAAACACTCAACAAATGGCTACAATTTAAGGAATTTGTTTAGTGACAGCATCAGATTCCTATTAGATGGAGAAAGGTCTGGTGGTAAGAAAAACTGCTTCTTGGAGGTTGTCAAGTGTTTTCGCTCGACGATTCCATTCTTGGGTGGTTGGTTTGGCCCTTGTTCCTGTAACTCGAATCCTAGCCCGGTATATCCCATTTTAATTTTACACCATTGTGAACCTTACGCCTTTTTTACTCTCTGATCGAGGTTCTCGGCATTGAAAAATCTTCGTAAACTAAATCACACGTGTATATGTTGATATTTAAGAGATATACAGTCAAGAAAGTCAAGGGCAATGGTGATATATATGCGGATTAGACACAAAAAAAAAACACTTAACAAATGGCTACAATTTAAGGAAGGTGCTTAGTGTCGGCATCAGATTTCTAATTGATGGAGAAAGGTCTGGTGGCACGAAATGCTGCTTCTAGGAGGTTGTCAAGTGTTTTCGCTCGACGATTCCATTCTTGGGTGGTTGGTTTGGCCCTTGTTCCTGTAATTCGAATCCTAGCCCGGTATATCCCATTTAAATTTTACACCGTTGTGAACCTTACGCCTTTTTTACTCTCTGATCGAGGTTCTCGGCATTGAAAAATCTTCGTAAACTAAATCACACGTGTATATGTTGACATTTAAGAGATATACAGTCAAGAAAATCATGGGCAATGGTGATATATATGCGGATTAGACACCAAAAAAAAGCACTCAACAAATGGCTACATTTTAAGGGATGTGTTTAGTGACGGCATCAGATTCCTAATTGATAGAGAAAGGTCTGGTGGCAAGAAAAGCTGCTTCTAGGAGGTTGTCAAGTGTTTTCGCTCGACGATTCCATTCTTGGGTGGTTGGTTTGGCCCTTGTTCCTGTAATTCGAATCCTAGCCCGGTATATCCCATTTTAATTTTACACCGTTGTGAACCTTACGCCTTTTTTACTCTCTGATCGAGGTTCTCGGCGTTGAAATATCTTCGTAAACTAAATCACAAGTGTATATCTTGATATTTATGAGATATACAGTCAAGAAAATCAAGGGCAATGGTGATATATATGCGGATTAGACAAAAAAAAACACTCAACAAATGGCTACAATTTAAGGAAGGTGTTTAGTGACGGCATCAGATTCCTAATTAATGGAGAAAGGTCTAGTGGCAAGAAAACCTGCTTGTAGGAATTTGTCAAGTGTTTTCGCTCGACGATTCCATTCTTGGGTGGTTGGTTTGGCCCTTGTTCCTGTAACTCGAATCTTAGCCCGGTATATCCCATTTTAATTTTACACCATTGTGAACCTTACGCCTTTTTTACTCTCTGATCGAGGTTCTCGGCATTGAAAAATCTTCGTAAACTAAATCACACGTGTATATGTTGACATTTAAGAGATATACGTTTAAGAAAATCAAGGGCAGTTGTGATATATATGCGGATTAGACACAAATAAAAAAAACACTCAACAAATGGCTACAATTTAAGGAATGTGTTTAGTGACGGCATCAGATTCCTAATTGATGGAGAAAGGTCTGATGGTAAGAAAAGCTGCTTTTAGGAGGTTGTCAAGTGTTTTCGCTCGACGATTCCATTCTTGGGTGGTTGGTTTGGCCCTTGTTCCTGTAACTTGAATCCTAGCCCGGTATATCTCATTTTAATCTTACACCATTGTGAACCTTAGGCCTTTTTTACTCACTGATCGAGGTTCTCGGCATTGAAAAATCTTCGTAAACTAAATCACACGTGTATATGCTGATATTTAAGATATATACTGTCAAGAAAATCAAGGGAAATGGTGATATATGTGCGGATTAGACACAAAAAAAAAACACTTAACAAATGGCTTCAATTTAAGGAATGTTTTTAGTGACGTCATCAGATTCCTAATTGATGGAGAAAGGTCTGGTGGTAAGAAAAAGTTGCTTCTAGGAGGTTGTCAAGTGTGTTCGCTCGACGATTCCATTCTTGGGTGGTTGGTTTGACCCTTGTTCCTGTAACTCGAATCCTAACCCGGTATATCCCATTTTAATTTTACACCATTGTGAACCTTACGCCTTTTTTACTCTCAGATCGAGATTCTCGGCATTGAAAAATATTCGTAAACTAAATCACACGTGTATATGCTGACATTTAAGAGATATATAGTCAAGAAAATCCATGGCAATGGTGATATATATGCGGATTAGACACAAAAAAAACACTCAACAAATGGCTACAGTTTAAGGAATGTGTTTAGTGACAGCATCAGATTCCTAATTAATGGAGAAAGGTCTGGTGGTAAGAAAAGCTGCTTCTAAGTGTTTGTCAAGTGTTTTCGCTCGACGATTCCATTCTTGGGTGGTTGGTTTGGCCCTTGTTCTTGTAACTCGAATCCTAGCCCGGCATATCCCATTTTAATTTTACACCATTGTGAACTTTACGCCTTTTTTACTCTCTGATCGAGGTTCTCGGCATTAAAAAATCTTCGCAAACCAAATCACATGTGTATATGTTGACATTTAAGAGATATACAGTCAAGAAACTTAAGGGCAATGGTGATATATATGCGGATTAGACACACAAAAAAACACCCAACAAATGGCTACAATTTAAGGAACGTGTTTAGTGACGGCATCAGATTCCTAATTGATGGAGAAAGGTCTAGTGGCAAGAAAAGCTGCTTCTAGGAGGTTGTCAAGTGTTTTCGCTTGACGATTCCATTCTTGGGTGGTTGGTTTGGCCCTTGTTCCTGTTACTCGAATCCTAGCCCGGTATATCCCATTTTAATTTTACACCATTGTGAACCTTACGCCTTTTTTACTCTCTGATCGAGGTTCTCGGCATTGAAAAATCTTCGTAAACTAAATCACACGTGTATATGTTGATATTTAAGAGATATAAAGTCAAGAAAATCAAGGGCAATGGTGATATATATGCGGATTAGACACAAAAAAAAACACTCAACAAACGGCTACAATTTAAGGAACGTGTTTAGTGACGGCATCAGATTCCTAGTTGATGGAGAAAGGTCTGGTGGCAAGAAAAGTTGCTTCTAGGAGATTGTCAAGTGTTTTCGCTTGACGATTCCATTCTTGGGTGGTTGGTTTGGCCCTTGTTCCTGTAACTCGAATCCTAGCCCGGTATATCCCATTTTAATTTTACACCATTCTGAACCTTACGCCTTTTTTACTCTCTGATCGTGGTTCTCGGCATTGAAAAATCTTGGTAAACTAAATCACATGTGTATATGTTGATATTTAAGAGATATACAGTCAAGAAAATCAAGGGCAATGGTGATATATATGCGGATTAGACACCAAAAAAAAACACTCAACAAATGGCTACAATTTAAGGAATTTGTTTAGTGACAGCATCAGATTCCTATTAGATGGAGAAAGGTCTGGTGGTAAGAAAAACTGCTTCTTGGAGGTTGTCAAGTGTTTTCGCTCGACGATTCCATTCTTGGGTGGTTGATTTGGCCCTTGTTCCTGTAACTCGAATCCTAGCCCGGTATATCCCATTTTAATTTTACACCATTGTGAACCTTACGCCTTTTTTACTCTCTGATCGAGGTTCTCGGCATTCAAAAATCTTCGTAAACTAAATCACACGTGTATATGTTGATATTTAAGAGATATACAGTCAAGAAAATCAAGGGCAATGGTGATATATATGCGGATTAGACACAAAAAAAAAAAACACTCAACAAATGTCTACAATTTAAGGAATGTGTTTAGTGACGGCATCAGATTCCTAATTGATGGAGAAAGGTCTGGTGGTAAGAAAAGCTGCTTCTTGGAGGTTGTCAAGTGTATTCGCTCGACGATTCCATTCTTGGGTGGTTGGTTTGGCCCTTGTTCCTGTAACTCGAATCCTAGCCCGGTATATCCCATTTTAATTTTACACCATTGTGAACCTTACACCTTTTTTACTCTCTGGTCGAGGTTCTCGGCATTGAAAAATCTTCTTAAACTAAATCACACGTGTATATGTTGATATTTAAGAGATATACTGTCAAGAAAATCAAGGGCAATGGTGATATATATGCGGATTAGACACCAAAAAAAACACTCAACAAATGGCTACAATTTAAGGAATGTGTTTAGTGACGATATCAGATTCCAAATTGATGGATAAAGGTCTGGTGGCAAGAAAAGCTGCTTCTAGGAGGTTCTCAAGTATTTTCGCTTGACGATTCCATTCTTGAGTGGTTGGTTTGGCCCTTGTTCCTGTAACTCGATTCCTAGCCCAGTATATCCCATTTTAATTTTACACCATTGTGACCCTTACGCCTTTTTTGCTCTCTGATAGAGGTTCTCGGCATTGAAAAATCTTCGTAAACTAAATCACACGTGTATATGTTGACATTTAAAAGATATACAGTCCAGAAAATCAAGGGCAATGGTGATATATATGCGGATTAGACACAAAAAAAAAAAAAAACACTCAACAAATGGCTACAATTTAAGGAATGTGTTTAGTGATGGCATCAGATTCCGAATTGATAGAGAAAGGTCTGGTGGCAAGAAAAGCTGCTTCTAGGAGGTTGTTAAGTGTTTTTGCTCGATGATTCCATTCTTGGGTGGTTGGTTTGGCCCTTGTTCCTGTAACTCGAATCCAAGCCCGGTATATCCCTTTTTAATTTTACACCATTGTGAACCTTACGCCTTTTTTACTCTCTGATCGAGGTTATCGGCAGTGAAAAATCTTCATAAACTAAATCACACGTGTATATGTTGATATTTAAGTGATATACCGTCAAGAAAATCAAGGGCAATGGTGATATATATGCGGATTAGACATAAAAAAAAACACTCAACAAATGGCTACAATTTAAGGAATGTGTTTAGTGACGGCATCAGATTCCAAATTGATAGAGAAAAGTCTGGTGGCAAGAAAAGCTGCTTCTAGGAGGTTGTCAAGGGTTTTCGCTCGACAATTACATTTTGGGGTGGTTGGTTTGGCCGTTGTTCCTGTAACTCGAATCCTAGCCCGGTATATCCCATTTTAATTTTACACCATTGTGAACCTTACGCCTTTTTTACTCTCGTATCGAGGTTCTCGGCATTGAAAAACTTCGTAAACTAAGTCACACGTGTATATGTTGACATTTAAGAGATATACAGTCAAGAAAATCAAGGGCAATGGTGATATATATGCTGATTAGACACCAAAAAAATGGCACTCAACAAATGGCTACAATTTAAGGAATGTGTTTAGTGACGGGATCAGATTTCTAATTGATGGAGAAAGGTCTGGTGGCAAGAAAAGCTGCTTCTAGGAGGTTGTAAAGTGTTTTCGCTCGACGATTCCATTCTTGGGTGGTTGGTTTGGCCCTTGGTCCTGTAACTCGAATCCTAGCCCGGTATATCCCATTTTAATTTTACACCATTGTGAACCTTACACCTTTTTTACTCTCTGATCGAGGTTCTCGGCCTTGAAAAATCTTCGTAATCTAAATCACACGTGTATATGTTGACATTTAAGAGATATACAGTCAAGAAAATCAAGGGCAATGGTGATATATATGCGGATTAGACACAAAAAAAAAACACTCAACAAATGGCTACAATTTAAGGAATGTGTTTAGTGACGACATCAGATTCCTAAATGATGGAGAAAGATCTGGTGGCAAGAAAAGCTGCTTCTAGGAGGTTGTCAAGTGTTTTCGCTCGACGATTCCATTCTTGGGTGGTTGGTTTGGCCCTTGTTCCTGTAACTCGAGTCCTAGAACGGTATATCCCATTTTAATTTTACACCATTGTGAACCTTACGCCTTTTTACTCTCTGATCGAGGTTCTCGGCATTGAAAAATCTTCGTAAACTAAATCACACGTGTATATGTTGACATTTAAGAGATATACAGTCAAGAAAATCAAGGGCAATGGTGATATATATGCGGATTAGATACAAAAAAAAACACTCAACAAATGGCTACAATTTAAGGAATGTGTTTAGTGACGGCATCAGATTCCTAATTATTGGAGAAAGGTCCAGTGGCATGAAAAGCTGCTTCTAGAAGGTTGTCAAGTATTTTCGCTTGACGATTCCATTCTTGGGTGGTTGGTTTGGCCCTTATTCCTGTAACTCGAGTCCTAGCACGATATATCCCATTTTAATTTTACACCATTGTGAACCTTACGCCTTTTTTACTCTCTGATCGAGGTTCTCGGCATTGAAAAATCTTCGTAAACTAAATCACATGTGTATATATTGACATTTAAGAGATATACAGTCAAGAAAATCAAGGGCAATGGTGATATATATGCGGATTAGATACAAAAAAAAAACACTCAACAAATGGCTACAATTTAAAGAATGTGTTTAGTGACGGCATCAGATTCCTAATTGATGGAGTAAGGTCCGGTGGCAAGAAAAGCTGCTTCTAGGAGGTTGTCAAGTGTTTTCGCTCGACGATTCCATTCTTGGGTGGTTGGTTTGGCCCTTGTTCCTGTAACTCGAATCCTAGCCCGGTATATCCCATTTTAATTTTACACCATTCTGAACCTTACGCCTTTTTTACTCTCTGATCGAGGTTCTCGGCATTGAAAAATCTTCGTAAACTAAATCACACGTGTATATGTTGACATTTAAGAGATATACAGTCAAGAAAATCAAGGGCAATGGTGATATATATGCGGATTAGATACAAAAAAAAAACACTCAACAAATGGCTACAATTTAAGGAATGTGTTTAGTGACGGCATCAGATTCCTAATTGATGGAGAAAGGTCCGGTGGCAAGAAAAGCTGCTTCTAGAAGGTTGTCAAGTATTTTCGCTCGACGATTCCATTCTTGGGTGGTTGGTTTGGCCCTTATTCCTGTAACTCGAGTCCTAGCACGGTATATCCCATTTTAATTTTACTCCATTGTGAACCTTACGCCTTTTTTACTCTCTGATCGAGGTTCTCGGCATTGAAAAATCTTCGTAAACTAAATCACATTTGTATATATTGACATTTAAGAGATATACAGTCAAGAAAATCAAGGGCAATGGTGATATATATGCGGATTAGATACCAAAAAAAACACTCAACAAATGGCTACAATTTAAAGAATGTGTTTAGTGACGGCATCAGATTCCTAATTGATGGAGTAAGGTCCGGTGGCAAGAAAAGCTGCTTCTAGGAGGTTGTCAAGTGTTTTCGCTCGACGATTCCATTCTTGGGAGGTTGGTTTGGCCCTTGTTCCTGTAACTCGAATCCTAGCCCGGTATATCCCATTTTAATTTTACACCATTCTGAAACTTACGCCTTTTTTACTCTCTGATCGAGGTTCTCGGCATTGAAAATTCTTCGTAAACTAAATCACACGTGTATATGTTGACATTTAAGAGATATATAGTCAAGAAAATCAAGGGCAATGGTGATATATATGCGGATTAGATACAAAAAAAAACACTCAACAAATGGTTACAATTTAAGGAATGTGTTTAGTGACGGCAACAGATTCCTAATTGATGGAGAAAGGTCCGGTGGCAAGAAAAGCTGCTTCTAGGTGGTTGTCAAGTGTTTTCGCTCGACGATTCCATTCTTGGGTGGTTGGTTTGGCCATTATTCCTGTAACTCGAGTCCTAGCACGGTATATCCCATTTTAATTTTACACCATTGTGAACCTTACGCCTTTTTTACTCTCTGATCGAGGTTCTCGGCATTGAAAAATCTTCGGAAACTAAATCACACGTGTATATGTTGACATTTAAGAGATATACAGTCAAGAAAATCAAGGGCAATGGTGATATATATGCGGATTAGATACAAAAAAAAAACACTCAACAAATGGCTACAATTTAAGGAATGTGTTTAGTGACGGCATCAGATTCCTAATTGATGGAGAAAGGTCCGGTGGCAAGAAAAGCTGCTTCTAGGAGGATATCAAGTGTTTTCGCTCGACGCTTCCATTCTTGGGTGGTTGGTTTGGCCTTTATTCCTGTAACTCGAGTCCTAGAACGGTATATCCCATTTTAATTTTACACCAATGTGAACCTTACGCCTTTTTTACTCTCTGATCGAGGTTCTCGGCATTGAAAAATCTTCGTAAACTAAATCACATGTGTATATATTGACATTAAGAGATATACAGTCAAGAAAATCAAGGGCAATGGTGATATATATACGGATTAGACACAAAAAAAACACTCAACAAATGGCTACAATTTAAGGAATGTGTTTAGTGATGGCATCAGATTCCTAATTGATGGAGAAAGGTCTGGTGGCAAGAAAAGCTGCTTCTAGGAGGTTGTCAAGTGTTTTCGCTCGACGATTCCATTCTTGGGTGGTTGGTTTGGCCCTTGTTCCAGTAACTCGAATCCTAGCCCGGTATATCCCATTTTAATTTTACACAATTGTGAACCTTATGCCTTTTTTACTCTCTGATCGAGGTTCTTGGCATTGAAAAATCTTCGTAAACTAAATCACACGTGTATATGTTGACATTTAAGAGATATACAGTCAAGAAAATCAAGGGCAATGGTGATATATATGCGGATTAGACACCAAAAAAAACACTCAACAAATGGCTACAATTTAAGGAATGTGTTTAGTGACTGCATCAGATTCCTAATTGATGGAGAAAGGTCTGGTGGCAAGAAAAGCTGCTTCTAGGAGGTTGTCAAGTGTTTTCGCTCGACGATTCCATTCTTGGGTGGTTGGTTTGGCCCTTGTTCCTGTAACTCGAATCATAGCCCGGTATATCTCATTTTAATTTTACACAATTGTGAACCTTACGCCTTTTTTACTCTCTGATCGAGGTTCTCGGCATTGAAAAATCTTCGTAAACTAAATCACATGTGTATATGTTGACATTTAAGAGATATACAGTCAAGAAAATCAAGGGCAATGGTGATATATATGCGGATTAGATACCAAAAAAAACACTCATCAAATGGCTACAATTTAAGGAATGTGTTTAGTGACGGCATTAGATTCCTAATTAATGGAGAAAGGTCTGGTGGCAAGAAAAGCTGCTTCTAGGAGGTTGTCAAGTGTTTTCGCTCGACGATTCCATTCTTGGGTTGTTGGTTTGGCCCTTGTTCCTGTAACTCGAGTCCTAGCACGGTATATCCCATTTTAATTTTACACCATTGTGAACCTTACGCCTTTTTAACTCTCTGATCGAGGTTCTCGGCATTGAAAAATCTTCGTAAACTAAATCACATGTGTATATGTTGACATTTAAGAGATATACAGTCAAGAAAATCAAGGGCAATGGTGATATATATGCGGATTAGATACCAAAAAAAAACACTCATCAAATGGCTACAATTTAAGGAATGTGTTTAGTGACGGCATTAGATTCCTAATTGATGGAGAAAGGTCCGGTGGCAAGAAAAGCTGCTTCTAGGAGGTTGTCAAGTGTTTTCGCTCGACGATTCCATTCTTGGGTGGTTGGTTTGGCTCTTGTTCCTGTAACTCGAATCCTAGCCCGGTATATCCCCTTTTAATTTTACACCATTGTGAACCTTACGTGTTTTTACTCTCTGATCGAGGTTCTCGGCATTGAAAAATCTTCGTAAACTAAATCACACGTGTATATGTTGACATTTAAGAGAGATACAGTTAAGAAAATCAAGGGAAATGGTTATATATATGCGGATTAGACACCAAAAAAAAAACACTCAACAAATGGCTACAATTTAAGGAATGTGTTTAGTGACTGCATCAGATTCCTAATTGATGCAGAAAGGTCTGGTGGCAAGAAAAGCTGCTTCTAGGAGGTTGTCATGTGTTTTCGCTCGACGATTCCATTCTTGGGTGGTTGGTTTGGCCCTTGTTCCTGTAACTCGAATCATAGCCCGGTATATCTCATTTTAATTTTACACAATTGTGAACCTTACGCCTTTTTTACTCTCTGATCGAGGTTCTCGGCATTGAAAAACTATTGTTTATTCATGCACCCAGCCTTCTATAAATAGAAGGCTCAACCAGGAGAAGCAAAGTGAGTTTGAAGCTTATCATTCATACATACATTAAAACTCCATTGCCCTCTCACCCACAGAATTCAAGATTCATTTGTACCAGATAATAATCTTACAATCACCTTGTAAACCATTTTGTTTCAAAGTGATATAAACTTGATAATTCTGTAGGTCTTGTTTCTTGAAAGTCTGATTTCCATTTCCGCACATCCTTTTCACATCTACTGAAATCACTTGCCATATTACGTGAAAAGAAGTTGTTTTAAGGCCATACTGGGTCCAACAATTGGTATCAGAGCAGATTGAATAAACTATTTTCAAACGATCAATCGCTCATCTTCTTTTCTCTAAATATGGCCCGCTTTCAATCCTGGAATAATGCTTTTAACATTGGTTCTATGTCCAAACCTCCGACTCTGGTCAGAGAGGAATACCCCCAATGGAAAATCAGGATGGTCAATTTCCTTAATGGTCATGACCGAGCTCTGTTTCAATCCATTGAAAGGGGTCCACATACACCAATGACAGATATACCTGCTATTCCAGCAACTGACCAATCACCAGCTATCCCTGCCTCCAGCGCTCCCAAAAGTGAAATAAACTGGAGTGCGGAAGACAAGGAACTGGTGGCTGGGGATGAAAGGGCCAAGTCACTTTTAGTAATGGCCATCCCCAATGACATATTTTCATAAGTTGGTGCATGTGCATCAGCTAAGGAAATATGGGATCAGTTGGAAAATCTTTGTGAAGGAGGAGAAAGGATGAGAAGAAACAAGAGAACAAACAATGTCTCATCTTATGAAAGGTTTAAAAGTTTGCCAAATGAAAGGTTAAATGATACATATCAAAGATTTACAAAACTTTTAAACGAGCTAAAGAAATTTGGAATAACAAAGTCAAATGATGAAAGAAACATAAAATTTCTTGATGCCCTTCCTAGAGAATGGAGAAGTCTAAACATGACTTTATCATCAACCTTAGAACTAGGAAACATGAGTCTTCATGACTTATACATCATCTTGATCCCCAGAGAGGAACAAATATTTGAAGAAACCATTCAAATAGGGGGATCTTTAGCTCTTATCTCAAACTCACAAAGATCAACAACTACCAATGATCCACAACCATCAAACAGCCAAAATCTTGAAACTTCTGATGCATCATCAGACTTTTTAGCTTTTACTGAAGCAATAGCACTGCTCTCCAAAACATTTGAGTAGAGGTTGAGGGGAGGTAGCCAGAGATACCAGAGGAGTGACAGAGGAAGGATGGATGGAAGATCTAAAGAAGAGGTTAGATCTAAGGATAAAGGGAAGGCTGAAGTTGTGTGTTACAAGTGCAAGCATATAGGTCATTATGCATCAGAATGCAAGACCAAAAAGCTGAAGGATGTTGCATATTATGAGAAAAAGCTTGAAGAAGCAAAGAAACAGCAACAGGTAAGCTTAATTGCTGGAACAGATACATGGTTATCTGATGATTCTTCTGATGATGAAGAATAAGAATTGGCAAATTTCTGCCTCATGGCACTCTCTGAAGGTCTACCAGAAACTTCAGAACAAAAGGTAAATTTAGACAATCTTGATCTTGAACACAAGCTAAACAAGCTCATGTCAGATTTTCTAAATCTGCAAGAAAAACATCAATCAGATAATAGAAAATCTGATGAGTTGCAAAGGACTTTGAATAAAATCATTCTTGAAAACCAACTTCTTATAGAGGATAGTTTAGATCAAAGAGCTAAAATTGAGTTTTATGAAAATAAAAGAAAAGATCTTTACAAGAAAATCAATGAGAAAGAAATCAATGTAAGAGGTTTTCAACAGGCTAAAGAGTTCATAAATTTTATTGTGTCCACACCAAAGAACAAAGGAGAGGGTTTAGGTTATACAAGATCTTCAAGATCAAATAAACCCACTATCTTTGTAAAAGCAACTTATCAGAATTCTGATAAATTTACATCAGAATCTGAATCTGAATCTTGCAAAACAACATGTTCTGAATATTCTTTTGAAAAACCAAACTTCAAAACAAACAATAGTGAATGCAGTCAAAAATCTGTAAAAACTCCAGAAGCAGTTCACTCATCTTTTCAAAATTATCCACTCATTTCATCACAAGAGGAAATATCAGAAAAATCTGATAAATCTTGTATGTGTGTTGACATACTGAAGCTTGTTCAACACCATCTTCAAAAGAAAACTATAAAATATGTTAATGGCTCAGCATATAATAGAGTTTCTGATGAAAAATCAAGAAGAAGAAGAAAGAAAGTGATTAATATTCCATCAGAAATAGTACCCAAGCATGCCTGGGTACCAAAAACCCTCTAATCATTTCATTTCAGGACCATCATGTGCAGCAGATCTGGTACTGCGACTCAGGAAGCTCCAAGCACATGACTGGGGACAGGAGCTTACTCAGCAACTTTGTTTTAAGGCTGGGTAGAATGGTAAATTTTGGAAATGGAGTGAAAGGGAGGATCATGGGATATGAATGTGTAAGGTATGGATATTTGACCATAGAGAGAGTAGCCTATGTTGTAGGCTTAACAAATAATCTGCTTTGATATGGTCAGTTCAATGATAAAAATTACTCAGATTATTTTAACACCTGAAAAATGCTTGATAAATTGCTTTAGTGATAATCAAAATCATATATTTGATAAATCACTAGAAAATCTGGCAACTTATCAGAAATTCTAATGAAATCATCAGAAAATATGATACAACATCAGAACACCTGATAAATCATCAGAATTCTGGTAAATCATCAGAAAATAAATATGCTGGATAATCAGAATTATCGAAGTTCATTAAAACATATTGCTGCATCATCATTCATATTTCTTGACAATATATTCATAATTTGTACATCGGCAATTTTTTTTAAATATTTTTTTTAGTTTTTCTTGTTAGTGCTGATAACGTCATATAACAGAAAATTTCTGGGAACTCGTTAATATGGAACTTTCTCTCTCCTTCATTTATTACACCCCATGATGTATTAAGAAGGTTGAAGTGACATATTGGTAGGCTATCAGATTACATCGCCAGAAATTAGCCGCCTATATCATTAAATGCATGAGAAGTGGAGTAGAAACATATCTCTGGTATTTTTTTGTCCTCTGGTAATCATTAAAATAACGGAGATTGCGGTGAAGAAAATCTGCAAGTTGGTAGCTTCCATTTATGGCAAATATTAAATTTACTATAAATAATCACCACTTTGAGTTAAAATCTGTCTTCTTCACTCCTTTTCTTCACCTCATTTTCACACACTCTCATAAAATGAACACCATCAAAGATGAATGCTTCCCACTTATTCTTTATCCTTATCACAACCTTAGATTGAGGACCAATCTGGAAGGTCCATAGTGGGAAGGGTGTCAAGTTGTGCTCAAGATGCTCATGAATAGCAACTTGAGTTATGCCCTCACTGCTCACATAAGTGTTCATCCAGAAATTCTTCAAATCTTCTGAAAAAATGCAACATTATCTGAGTATCAGAACAGGGAACAGATGGCTATCAAGAGTGAGGTGCTGAATCAACAAATTCTGGTAAATGAAGCCACCATCAGGACAGCCCTTCAACTCGATGATGATAATGATGTCCTGATGTTCACAAGGGCTCAGAAGGATGATGTCTTGAGTCAAATGGGTTATCACACACAAATCCAACAACGGGCAATCAACAAACATGGCTTCATTAAGCCATGGCAATATCTGGTCACATAGATGGGAGCATGCTTTTCAAAGAAGGTTATCAATCATCACGAAGTATCTCTTAGATTGATGGAACCTATACTGGCACTTGTACTCAAAGTACCTTACAATTTCTCTCATTATCGAATGAGTGATTTTGCAAGTAATATGTGGGTTAGCAAGCCATTCTTAATGTATCCTCGTTTTCTGACAAAGATAATAACGAGCCAGCTAGACTGTGCAGGCATTCCTTCAAGTTATCCAAGAGCTGATATGAGACTTCAAGAAAATATGGGTCTCAGCATGCTTGTACCCACCAACCACAACTTTGGGTTAATAACTGATCTGTTGTTGCTCCTAGAAATGGAACATGGTGAAGGCATAGATATTGATTAGACTTTGTTTGCTCTGCTTGTACATATTGTGTCTTTTTGTTAATATTTTGTGCTTACTTGATCATCTGTTTATGGTTTATATTTGTTTGGGAAATGGGTAAATATGATATGATCATCAGAAATCAAAATTCTGACTCAAAACTCAAGCTTTCTGATGACAGAAGACAAAATCTGATAATTCAAAAATGGATCTAAATTTTTTTCGGATGAAACTTCAATAATAAACTGATTTAGAAAATATCAGAAAAATGCCAAGAGACATGGACATCACCAGAAATACAAATGTGAGTCTTCTGATCCTATCTCATTCCCTCTCATCTATTAAAAAAAATTGTTGAAAAGGATCACAAGTTTAGGGGGAAAACTCAGAAATTCTGTTGCAGAAGTCTGAACAAAAGGGAATACATATATTCAACAGAATTTAGGATAAATTTCTGATGACATCATAAGAATGGGAATGTTTGACTTACAAAGAAAAGAGGATACATACGAAGGAAGATGATTGGACCTCCTGTCTAATGGGGTCCACAAAGAAGAAAAGGTGTCATAGAACCGATAGTTTTCTCCAATCAAATTGAAGATCAACACGTTCTTGAAGAAATAATTGAAGAAACTACAAATTGAAGGGATAAATTTAAAAGGCATAACCATGTTTACATGGTAAATAATCTCATTAATATCTTGATACCCACGATCCAACGGTTACATTCTGAGCCAATAAATCATATCACACGATCTAACGGTTATAAAGACATTTAATGAGCTCTTAACCACCATTACATGCCACGTTCTAAAAATCCCCTCAACTCCATACACCCACAACACACTGCTGAAATACTTCTATATAACACACGCTTAGCTGAAATTCAAAAATCACTCACCTTTTTCACAAAAACTTCAACCCTGAAAATCCCCTGTTTCTCACTTACAATTAAAAAATCCCTAAATTTCAAACCCTAACTCACAAAGATCAAAAATGGCAGAAGTAAACCTCAACATCCTAATTGTTCAACATGAAGTACCTTTTGTTGAAGATGCAGAATTTCTACCAATGAAGAAAAACAATCTGCTGATGAATACATAGCATTCAAAATATGATGAAAGATGTCAACTTCTGGTAGAATATCTCACAAAATGTCCGATCTCTGGAGCACTAACAAAAGGAAGAGAAGCACCAGAAAGGCTACTACAGCAATTTGTTCACACATTCAACGAAGTTGAAGAAAATCAGGTATCTGCTCATGTATGGGGGAGTGTTTATGTAACATTAACTCCTGCAAGAGTAAGAGAATGGCTTGAACTGCCTATTCTTGATGGTTATACTGAAGCTCCAGGCAAAGAAGATTTAATAAACTTCATCATGGGGCTTGGATACAAGAAAAGAGATATTAACAAAATTGGAGCAATAAGAAGAAGCGAATTGCCAGCCATCTGGCAAGTGATGATGGAAGTGCTAAACAAATGTCTCACCTCAAAGATAGGAGGAACTAATCAAATCAGTCAAGCAATTCTGACAATCATGTTTGGACTCATAAATGGGTTCAAAATTGATTACGGGTCAGAAATTTTTAACCTTCTCAAAAGATCAATCATCACTAGAAATGGAAGAATAATTTCTCATCTGCCATATCCAAGGTTAATCTCAATTTTCATTTCTGAAGCATTTATTGAAAGAAACATGGAAATTCCAATCTTGGAAGATGTCTGGAGATCAAAAACCATGAAGGCCTGGAGTTCTAATCATGGATGGGAATCAGACAAAGATGCCCCTGTGTTACCAGAAAGCATGTTATGCTTCATTGCACCAGACTCACAATACATAATACGACATGAAAAACTTCTTACAAAATCAAATTCTCCAACAGAAGAACCCAGCAGAGAAATTGTGAACTGTTCTTCATCAACAGAAAAAGGAGATGATGAGAAGTCCTCGCCATCAGAAAAGGAGGGTTCAGAAGGAAGAAGAATTCTGGAAACAGCTAACTTGGAGATAGCCAACTCACCAGAAAACGAAGAAGAACATGCTAAAAGTCAACAGATTCATGAAGCAGGAACTCATCATGAATTTGAAATCCATCAAAAACATTATGCAAAATCACATATTGCTGGAGAAACTTACACTGCTGAAATTGAAGCCACTGAAGTCATACATTATGATGAATCTCACATTGCTGGTGCATCTCTTTTAAATACTGTATTAGTTGAATCTCACAGAGAAGAAAAAAAATCAGAGAGCTCAGTTAATGTATCCTACAAGATATAATACAGAACAACTAAGGTTGATGAGGAGGTTACTAGTTCCATTAATCTCAACTCTGAATCAGAAAATGAGGAAGAGGATGAGATCCCAACAGATAGAGATCAGGAAACTGATCAAGGAAATCTGGCTAAAGGTAATTTGTTTACCTTAAAAACTTGTGGAGAATCATATGTTGATATGGTTCAAGGACACAAGGAAATCCAAGATGAAAATGAGTTTTTCATTACTGGTGGAGATGATTCTGGTAAACTTAAAGCTGCACCAAAATCTGGTAAAGCCAAAAGTGACCTAATCATTTCCAAAACAGCAGCCAATATGTTTGCAGCTGGTATGTTACGAGGAACATCTGTTGTTCCCAATATCCCTGAAACACCCATGAACCAAGAAAATTTAAAAAACAGTGCTGGAAAATGTTTACAAAGTCTGCAAAAGAGATCCAGTTGAAGAAAAACTTGATATGTTGCTGTCAGAAATACAAGGTCAAAGAGCTGATATGAAGACTTTATCAGAATCAGTGGAAGCAATAAAGAAACAAACTGATGAAAACACTGAAACACTAAAGTCTCTTAAAAAGATGAAAGAAAAGGCACCTGAATCCAACATCTCTGCATCAGAAATCCAAACGATTCTCACAGAAAAAATAGAAAAGATCAAAGCACAAGTTGCAAATGTGATGGAGTCAAGGCAGTCAAGTAGTGCAAACAGAGTTTTGGAGGAAGTTACCATGCTAAGGGCAAGCAATAACAGTATCACAGACGCCCTTGAGAAGCTGTCAAAAGAATGGGCTGTAATTCAGACAAAAGCTCAAACTGAATTCACAAATGTTCAGAAAAACATAACCAGCAACTCAAAACAGGTAAAAGAAGTGCAACAGCTAATAGAGAAGATGAAATTCAACATTGCAAGATTGGCCAAAGTGGAGCCCCAAGAACTCATCAAAGAAATTCCTGCTGAAAGACCACATTAAGAAGCTCCAAAGTCAACTCCTCAACAATCATCAAGCACACCAATCACCAAAACTGGAACCACAATGATGGGACCACCCCCAAATGTCCCAAAAGAAGAAATGCTGCAAAGGTTAGCAACTGCAAAACCTCAAGCTATTACAAATTTGAAATTGCTAGCATATGTTTCAAATCCCACAATATCTGATGACTCAGCCATAAGCAAGTATATGAATATACAAACAATGAATGAATGGGAACAAGAAGGTGATTCATCAACAAAATCAAAAATTGTTAAGAGAAAAATCTCTGAAACCAAGTCTGTGATGGTTAAAGAGATTGCCAGGGATGTAATGATATTCCCTGAGAATAATTTGGTGAGCTATTATCTAACAAAAGAAGATGAAATACCAAAATCACTGTCTCCTACCAGACTGGCTTTAAGAAAAGAAAGGATAAACAGAGGGTCAGGCAACATTCACAAACAGAATGAGAATCCAGTAAGGAGAATTTTAAAGGTGGACGAAGTAAAAGTTGCAACTGATGATGTTGGAGGAACTCATGTGCAAAACAAACACACACTTCAGAGAGAAAATGGGGAAGAACAAAAGGTGACTGATGAAGAAATAGCTGACCAATTGCATCCTTTAGACATTCTGTTTATGAAGGATCACTATGAAAAAGACAAGAGAAATAATCAAGAGGTCAGAAGGGCATTATATGGCATATCAAAGGCTGGAATATTTCTATTTGAAAGAATAGCTTTCTCAGATTTTGATCTATGCATCAACTTTGAGCATGTACACAACAAAAAGGTGTATGTCAGATCACCAATGACAAAAGTTGCCTCAGATATATTGGAAGATGCAAGATCTGGAGACATCATTATGGTGACAAGTAAAAATGAAGAACAGGAATATGGTGTCATCTTCAGAGATCATGGTAATAACAAGGCTCTTTTCAGAAGTGCTGACATCTGTAAGTACTCAAATCAATCTCTGAGGTATATCTTGAAAACCATGAACATAAGACAAGAACATCTTCAGAAGATAGAAAAGAACTTGGAGGGAAAAAGAAAAGAAATTGAGCAAATGATTGAAGAATGGATCCAAGCAAGAGAATGGTACAAAGATATGTATGTCAGCTGCAACATGTATATCTCCTACAAAAAGAAGTTAAATGAAGGAGATGTGCACAAAAGAATGAAGCTGAATTGAAGAACTTGTTCATCTGAATTTTCATCTTTTATGAAATTTGTTTTTCAAAAACATCAGTAACTGTTTCGCTTAATTTTGCAAGTATTATGTTTCCATTGTTTGGAAATTTTCTGTTCATAAGGTAGTTCATTTTCTTACAATACTTAGGGGGAAACTGTTAGGAAACTTTATTTGTAAGTATTGAAGAAAATCAAAATCAACTGGATCTATGAAGAGATCACAGTCCTGAAGATCACGAACTAGAAAAAGAAGATCAGGTGGGACAACTGGAATGCACAGCATCTACTTCAAAGAATCACAAGTTGATCAAGAGCTGAATTGGATTATAAGAGAAGGTCATTTCTGATGGATCTGATGATATTTCTGATGAAATATCATCAGTTTCTGACGATTTTGATCATCAGGATTTTTCTGATGATTTGTTCATCAGATTTCTGATGAAGTGGTTTATTAGAATTCTGATGAACAACCCCACTTGTTTGAAATTGGCTCTGCCCTGCCACAATTACCGAAGCAAGTTGACATTAATTGATATCATGATGAAAAAGGCAACTTGAACGTTGGATTCAATGAATATGTCAATTGGCTACTTTTTGCAGGACTTATTGCATGAATAAACTATTGTTTACTCATGCACCCAGCCTTCTATAAATAGAAGGCTCAACCAGGAGAAGCAAAGTGAGTTTGAAGCATATCATTCATACATACATTAAAACTCCATTGCCCTCTCACCCACAGAATTCAAGATTCATTTGTACTAGATAATAATCTTACAATCACCTTGTAAACCATTTTGTTTCAAAGTGATATAAACTTGATAATTCTGTAGGTCTTGTTTCTTGAAAGTCTGATTTCCATTTCCGCACATCTTTTTCACATCTACTGAAATCACTTGCCATATTACATGAAAATAAGTTGTTTTAAGGCCATACTGGGTCCAACAGCATAGAAAAATCTTCGTAAACTAAATCACACGTGTATATGTTGACATTTAAGAGATATACAGTCAAAAAAATCAAGGGCAATGGTGAAAAAATATATGCGGATTAGACACCAAAAAAAAACACTCAACAAATGGCTACAATTTAAGGAATATGTTTAGTGATGGCATCAGATTCCTAATTGATGGAGAAACGTCTGGTGGTAAGAAAAGCTGCTTCTAGGAGGTTGTCAAGAGTTTTCGCTCGACGATTCCAATCTTGGGTGGTTGGTTTGGCCCTTGTTCCGGTAACTAGAATCCTAGCTCGGTATATCCCATTTTAATCTAACACCATTATGAACCTCACACCTTTTTTACTCTCTGATCGAGGTTCTCGGCATTGAAAAATCTTCATAAACTAAATCACATGTGTATATGTTGATATTTAAGAGAAATACAGTCAAGAAAATCAAGGGAAATGGTGATATATATGCGGATAAGAAACAAAAAAAAAACTCAATAAATGGGTACAATTTAAAGAATGTGTTTAGTGACGACATCAGATTCCTAATTGATGGAGAAAGGTCTGGTGGCAAGAAAGGCTGCTTCTAGGAGGTTGTCAAGTGTTTTCGCTCGACGATTCCATTCTTGGGTGGTTGGTTTGGCCCTTGTTCGTGTAACTCGAATCCTAGCCCGGTATATCCCATTTTAATTTTACACCATTGTGAACCTTACTCCTTTTTTACTCTCTGATCGAGGTTCTTGGCATTGAAAAATCTTCGTAAACTAAATCACACGTGTATATGTTGACATTTAAGAGATATACAGTCAAGAAAATCAAGGGCAATGGTGATATATATGCGGATTAGACACAAAAAATAACACTCAACAAATGGCTACAATTTAAGGAATCTGTTTAGTGACGGCATCAGATTCCTAATTGATGGAGAAATGTCTGGTGGTAAGAAAAGCTGCTTCTAGGAGGCTGTCAAGTGTTTTCGCTCGACGATTCCATTCTTGGGTGGTTGGTTTGGCCCTTGTTCCTGTAACTCGAATCCTAGCCCGGTATATCCCATTTTAATCTTACACCATTGTGAACCTCACACCTTTTTTACTCTCTGATCGAGGTTCTCGGCATTGAAAAATCATCGTAAACTAAATCAAACGTGTATATGTTGATATTTATGAGATATACAGTCAAGAAAATCAAGGGCAATGGTGATATATATTCGGATTAGACACAAAAAAAACACTCAACAAATGGCTACAATTTAAGGAATGTGTTTAGTGACGGCATCAGATTCCTAATTGATGGAGAAAGGTCTGATGGCAAGAAAAGCTGCTTCTCAGATGTTGTCAAGTGGTTTCGCTCGATGATTCCATTCTTGGGTGGTTGGTCTGGTCCTTGTTCCTGTAACTCGAATCCTTGCCCGGTATATCCCATTTTATTTTTACACCATTGTGAACCTTACTCCTTTTTTACTCTCTGATCGAGGTTCTCGTCATTGAAAATCTTCGTAAACTAAATCACACGTGTATATGTTGACATTTAAGAGATATACAGTCAAGAAAATCAAGGGCAATGGTGATATATATGCGGATTAGACACAAAAAAAACACTCAACAAATGGCTACATTTTAAGAAATGTGTTTAGTGACGGCATCAGATTCCTAATTGCTGGAGAAAGGTCTGGTGGTAAGAAAAGCTGCTTCTAGGAGGTTTTCAAGTGTTTTCGCTCGACGATTCCATTCTTGGGTGGTTGGTTTAGCCCTTTTTCCTGCAACTCGAATCCTAGCCCGGTATATCCCATTTTAATTTTACACCGTCGTGAACCTTACGCGTTTTTTACTCTCTGATCGAGGTTCTCGGCATTGAAAAATCGTCGTTAACTAAATCACACGTGTATATGTTGACAGTAAGAGATATACAGTCAAGAAAATCAAGGGCAATGGTGATATATATACGGATTAGACACAAAAAAAAAACACTCAACAAATGGCTACAATTTAAGGAATGTGTTTAGTGATGGCATCAGATTCCTAATTGATGGAGAAAGGTCTGGTGGCAAGAAAAGCTGCAACTAGGAGGTTGTCAAGTGTTTTTGCTCGACGATTCGATTCTTGGGTGGTTGGTTTGGCCCTTGTTCCTGTAACTCGAATCCTAGCCCGATATATCCCATTTTAATTTTACACCATTGTGAACCTTACGACTTTTTTACTCTCTAACCGAGGTTCTCGGCATTAAAAAATCTTCGTAAACTAAATCACACGTGTATATGTTGATAATTAAGAGATATACAGTCAAGAAAATCTGGGGCAATGGTGATATATATGCGGATTAGACATAAAAAAAACACTCAACAAATGGCTACAATTTAAGGAATGTCTTTAATGACGGCATCAGATTTTTAATTGATGGAGAAAGGTCTGGTGGTAAGAAAAGCTGCTTCTAAGAGGTTGTCAAGTGTTTTCGCTCGACGATTCCATTCTTGGTGGTTGGTTTGGCCCTTGTTCCTGTAACTCAAATCCTAGCCCGGTATATCACATTTAAATTTTACACCATTGTAAACCTTACGCCTTTATTACTCTCTGATCGAGGTTCTCGGCATTGAAAAATCTTCGTAAACTAAATCACACGTGTATATGTTGATATTTAAGAGATATACAGTCAAGAAAATAAAGGGCAATGGTGATATATATGCGGATTAGACACAAAAAAAAAACACTCAACAAATGGCTAGAATTTAAGGAATGTGTTTAGTGACGGCATCAGATTCCTAATCGATGGAAAAAGGTCTGGTGGCAAGCAAATCTGCTGCTAGGAGGTTATAAGTGTTTTTGCTCAACGATTCCATTCTTGGGTGGTTGGTTTGGCCCTTGTTCCTGTAACTCGAATCCTAGCCCGGTATATCCCATTTTAATTTTACACCGTTGTGAACCTTACGCGTTTTTTACTCTCTGATCGAGGTTCTCGGCATTGAAAAATCTTCGTAAACTAAATCACACGTGTATATGTTGACATTTAAGAGGTATACAGTCAAGAAAATCAAGGGCATTGGTGATATATATACGGATTAGACACAAAAAAACACTCAACAAATGGCTACAATTTAAGGAATGTGTTTAGTGATGGCATCCGATTCCTAATTGATGGAGAAAGGTCTGGTGGCAAGAAAAGCTGCTTCTAGGAGGTTGTCAAGTGTTTTCGCTCGACGATTCCATTTTTGGGTGGTTGGTTTGGCCCTTGTTCCTGTAACTCGAATCCTAGCCCGGTATATCCCATTTTAATTTTACACAATTATGAACCTTACGCCTTTTTTACTCTCTGATCGAGGTTCTCGGCATTGAAAAATCTTCGTAAACTAAATCACACGTGTATATGTTGACATTTAAGAGATATACAGTCAAGAAAATCAAGGGCAATGGTGATATATATGCAGATTAGACACCCAAAAAAAAAAAAACTCAACAAATGACTACAATTTAAGGAATGTGTTTAGTGAGGGCATCATATTCCTAATTGATGGAGAAAGGTCTGGTGGCAAGAAAAGCTGCTTCTAGGATGTTGTCAAGTGTTTTCGATCGACGATTCCATTCTTGGGTGGTTGGTTTGGCCCTTGTTCCTGTAACTCGAATCCTAGTCCGATATATCCCATTTTAGTTTTACACCATTGTGAACCTTACGACTTTTTTACTCTCTAATCGAGGTTCTCGGCATTAAAAAATCTTCGTAAACTAAATCACACGTGTATATGTTGATATTTAAGAGATATACAGTCAAGAAAATCTAGGGCAATGGTGATATATTCGCGGATTAGACATAAAAAAAAAACACTCAACAAATGGCTACAATTTAAGTAATGTCTTTAGTGACGGCATCAGATTCTTAATTGATGGAGAAAGGTCTGGTGGTAAGAAAAGCTGCTTCTAAGAGGTTGTCAAGTGTTTTCGCTCGACGATTCCATTCTTGGTGGTTGGTTTGGCCCTTGTTCCTGTAACTCAAATCCTAGCCCGGTATATCACATTTAAATTTTACACCATTGTGAACCTTACGCCTTTTTTACTCTCTGATCGAGGTTCTCGGCATTGAAAAATCTTCGTAAACTAAATCACACGTGTATATGTTGATATTTAAGAGAAATACAGTCAAGAAAATCAAGGGCAATGGTGATATATATGCAGATTAGACACCAAAAAAAAACACTCAACAAATGGCTAGAATTTAAGGAATGTGTTTAGTGACGGCATCAGATTCCTAATCGATGGAAAAAGGTCTGGTGGCAAGCAAATCTGCTTCTAGGAGGTTATAAGTGTTTTTGCTCAACGATTCCATTCTTGGGTGGTTGGTTTGGCCCTTGTTCCTGTAACTCGAATCCTAGCCCGGTATATCCCATTTTAATTTTACACCGTTGTGAACCTTACGCGTTTTTTACTCTCTGATCGAGGTTCTCGGCATTGAAAAATCTTCGTAAACTAAATCACACGTGTATATGTTGACATTTAAGAGATATACAGTCAAGAAAATCAAGGGCAATGTTGATATATATACGGATTAGACACAAAAAAACACTCAACAAATGGCTACAATTTAAGGAATGTGTTTAGTGATGGCATCAGATTCCTAATTGATGGAGAAAAGTCTGGTGGCAAGAAAAGCTGCTTCTAGGAGGTTGTCAAGTGTTTTCGCTCGACAATTCGATTTTTGGGTGGTTGGTTTGGCCCTTGGTCCTGTAACTCGAATCCTAGCCCGGTATATCCCATTTTAATTTTACACAATTGTGAACCTTACGCCTTTTTTACTCTCTGATCGAGGTTCTCGGCATTGAAAAATCTTCGTAAACTAAATCACACGTGTATATGTTGACATTTAAGAGATATACAGTCTAGAAAATCAAGGGCAATGGTGATATATATGCGGATTAGACACCAAAAAAAAAAAAACTCAACAAATGACTACAATTTAAGAAATGTGTTTAGTGAGGGCATCATATTCCTAATTGATGGAGAAAGGTCTGGTGGCAAGAAAAGCTGCTTCTAGGATGTTGTCAAGTGTTTTCGCTCGACGATTGCAAACTTGGGTGGTTGGTTTGGCCCTTGTTCCTGTAACTCGCATCCTAGCCCGATATATCCCATTTTAATTTTACACCATTGTAAACCTTACGCCTTTTTTACTCTCTGATCGAGGTTCTCGGCATTGAAAAATCTTCGTAAACTAAATCACACGTGTATATGTTGATATTTAAGAGATATAGAGTCAAGAAAATCAAGGGCAATGGTGATATATATGCGGATTAGACACAAAAAAAACACTCAACAAATGGCTAGAATTTAAGGAATGTGTTTAGTGACGTCATCAGATTCCTAATCGATGGAAAAAGGTCTGGTGGCAAGCAAATCTGCTGCTAGGAGGTTATAAGTGTTTTTGCTCAACGATTCCATTCTTGGGTGGTTGGTTTGGCCCTTGTTCCGGTAACTCGAATCCTAGCCCGGTATATCCCATTTTAATTTTACACCGTTGTGAACCTTACGCGTTTTTTACTCTCTGATCGAGGTTCTCGGCGTTGAAAAATCTTCGTAAACTAAATCACACGTGTATATGTTGACATTTAAGAGATATACAGTCAAGAAAATCAAGGGCATTGGTGATATATATACGGATTAGACACAAAAAAAAAACACTCAACAAATGGCTACAATTTAAGGAATGTGTTTAGTGATGGCATCAGATTCCTAATTGATGGAGAAAGGTCTGGTGGCAAGAAAAGCTGCTTCTAGGAGGTTGTCAAGTGTTTTCGCTCGACGATTCCATTTTTGGGTGGTTGGTTTGGCCCTTGTTCCTGTAAATCGAATCCTATCCCGGTATATCCCATTTTAATTTTACACAATTATGAACCTTACGCCTTTTTTACTCTCTGATCGAGGTTCTCGGCATTGAAAAATCTTCGTAAACTAAATCACACGTGTATATGTTGACATTTAAGAGATATACAGTCAAGAAAATCAAGGGCAATGGTGATATATATGCAGATTAGACACCAAAAAAAAAAAACTCAACAAATGACTACAATTTAAGGAATGTGTTTAGTGAGGGCATCATATTCCTAATTGATGGAGAAAGGTCTGGTGGCAAGAAAAGCTGCTTCTAGGATGTTGTCAAGTGTTTTCGATCGACGATTCCATTCTTGGGTGGTTGGTTTGGCCCTTGTTCCTGTAACTCGAATCCTAGTCCGATATATCCCATTTTAATTTTACACCATTGTGAACCTTACGACTTTTTTACTCTCTAATCGAGGTTCTCGGCATTAAAAAATCTTCGTAATCTAAATCACACGTGTATATGTTGATATTTAAGAGATATACAGTCAAGAAAATCTAGGGCAATGGTGATATATTCGCGGATTAGACATAAAAAAACACTCAACAAATGGCTGCAATTTAAGTAATGTCTTTAGTGACGGCATCAGATTCTTAATTGATGGAGAAAGGTCTGGTGGTAAGAAAAGCTGCTTCTAAGAGGTTGTCAAGTGTTTTCGCTCGACGATTCCATTCTTGGTGGTTGGTTTGGCCCTTGTTCCTGTAACTCAAATCCTAGCCCGGTATATCACATTTAAATTTTACACCATTGTGAACCTTACGCCTTTTTTACTCTCTGATCGAGGTTCTCGACATTGAAAAATCTTCGTAAACTAAATCACACGTGTATATGTTGATATTTAAGAGAAATACAGTCAAGAAAATCAAGGGCAATGGTGATATATATGCAGATTAGACACAAAAAAAAAAACACTCAACAAATGGCTAGAATTTAAGGCATGTGTTTAGTGACGGCATCAGATTCCTAATCGATGGAAAAAGGTCTGGTGGCAAGCAAATCTGCTTCTAGGAGGTTATAAGTGTTTTTGCTCAACGATTCCATTCTTGGGTGGTTGGTTTGGCCCTTGTTCCTGTAACTCGAATCCTAGCCCGGTATATCCCATTTTAATTTTACACAATTGTGAACCTTACGCCTTTTTTACTCTCTGATCGAGGTTCTCGGCTTTGAAAAATCTTCGTAAACTAAATCACACGTGTATATGTTGACATTTAAGAGATATACAGTCTAAAAATCAAGGGCAATGGTGATATATATGCGGATTAGACACCAAAAGAAAAAAAAACTCAACAAATGACTACAATTTAAGGAATGTGTTTAGTGAAGGCATCATATTCCTAATTGATGGAGAAAGGTCTGGTGGCAAGAAAAGCTGCTTCTAGGATGTTGTCAAGTGTTTTCGCTCGACGATTGCATACTTGGGTGGTTGGTTTGGCCCTTGTTCCTGTAACTCGAATCCTAGCCCGATATATCCCATTTTAATTTTACACCATTGTGAACCTTACGACTTTTTTACTCTCTAATCGAGGTTCTCGGCATTACAAAATCTTCGTAAACTAAATCACACGTGTATATGTTGACATTTAAGAGATATACAGTCAAGAAAATCAAGGGCAATGGTGATATATATGCGGATTAGACACCAAAAAAAACACTCAACAAATGGCTACAATTTAAGGAATGTGTTTAGTGACGGCATCAGATTCCTAATTGATGGAGAAATGTCTGGTGGTAAGAAAAGCTGCTTCTTGGAGGTTGTCAAGTGTTTTCGCTCGACGATTCCATTCTTGGGTGGTTGGTTTGGCCCTTGTTCCTCTAACTCGAATCCTAGCCCGGTATATCCCATTTTAATCTTACACCATTGTGAACCTCACACCTTTTTTACTCTCTGATCGAGGTTCTCAGCATTGAAAAATCTTCGTAAACTAAATCACACGTGTATATGTTGATATTTAAGAGATATATAGTCAAGAAAATCAAGGGCAATGGTGATATATATGCGGATTAGACACCAAAAAAAAAACACTCAACAAATGGCTACAATTTAAGGAATGTGTTTAGTGACGGCATCAGATTCCTAATTGATGGAGAAATGTCTGGTGGTAAGAAAAGCTGCTTCTTGGAGGTTGTCAAGTGTTTTCGCTCGACGATTCCATTTTTGGGTGGTTGGTTTGGCCCTTGTTCCTGTAACTCGAATCCTAGCCCGGTGTATCCCATTTTAATTTTACACAATTGTGAACCTTACGCCTTTTTTACTCACTGATCGAGGTTCTCGGCATTGAAAAATCTTCGTAAACTAAATCACACGTGTATATGTTGACATTTAAGAGATATACAGTCAAGAAAATCAAGGGCAATGGTGATATATATACGGATTAGACACCAAAAAAAAAACTCAACAAATGACTACAATTTAAGGAATGTGTTTAGTGAGGGCATCAAATTCCTAATTGATGGAGAAAGGTCTGGTGGCAAGAAAAGCTGCTTCTAGGATGTTGTCAAGTGTTTTCGCTCGACGATTCTATTCTTGGGTGGTTGGTTTGGCCCTTGTTCCTGTAACTCGAATCCTAGCCCGATATATCCCATTTTAATTTTACACCATTGTGAACCTTACGACTTTTTTACTCTCTAATCGAGGTTCTCGGCATTAAAAAATCTTCGTAAACTAAATCACACGTGTATATGTTGATATTTAAGAGATATACAGTCAAGAAAATCTAGGGCAATGGTGATATATATGCGGATTAGACATAAAAAAAACACTCAACAAATGGCTACAATTTAAGGAATGTCTTTAGTGACGGCATCAAATTCTTAATTGATGGAGAAAGGTCTGGTGGTAAGAAAAGATGCTTCTAAGAGGTTGTCAAGTGTTTTCGCTCGACGATTCCATTCTTGGTGGTTGGTTTGGCCCTTGTTCCTGTAACTCAAATCCTAGCCCGGTATATCACATTTAAATTTTACACCATTGTGAACCTTACGCCTTTTTTACTCTCTGATCGAGGTTCTCGGCCTTGAAAAATCTTCGTAAACTAAATCACACGTGTATATGTTGATATTTAAGAGATATACAGTCAAGAAAATCAAGGGCAATGGTGATATATATGCGGATTAGACACAAAAAAAAACACTCAACAAATGGCTAGAATTTAAGGAATGTGTTTAGTGACGGCAACAGATTCCTAATTGATGGAGAAAGGTCTGGTGGCAAGCAAATCTGCTTCTAGGAGGTTATAAGTGTTTTTGCTCAACGATTCCATTCTTGGGTGGTTGGTTTGGCCCTTGTTCCTGTAACTCGAATCCTAGCCCGGTATATCCCATTTTAATTTTACACCATTGTGAACCTTACGCCTTTTTTACTCTCTGATTGAGGTTCTCGGCATTGAAAAATCTTCGTAAACTAAATCACACGTGTATATGTTGACATTTAAGAGATATACAGTCAAGAAAATCAAGGGCAATGGTGATATATATGCGGATTAGACACCAAAAAAAACACTCAACAAATGGCTACAATTTAAGGAATGTGTTTAGTGACGGCATCAGATTCCTAATTGATGGAGAAAGGTCTGGTGGTAAGAAAAGCTGCTTCTTGGAGGTTGTCAAGTGTTTTCGCTCGACGATTCCATTCTTGGTTGGTTGGTTTGGCCCTTGTTCCTCGAACTCGGATCCTAGCCCGGTATATCCCATTTTAATCTTACACCATTGTGAACCTCACACCTTTTTTACTCTCTGATCGAGGTTCTCGGCATTGAAAAATCTTCGTAAACTAAATCACACGTGTATATGTTGTTATTTAAGAGATATACAGTCAAGAAAATCAAGGGCAATGGTGATATCTATGCGGATTAGACACCAAAAAACACTCAACAAATGGCTACAATTTAAGGAATGTGTTTAGTGACGGCATCAGATTCCTAATTGATGGAGAAAGGTCTGGTGGCAAGAAAAGCTGCTTCTAGGAGGTTGTCAAGTGTTTTCGCTCGACAATTCCATTCTTGGGTGGTTGGTTTGGCCCTTGTTCTTGTATCTCAAATCCTAGCCCGGTATATCCCATTTTAATCTTACACCATTGTGAACCTTACGCCTTTTTACTCTCAATCGAGCTTCTCGGCATTGAAAAATCTTCCTAAACCAAATCACACGTGTATATGTTGACATTTAAGAGATATACAGTCAAGAAAATCAAAGGCAATGGTGATATATATGCGGATTAGACACCAAAAAAAACACTCAACAAATGGCTACAATTTAAAGAATGTGTTTAGTGACGGCATCAGATTTCAAGTTGATGGAGAAAGGTCTGGTGTAAGAAAAACTGCTTCTAGGAGGTTGTTATGTGTTTTCGCTCGACGAATCCATTCTTGGGTGGTTGGTTTGGCCCTTGTTCCTGTAACTCGAATCCTAGCTCGGAATATCTCATTTTAATTTTACACCGTTGTGAACCTTACGCCTTTTTTACTATTTGATCGAGGTTCTCGGCATTGAAAAATCTTCGTAAACTAAATCACACGTGTATATGTTGACATTTAAGAGATATACAGTCAAGAAAATCAAGGGCAATGGTGATATATATGCGGATTAGACACCAAAAAACACTCAACAAATGGCTACAATTTAAGGAATGTGTTTAGTGACGGCATCAGATTCCTAATTGATGGAGAAATGTCTGGTGGCAAGAAAAGCTGCTTCTAGGAGGTTTTCAAGTGTTTTTGATCGACGATTCCATTCTTGGGTGGTTGGTTTGGCCCTTGTTCCTGTAACTCGAATCCTAGCCCAGTATATCCCATTTTAATTTTACACCATTGTGAACTTGGCGCCTTTTTTACTCTCTGATCGAGGTACTTGGCATTGAAAAATCTTCGTAAACTAAATCACACGTGTATATGTTGATATTTAAGAGATATGCAGTCAAGAAAATCAAGGGAAATGGTGATATATATGCGGATTAGACACAAAAAAAAAACACTCAACAAATGGCTACAACTTAAGGAATGTGTTTAGTGACGGCATCAGATTCCTAATTGATGGAGAAAGGTCTGGTGGCAAGAAAAGCTGCTTCTAGGAGGTTGTCAAGTGTTTTCGCTCGACGATTCCATTGTTGGGTGTTTGGTTTGGCCTTTGTTCATTTAACTCGAATCCTAGCCCGGTATATCTCATTTTAATTTTACACCATTGTGAACCTTACGCCTTTTTTACTCTCTGATCGAGGTTCTCGGCATTGAAAAATCTTCGTAAACTAAATCACACATGTATATGTTGATATTTAAGAGATATACAGAAAAGAAAATCAGGGGCAATGGTGATATATATGCGGATTAGACACTAAAAAAAACACTCAACAAATTGATACAATTAAAGGAATGTGTTTAGTGACGGCATCAGATTCCTAATTGATGGAGAAAGGTCTGGTGTAAGAAAAACTGCTTCTAGGAGGTTGTCATGTGTTTTCGCTCGACGATTCCATTCTTGGGTGGTTGGTTTGGCCCTCGTTCCTGTAACTCGAATCCTTGCTCGGAATATCTCATTTTAATTTTACACCATTGTGAACCTTACGCCTTTTTTACTCTCTAATCGAGGTTCTCGGCGTTGAAAAATCTTCGTAAACTAAATCACACATGTATATGTTGATATTTAAGATATATACAGAAAAGAAAATCAAGGGCAATGGTGATATATATGCGGATTAGACACAAAAAAAAACACTCAACAAATGGCTACAATTTAAGGAATGTGTATAGTGACGGCATCAGATTCCTAATTGATGGAGAAAGGCCTGGTGGCAAGAAAAGCTGCTTCGAGGAGGTTGTCAAGTGTTTTTGCTCGACGATTCCATTCTTGG
This sequence comes from Helianthus tuberosus, assembly GCA_030545235.1. Lineage (NCBI taxonomy): Eukaryota > Viridiplantae > Streptophyta > Magnoliopsida > Asterales > Asteraceae > Helianthus > Helianthus tuberosus. The sequence continues at coordinate 37,050,929 of CM060422.1, read as the reverse complement.
GTGGTTGGTTTGGCCCTTGTTCCTGTAACTCGAATCCTAGCCCGGTATATCCCATTTTAATTTTACACCATTGTGAACCTTACGCCTTTTTTACTCTCTGATCGAGGTTTTAGGTATTGAAAAATCTTCGTAAACTAAATCACATGTGTATATGTTGATATTTAAGAGATATACAGTCAAGAAAATCAAAGGCAATGGTGATATATATGCGGATTAGACACCAAAAAAACACACTCAACAAATGGCTACAATTTAAGGAATGTGTTTAGTGACGGCATCAGATTTCTAGTTGATGGAGAAAGGTCTGGTGTAAGAAAAGCTGCTTCTAGGAGGTTGTCAAGTGTTTTCGCTCGACGATTCCATTCTTGGGTGGTTGGTTTGGCCCTTGTTCCTGTAACTCGAATCCTAGCCCGGTATATCCCATTTTAATTTTACACCATTGTGAACCTAACGCCTTTTTTACTCTCTGATCGAGGGTCTCGGCATTGAAAAATCTTCGTAAACTAAATCACACCTGTATATGTTGATATTTAAGAGATATACAGTCAAGAAAATCAAGGGCAATGGTGATATATATGCGGATTAGACACCAAAAAAAACACTCAACAAATGGCTACAATTTAAGGAATGTGTTTAGTGACGACATCAGATTCCTAATTGATGGAGAAAGGTCTGGTGGCAAGAAAAGCTGCTTCTAGCAGGTTGTCAAGTGTTTTCGCTCGACGATTCCGTACTTGGGTGGTTGGTTTGGCCCTTTTTCCTGTAACACGAATCCTAGCCCGGTATATCCCATTTTAATTTTACACCATTGTGAACCTTACGCCTTTTTTACTCTCTGATCGAGGTTCTCGACATTGAAAAATTTTCGTAAACTAAATCACATGTGTATATATTGATATTTAAGAGATATACAGTCAAGAAAATCAAGGGCAATGGTGATATATATGCGGATTAGACATAAAAAAAACACTCAACAAATGGCTACAATTTAAGGAATGTCTTTAATGACGGCATCAGATTTTTAATTGATGGAGAAAGGTCTGGTGGTAAGAAAAGCTGCTTCTAAGAGGTTGTCAAGTGTTTTCGCTCGACGATTCCATTCTTGGTGGTTGGTTTGGCCCTTGTTCCTGTAACTCAAATCCTAGCCCGGTATATCACATTTAAATTTTACACCATTGTAAACCTTACGCCTTTATTACTCTCTGATCGAGGTTCTCGGCATTGAAAAATCTTCGTAAACTAAATCACACGTGTATATGTTGATATTTAAGAGATATACAGTCAAGAAAATAAAGGGCAATGGTGATATATATGCGGATTAGACACAAAAAAAAAACACTCAACAAATGGCTAGAATTTAAGGAATGTGTTTAGTGACGGCATCAGATTCCTAATCGATGGAAAAAGGTCTGGTGGCAAGCAAATCTGCTGCTAGGAGGTTATAAGTGTTTTTGCTCAACGATTCCATTCTTGGGTGGTTGGTTTGGCCCTTGTTCCTGTAACTCGAATCCTAGCCCGGTATATCCCATTTTAATTTTACACCGTTGTGAACCTTACGCGTTTTTTACTCTCTGATCGAGGTTCTCGGCATTGAAAAATCTTCGTAAACTAAATCACACGTGTATATGTTGACATTTAAGAGGTATACAGTCAAGAAAATCAAGGGCATTGGTGATATATATACGGATTAGACACAAAAAAACACTCAACAAATGGCTACAATTTAAGGAATGTGTTTAGTGATGGCATCAGATTCCTAATTGATGGAGAAAGGTCTGGTGGCAAGAAAAGCTGCTTCTAGGAGGTTGTCAAGTGTTTTCGCTCGACGATTCCATTTTTGGGTGGTTGGTTTGGCCCTTGTTCCTGTAACTCGAATCCTAGCCCGGTATATCCCATTTTAATTTTACACAATTATGAACCTTACGCCTTTTTTACTCTCTGATCGAGGTTCTCGGCATTGAAAAATCTTCGTAAACTAAATCACACGTGTATATGTTGACATTTAAGAGATATACAGTCAAGAAAATCAAGGGCAATGGTGATATATATGCAGATTAGACACCAAAAAAAAAAAAAAAAACTCAACAAATGACTACAATTTAAGGAATGTGTTTAGTGAGGGCATCATATTCCTAATTGATGGAGAAAGGTCTGGTGGCAAGAAAAGCTGCTTCTAGGATGTTGTCAAGTGTTTTCGATCGACGATTCCATTCTTGGGTGGTTGGTTTGGCCCTTGTTCCTGTAACTCGAATCCTAGTCCGATATATCCCATTTTAATTTTACACCATTGTGAACCTTACGACTTTTTTACTCTCTAATCGAGGTTCTCGGCATTAAAAAATCTTCGTAAACTAAATCACACGTGTATATGTTGATATTTAAGAGATATACAGTCAAGAAAATCTAGGGCAATGGTGATATATTCGCGGATTAGACATAAAAAAAAACACTCAACAAATGGCTACAATTTAAGTAATGTCTTTAGTGACGGCATCAGATTCTTAATTGATGGAGAAAGGTCTGGTGGTAAGAAAAGCTGCTTCTAAGAGGTTGTCAAGTGTTTTCGCTCGACGATTCCATTCTTGGTGGTTGGTTTGGCCCATGTTCCTGTAACTCAAATCCTAGCCCGGTATATCACATTTAAATTTTACACCATTGTGAACCTTACGCCTTTTTTACTCTCTGATCGAGGTTCTCGGCATTGAAAAATCTTCGTAAACTAAATCACACGTGTATATGTTGATATTTAAGAGAAATACAGTCAAGAAAATCAAGGGCAATGGTGATATATATGCAGATTAGACACCAAAAAAAACACTCAACAAATGGCTAGAATTTAAGGAATGTGTTTAGTGACGGCATCAGATTCCTAATCGATGGAAAAAGGTCTGGTGGCAAGCAAATCTGCTTCTAGGAGGTTATAAGTGTTTTTGCTCAACGATTCCATTCTTGGGTGGTTGGTTTGGCCCTTGTTCCTGTAACTCGAATCCTAGCCCGGTATATCCCATTTTAATTTTACACCGTTGTGAACCTTACGCGTTTTTTACTCTCTGATCGAGGTTCTCGGCATTGAAAAATCTTCGTAAACTAAATCACACGTGTATATGTTGACATTTAAGAGATATACAGTCAAGAAAATCAAGGGCAATGTTGATATATATACGGATTAGACACAAAAAAACACTCAACAAATGGCTACAATTTAAGGAATGTGTTTAGTGATGGCATCAGATTCCTAATTGATGGAGAAAAGTCTGGTGGCAAGAAAAGCTGCTTCTAGGAGGTTGTCAAGTGTTTTCGCTCGACAATTCCATTTTTGGGTGGTTGGTTTGGCCCTTGGTCCTGTAACTCGAATCCTAGCCCGGTATATCCCATTTTAATTTTACACAATTGTGAACCTTACGCCTTTTTTACTCTCTGATCGAGGTTCTCGGCATTGAAAAATCTTCGTAAACTAAATCACACGTGTATATGTTGACATTTAAGAGATATACAGTCTAGAAAATCAAGGGCAATGGTGATATATATGCGGATTAGACACCAAAAAAAAAAAAAAAAAACTCAACAAATGACTACAATTTAAGGAATGTGTTTAGTGAGGGCATCATATTCCTAATTGATGAAGAAAGGTCTGGTGGCAAGAAAAGCTGCTTCTAGGATGTTGTCAAGTGTTTTCGCTCGACGATTGCAAACTTGGGTGGTTGGTTTGGCCCTTGTTCCTGTAACTCGCATCCTAGCCCGATATATCCCATTTTAATTTTACACCATTGTAAACCTTACGCCTTTTTTACTCTCTGATCGAGGTTCTCGGCATTGAAAAATCTTCGTAAACTAAATCACACGTGTATATGTTGATATTTAAGAGATATAGAGTCAAGAAAATCAAGGGCAATGGTGATATATATGCGGATTAGACACAAAAAAAACACTCAACAAATGGCTAGAATTTAAGGAATGTGTTTAGTGATGTCATCAGATTCCTAATCGATGGAAAAAGGTCTGGTGGCAAGCAAATCTGCTGCTAGGAGGTTATAAGTGTTTTTGCTCAACGATTCCATTCTTGGGTGGTTGGTTTGGCCCTTGTTCCGGTAACTCGAATCCTAGCCCGGTATATCCCATTTTAATTTTACACCGTTGTGAACCTTACGCGTTTTTTACTCTCTGATCGAGGTTCTCGGCGTTGAAAAATCTTCGTAAACTAAATCACACGTGTATATGTTGACATTTAAGAGATATACAGTCAAGAAAATCAAGGGCATTGGTGATATATATACGGATTAGACACAAAAAAAAACACTCAACAAATGGCTACAATTTAAGGAATGTGTTTAGTGATGGCATCAGATTCCTAATTGATGGAGAAAGGTCTGGTGGCAAGAAAAGCTGCTTCTAGGAGGTTGTCAAGTGTTTTCGCTCGACGATTCCATTTTTGGGTGGTTGGTTTGGCCCTTGTTCCTGTAAATCGAATCCTATCCCGGTATATCCCAGTTTAATTTTACACAATTATGAACCTTACGCCTTTTTTACTCTCTGATCGAGGTTCTCGGCATTGAAAAATCTTCGTAAACTAAATCACACGTGTATATGTTGACATTTAAGAGATATACAGTCAAGAAAATCAAGGGCAATGGTGATATATATGCAGATTAGACACAAAAAAAAAAAAAACTCAACAAATGACTACAATTTAAGGAATGTGTTTAGTGAGGGCATCATATTCCTAATTGATGGAGAAAGGTCTGGTGGCAAGAAAAGCTGCTTCTAGGATGTTGTCAAGTGTTTTCGATCGACGATTCCATTCTTGGGTGGTTGGTTTGGCCCTTGTTCCTGTAACTCGAATCCTAGTCCGATATATCCCATTTTAATTTTACACCATTGTGAACCTTACGACTTTTTTACTCTCTAATCGAGGTTCTCGGCATTAAAAAATCTTCGTAATCTAAATCACATGTGTATATGTTGATATTTAAGAGATATACAGTCAAGAAAATCTAGGGCAATGGTGATATATTCGCGGATTAGACATAAAAAAACACTCAACAAATGGCTACAATTTAAGTAATGTCTTTAGTGGCGGCATCAGATTCTTAATTGATGGAGAAAGGTCTGGTGGTAAGAAAAGCTGCTTCTAAGAGGTTGTCAAGTGTTTTCGCTCGACGATTCCATTCTTGGTGGTTGGTTTGGCCCTTGTTCCTGTAACTCAAATCCTAGCCCGGTATATCACATTTAAATTTTACACCATTGTGAACCTTACGCCTTTTTTACTATCTGATCGAGGTTCTCGACATTGAAAAATCTTCGTAAACTAAATCACACGTGTATATGTTGATATTTAAGAGAAATACAGTCAAGAAAATCAAGGGCAATGGTGATATATATGCAGATTAGACACAAAAAAAAACACTCAACAAATGGCTAGAATTTAAGGCATGTGTTTAGTGACGGCATCAGATTCCTAATCGATGGAAAAAGGTCTGGTGGCAAGCAAATCTGCTTCTAGGAGGTTATAAGTGTTTTTGCTCAACGATTCCATTCTTGGGTGGTTGGTTTGGCCCTTGTTCCTGTAACTCAAATCCTAGCCCGGTATATCCCATTTTAATTTTACACAATTGTGAACCTTACGCCTTTTTTACTCTCTGATCGAGGTTCTCGGCTTTGAAAAATCTTCGTAAACTAAATCACACGTGTATATGTTGACATTTAAGAGATATACAGTCTAGAAAATCAAGGGCAATGGTGATATATATGCGGATTAGACACCAAAAGAAAAAAAAACTCAACAAATGACTACAATTTAAGGAATGTGTTTAGTGAAGGCATCATATTCCTAATTGATGGAGAAAGGTCTGGTGGCAAGAAAAGCTGCTTCTAGGATGTTGTCAAGTGTTTTCGCTCGACGATTGCATACTTGGGTGGTTGGTTTGGCCCTTGTTCCTGTAACTCGAATCCTAGCCCGATATATCCCATTTTAATTTTACACCATTGTGAACCTTACGACTTTTTTACTCTCTAATCGAGGTTCTCGGCATTACAAAATCTTCGTAAACTAAATCACACGTGTATATGTTGACATTTAAGAGATATACAGTCAAGAAAATCAAGGGCAATGGTGATATATATGCGGATTAGACACCAAAAAAAACACTCAACAAATGGCTACAATTTAAGGAATGTGTTTAGTGACGGCATCAGATTCTTAATTGATGGAGAAAGGTCTGGTGGTAAGAAAAGCTGCTTCTAAGAGGTTGTCAAGTGTTTTCGCTCGTCGATTCCATTCTTGGTGGTTGGTTTGGCCCTTGTTCCTGTAACTCAAATCCTAGCCCGGTATATCACATTTAAATTTTACACCATTGTGAACCTTACGCCTTTTTTACTCTCTGATCGAGGTTCTCGGCCTTGAAAAATCTTCGTAAACTAAATCACACGTGTATATGTTGATATTTAAGAGATATACAGTCAAGAAAATCAAGGGCAATGGTGATATATATGCGGATTAGACACAAAAAAAAACACTCAACAAATGGCTAGAATTTAAGGAATGTGTTTAGTGACGGCAACAGATTCCTAATTGATGGAGAAAGGTCTGGTGGCAAGCAAATCTGCTTCTAGGAGGTTATAAGTGTTTTTGCTCAACGATTCCATTCTTGGGTGGTTGGTTTGGCCCTTGTTCCTGTAACTCGAATCCTAGCCCGGTATATCCCATTTTAATTTTACACCATTGTGAACCTTACGCCTTTTTTACTCTCTGATTGAGGTTCTCGGCATTGAAAAATCTTCGTAAACTAAATCACACGTGTATATGTTGACATTTAAGAGATATACAGTTAAGAAAATCAAGGGCAATGGTGATATATATGCGGATTAGACACCAAAAAAAACACTCAACAAATGGCTACAATTTAAGGAATGTGTTTAGTGACGGCATCAGATTCCTAATTGATGGAGAAAGGTCTGGTGGTAAGAAAAGCTGCTTCTTGGAGGTTGTCAAGTGTTTTCGCTCGACGATTCCATTCTTGGGTGGTTGGTTTGGCCCTTGTTCCTCGAACTCGGATCCTAGCCCGGTATATCCCATTTTAATCTTACACCATTGTGAACCTCACACCTTTTTTACTCTCTGATCGAGGTTCTCGGCATTGAAAAATCTTCGTAAACTAAATCACACGTGTATATGTTGTTATTTAAGAGATATACAGTCAAGAAAATCAAGGGCAATGGTGATATCTATGCGGATTAGACACCAAAAAACACTCAACAATTGGCTACAATTTAAGGAATGTGTTTAGTGACGGCATCAGATTCCTAATTGATGGAGAAAGGTCTGGTGGCAAGAAAAGCTGCTTCTAGGAGGTTGTCAAGTGTTTTCGCTCGACAATTCCATTCTTGGGTGGTTGGTTTGGCCCTTGTTCTTGTATCTCAAATCCTAGCCCGGTATATCCCATTTTAATCTTACACCATTGTGAACCTTACGCCTTTTTACTCTCAATCGAGCTTCTCGGCATTGAAAAATCTTCCTAAACCAAATCACACGTGTATATGTTGACATTTAAGAGATATACAGTCAAGAAAATCAAAGGCAATGGTGATATATATGCGGATTAGACACCAAAAAAAACACTCAACAAATGGCTACAATTTAAGGAATGTGTTTAGTGACGGCATCAGATTCTTAATTGATGGAGAAAGGTCTGGTGGTAAGAAAAGCTGCTTCTAAGAGGTTGTCAAGTGTTTTCGCTCGTCGATTCCATTCTTGGTGGTTGGTTTGGCCCTTGTTCCTGTAACTCAAATCCTAGCCCGGTATATCACATTTAAATTTTACACCATTGTGAACCTTACGCCTTTTTTACTCTCTGATCGAGGTTCTCGGCCTTGAAAAATCTTCGTAAACTAAATCACACGTGTATATGTTGATATTTAAGAGATATACAGTCAAGAAAATCAAGGGCAATGGTGATATATATGCGGATTAGACACAAAAAAAAACACTCAACAAATGGCTAGAATTTAAGGAATGTGTTTAGTGACGGCAACAGATTCCTAATTGATGGAGAAAGGTCTGGTGGCAAGCAAATCTGCTTCTAGGAGGTTATAAGTGTTTTTGCTCAACGATTCCATTCTTGGGTGGTTGGTTTGGCCCTTGTTCCTGTAACTCGAATCCTAGCCCGGTATATCCCATTTTAATTTTACACCATTGTGAACCTTACGCCTTTTTTACTCTCTGATTGAGGTTCTCGGCATTGAAAAATCTTCGTAAACTAAATCACACGTGTATATGTTGACATTTAAGAGATATACAGTTAAGAAAATCAAGGGCAATGGTGATATATATGCGGATTAGACACCAAAAAAAACACTCAACAAATGGCTACAATTTAAGGAATGTGTTTAGTGACGGCATCAGATTCCTAATTGATGGAGAAAGGTCTGGTGGTAAGAAAAGCTGCTTCTTGGAGGTTGTCAAGTGTTTTCGCTCGACGATTCCATTCTTGGGTGGTTGGTTTGGCCCTTGTTCCTCGAACTCGGATCCTAGCCCGGTATATCCCATTTTAATCTTACACCATTGTGAACCTCACACCTTTTTTACTCTCTGATCGAGGTTCTCGGCATTGAAAAATCTTCGTAAACTAAATCACACGTGTATATGTTGTTATTTAAGAGATATACAGTCAAGAAAATCAAGGGCAATGGTGATATCTATGCGGATTAGACACCAAAAAACACTCAACAATTGGCTACAATTTAAGGAATGTGTTTAGTGACGGCATCAGATTCCTAATTGATGGAGAAAGGTCTGGTGGCAAGAAAAGCTGCTTCTAGGAGGTTGTCAAGTGTTTTCGCTCGACAATTCCATTCTTGGGTGGTTGGTTTGGCCCTTGTTCTTGTATCTCAAATCCTAGCCCGGTATATCCCATTTTAATCTTACACCATTGTGAACCTTACGCCTTTTTACTCTCAATCGAGCTTCTCGGCATTGAAAAATCTTCCTAAACCAAATCACACGTGTATATGTTGACATTTAAGAGATATACAGTCAAGAAAATCAAAGGCAATGGTGATATATATGCGGATTAGACACCAAAAAAAACACTCAACAAATGGCTACAATTTAAAGAATGTGTTTAGTGACGGCATCAGATTTCAAGTTGATGGAGAAAGGTCTGGTGTAAGAAAAACTGCTTCTAGGAGGTTGTCATGTGTTTTCGCTCGACGATTCCATTCTTGGGTGGTTGGTTTGGCCCTTGTTCCTGTAACTCGAATCCTAGCTCGGAATATCTCATTTTAATTTTACACCGTTGTGAACCTTACGCCTTTTTTACTATTTGATCGAGGTTCTCGGCATTGAAAAATCTTCGTAAACTAAATCACACGTGTATATGTTGACATTTAAGAGATATACAGTCAAGAAAATCAAGGGCAATGGTGATATATATGCGGATTAGACACCAAAAAACACTCAACAAATGGCTACAATTTAAGGAATGTGTTTAGTGACGGCATCAGATTCCTAATTGATGGAGAAATGTCTGGTGGCAAGAAAAGCTGCTTCTAGGAGGTTTTCAAGTGTTTTTGATCGACGATTCCATTCTTGGGTGGTTGGTTTGGCCCTTGTTCCTATAACTCGAATCCTAGCCCGGTATATCCCATTTTAATTTTACACCATTGTGAACTTGGCGCCTTTTTTACTCTCTGATCGAGGTACTTGGCATTGAAAAATCTTCGTAAACTAAATCACACGTGTATATGTTGATATTTAAGAGATATGCAGTCAAGAAAATCAAGGGAAATGGTGATATATATGCGGATTAGACACAAAAAAAAAACACTCAACAAATGGCTACAATTTAAGGAATGTGTTTAGTGACGGCATCAGATTCCTAATTGATGGAGAAAGGTCTGGTGGCAAGAAAAGCTGCTTCTAGGAGGTTGTCAAGTGTTTTCGCTCGACGATTCCATTGTTGGGTGTTTGGTTTGGCCTTTGTTCATTTAACTCGAATCCTAGCCCGGTATATCTCATTTTAATTTTACACCATTGTGAACCTTACGCCTTTTTTACTCTCTGATCGAGGTTCTCGGCATTGAAAAATCTTCGTAAACTAAATCACACATGTATATGTTGATATTTAAGAGATATACAGAAAAGAAAATCAGGGGCAATGGTGATATATATGCGGATTAGACACTAAAAAAAACACTCAACAAATTGATACAATTTAAGGAATGTGTTTAGTGACGGCATCAGATTCCTAATTGATGGAGAAAGGTCTGGTGTAAGAAAAACTGCTTCTAGGAGGTTGTCATGTGTTTTCGCTCGACGATTCCATTCTTGGGTGGTTGGTTTGGCCCTCGTTCCTGTAACTCGAATCCTTGCTCGGAATATCTCATTTTAATTTTACACCATTGTGAACCTTACGCCTTTTTTACTCTCTAATCGAGGTTCTCGGCGTTGAAAAATCTTCGTAAACTAAATCACACATGTATATGTTGATATTTAAGATATATACAGAAAAGAAAATCAAGGGCAATGGTGATATATATGCGGATTAGACACAAAAAAAAACACTCAACAAATGGCTACAATTTAAGGAATGTGTTTTGTGACGGCATCAGATTCCTAATTGATGGAGAAAGGCCTGGTGGCAAGAAAAGCTGCTTCGAGGAGGTTGTCAAGTGTTTTTGCTCGACGATTCCATTCTTGGGTGGTTGGTTTAGCCCTTGTTCCTGTAACTCGAATCCTAGCCCGGTATATCCCATTTTAATTTTACACCATTGTGAACCTTACGCCTTTTTTACTCTCTGATCGAGGTTTTAGGTATTGAAAAATCTTCGTAAACTAAATCACATGTGTATATGTTGATATTTAAGAGATATACAGTCAAGAAAATCAAAGGCAATGGTGATATATATGCGGATTAGACACCAAAAAACACACTCAACAAATGGCTACAATTTAAGGAATGTGTTTAGTGACGGCATCAGATTTCTAGTTGATGGAGAAAGGTCTGGTGTAAGAAAAGCTGCTTCTAGGAGGTTGTCAAGTGTTTTCGCTCGACGATTCCATTCTTGGGTGGTTGGTTTGGCCCTTGTTCCTGTAACTCGAATCCTAGCCCGGTATATCCCATTTTAATTTTACACCATTGTGAACCTAACGCCTTTTTTACTCTCTGATCGAGGGTCTCGGCATTGAAAAATCTTCGTAAACTAAATCACACCTGTATATGTTGATATTTAAGAGATATACAGTCAAGAAAATCAAGGGCAATGGTGATATATATGCGGATTAGACACCAAAAAAAACACTCAACAAATGGCTACAATTTAAGGAATGTGTTTAGTGACGACATCAGATTCCTAATTGATGGAGAAAGGTCTGGTGGCAAGAAAAGCTGCTTCTAGCAGGTTGTCAAGTGTTTTCGCTCGACGATTCCGTACTTGGGTGGTTGGTTTGGCCCTTTTTCCTGTAACACGAATCCTAGCCCGGTATATCCCATTTTAATTTTACACCATTGTGAACCTTACGCCTTTTTTACTCTCTGATCGAGGTTCTCGACATTGAAAAATCTTCGTAAACTAAATCACATGTGTATATATTGATATTTAAGAGATATACAGTCAAGAAAATCAAGGGCAATGGTGATATATATGCGGATTAGACACCAAAAAAAAAACCCTCAACAAATGGCTACAATTTAAGGAATGTGTTTAGTGACGGCATCAGATTCCTAATTGATGGAGAAAGGTCTGGTGGAAAGAAAAGCTACTTTTAGGAGGTTGTCAAGTGTTTTTGCTCGACGATTCCATTCTTGGGTGGTTGGTTTGGCCCTTGTTCCTCTAACTCGAATCCTAGCCCGGTATATCCCATTTTAATTTTACACCATTGGGAAGCTTACGCCTTTTTTACTCTCTGATCGAGGTTTTCGGTATTGAAAAATCTTCGTAAACGAAATCACATGTGTATATGTCGATATTTAAGAGATATACAGTCAATAAAATCAAAGGCAATGGTGATATATATGCGGATTAGACACCAAAAAAAAAAAACACTCAACAAATGGCTACAATTTAAGGAATGTGTTTAGTGACGGCATCAGATTTCTAGTTGATGGAGAAAGGTCCGGTGTAAGAAAAGCTGCTTCTAGGAGGTTGTCAAGTGTTTTCGCTCGACGATTCCATTCCTGGGTGGTTGGTTTGGCCCTTGTTCCTGTAACTCGAATCCTATCCCGGTATATCCCATTTTAATTTTACACCATTGTGAACCTTACGCCTTTTTTACTTTGTGATCGAGGTTCTCAGCATTGAAAAATCTTTGTAAACTAAATCACACGTGTATATGTTGACATTTAAGAGATATACAGTCAAGAAAATCAAGGGCAATGGTGATATATATGCGGATTAGACACAAAAAAACACTCAACAAATAGCTACAATTTCAGGAATGTGTTTAGTGACGGCATCAGATTCCTAATTGATGGAGAAAGGTCCGGTGGCAAGAAAAGCTGCTTCTAGAAGGTTGTCAAGTGTTTTTGCTCGACGATTCCATTCTAGGGTGGTTGATTTGGCCCTTGTTCCTCTAACTCGAATCCTAGCCCGGTATATCCCATTTTAATTTTACACCATTGTGAACCTTACGCCTTTTTTACTCTCTGATCGAGGTTCTCGGCATTGAAAAATCTTCGTAAACTAAATCACACATGTATATGTTGATATTTAAGAGATATACAGAAAAGAAAATCAGGGGCAATAGTGATATATATGCGAATTAGACACAAAAAAAAAACACTCAACAAATTGATACCATTTAAGGAATGTGTTTAGTGACGGCATCAGATTCCTAATTGATGGAGAAAGGTCTGGTGTAAGAAAAACTGCTTCTAGGAGGTTGTCAAGTGTTTTCCCTCGACGATTCCATTCTTAGGTGGATGGTTTGGCCCTTGTTCCTGTAACTCGAATCCTAGCCTGGTATATCCCATTTTAATTTTACATCATTGTGAACCTTACGCCTTTTTTACTCTCTGATCGAGGTTTTCGGTATTGAAAAATCTTCGTAAACTAAATCACATGTGTATATGTTGATATTTAAGAGATATACAGTCAAGAAAATCAAAGGCAATGGTGATATATATGCGGATTAGACACCAAAAAAAACACTCAACAAATGGCTACAATTTAAGGAATGTGTTTAGTGACGGCATCAGATTTCTAGTTGATGGAGAAAGGTCTGGTGTAAGAAAAGCTGCTTCTAGGAGGTTGTCAAGTGTTTTCGCTCGACGATTCCATTTTTGGGTGGTTGGTTTGGCCCTTGTTCCTGTAACTCGAATCCTAGCCCGGTATATCCCATTTTAATTTTACACCATTGTGAACCTAACGCCTTTTTTACTCTCTGATCGAGGTTCTCGGCATTGAAAAATCTTCGTAAACTAAATCACACGTGTATATGTTGATATTTAAGAGATATACAGTCAAGAAAATCAAGGGCAATGGTGATATATATGCGGATTAGACACCAAAAAAAACACTCAGCAAATGGCTACAATTTAAGGAATGTGTTTAGTGACGGAATCAGATTCCTAATTGATGGAGAAAGGTCTGGTGGCAAGAAAAGCTGCTTCTAGGAGGTTGTCAAGTGTTTTCGCTCGAAGATTCCGTACTTGGGTGGTTGGTTTGGCCCTTTTTCCTGTAACACGAATCCTAGCCCGGTATATCCCATTTTAATTTTATACCATTGTGAACCTTACGCCTTTTTTACTCTCTAATCGAGGTTCTCGACTTTGAAAAATCTTCGTAAACTAAATCACATGTGTATATGTTGATATTTAAGAGATATACAGAAAAGAAAATCAAGGGAAATGGTGATATATATGCGGATTAGACAAAAAAAACACTCAACAAATGGCTACAATTTAAGGAATGTGTTTAGTGACGGCATCAGATTCCTAATTGATGGAGAAAGGTCTGGTGGCAAGAAAAGCTGCTTCTAGGAGGTTGTCAAGTGTTTTTGCTCGACGATTCCATTCTTGGGTGGTTGGTTTGGCCCTTGTTCCTGTAACTCGAATCCTAGCCTGGTATATCCCATTTTAATTTTACACCATTGTGAACCTTACGCCTTTTTTTACTCTCTGATCGAGGTTTTCGGTATTGAAAAATCTTCGTAAACTAAATCACATGTGTATATGTTGATATTTAAGAGATATACAGTCAATAAAATCAAAGGCAATGGTGATATATAAGCGGATTAGACACAAAAAAAAAACACTCAACAAATGGCTACAATTTAAGGAATGTGTTTAGTGACGGCATCAGATTTCTAGTTGATGGAGAAAGGTCTGGTGTAATAAAAGCTGCTTCTAGGAGGTTGTCAAGTGTTTTCGCTCGACGATTCCATTCTTGGGTGGTTGGTTTGGCCCTTGTTCCTGTAACTCGAATCCTATCCCGGTATATCCCATATTAATTTTACACCATTGTGAACCTTACGCCTTTTTACTCTCTGATCGAGGTTCTCGGCATTGAAAAATCTTCGTAAACTAAATCACAAGTGTATATGTTGACATTTAAGAGATATACAGTCAAGAAAATCAAGGGAAATGGTGATATATATGCGGATTAGACACAAAAAAAACACTCAACAAATGGCTACAATTTAAGGAATGTGTTTAGTGACGGCATCAGATTCCTAATTGATGGAGAAAGGTCTGGTGGCAAGAAAAGCTGCTTCTAGGAGGTTGTCAAGTGTTTTTGCTCGACGATTCCATTCTTGGGTGGTTGGTTTGGCCCTTGTTCCTGTAACTCGAATCCTAACCCGGTATATCCCATTTTAATTTTACACCATTGTGAACCTTACGCCTTTTTTACTCTCTGATCGAGGTTTTCGGTATTGAAAAATCTTCGTAAACTAAATCACATGTGTATATGTTGATATTTAAGAGATATACAGTCAAGAAAATCAAAGGCAATGGTGATATATATGCGGATTAGACATAAAAAAAACACTCAACAAATGGCTACAATTTAAGGAATGTGTTTAGTGACGGTATCAGATTTCTAGTTGATGGAGAAAGGTCTGGTGTAAGAAAAGCTGCTTCTAGGAGGCTGTCAAGTGTTTTCGCTCGACGATTCCATTCTTGGGTGGTTGGTTTGGCCCTTGTTCCTGTAACTCGAATCCTATCCCGGTATATCCCATTTTAATTTAACACCATTGTGACCCTTACGCCTTTTTTACTCTCTGATCGAGGTTCTCGGCATTGAAAAATCTTCGTAAACTAAATCACACGTGTATATGTTGATATTTAAGAGATATACAGTCAAGAAAATCAAGGGAAATGGTGATATATATGCAGATTAGACACAAAAAAACACTCAACAAATGGCTACAATTTAAGGAATGTGTTTAGTGACGGCATCAGATTCCTAACTGATAGAGAAAGGTCCGTTCGCAAGAAAAGCTGCTTCTAGGAGGTTGTCAAGTGTTTTTGCTCGACGATTCCATTCTTGGGTGGTTGGTTTGGCCCTTGTTCTTGTAACTCGAATCCTAGCCTGGTATATCCCATTTTAATTTTACACCATTGTGAACCTTACGCCTTTTTTTACTCTCTGATCGAGGTTTTCGGTATTGAAAAATCTTCGTAAACTAAATCACATGTGTATATGTTGATATTTAAGAGATATACAGTCAACAAAATCAAAGGCAATGGTGATATATAAGCGGATTAGACACAAAAAAAAAACACTCAACAAATGGCTACAATTTAAGGAATGTGTTTAGTGACGGCATCGGATTTCTAGTTGATGGAGAAAGGTCTGGTGTAAGAAAAGCTGCTTCTAGGAGGTTGTCAAGTGTTTTCGCTCGACGATTCCATTCTTGGGTGGTTGGTTTGGCCCTTGTTCCTGTAACTCGAATCCTATCCCGGTATATCCCATATTAATTTTACACCATTGTGAACCTTACGCCTTTTTACTCTCTGATCGAGGTTCTCGGCATTGAAAAATCTTCGTAAACTAAATCACAAGTGTATATGTTGACATTTAAGAGATATACAGTCAAGAAAATCAAGGGAAATGGTGATATATATGCGGATTAGACACAAAAAAAACACTCAACAAATGGCTACAATTTAAGGATTGTGTTTAGTGACGGCATCAGATTCCTAATTGATGGAGAAAGGTCTGGTGGCAAGAAAAGCTGCTTCTAGGAGGTTGTCAAGTGTTTTTGCTCGACGATTCCATTCTTGGGTGGTTGGTTTGGCCCTTGTTCCTGTAACTCGAATCCTAACCCGGTATATCCCATTTTAATTTTACACCATTGTGAACCTTACGCCTTTTTTACTCTCTGATCGAGGTTTTCGGTATTGAAAAATCTTCGTAAACTAAATCACATGTGTATATGTTGATATTTAAGAGATATACAGTCAAGAAAATCAAAGGCAATGGTGATATATATGCGGATTAGACATAAAAAAAACACTCAACAAATGGCTGCAATTTAAGGAATGTGTTTAGTGACGGTATCAGATTTCTAGTTGATGGAGAAAGGTCTGGTGTAAGAAAAGCTGCTTCTAGGAGGCTGTCAAGTGTTTTCGCTCGACGATTCCATTCTTGGGTGGTTGGTTTGGCCCTTGTTCCTGTAACTCGAATCCTATCCCGGTATATCCCATTTTAATTTAACACCATTGTGACCCTTACGCCTTTTTTACTCTCTGATCGAGGTTCTCGGCATTGAAAAATCTTCGTAAACTAAATCACACGTGTATATGTTGATATTTAAGAGATATACAGTCAAGAAAATCAAGGGAAATGGTGATATATATGCAGATTAGACACAAAAAAACACTCAACAAATGGCTACAATTTAAGGAATGTGTTTAGTGACGGCATCAGATTCCTAACTGATAGAGAAAGGTCCGTTCGCAAGAAAAGCTGCTTCTAGGAGGTTGTCAAGTGTTTTCGCTCGACGATTCCATACTTGGGTGGTTGGTTTGGCCCTTGTTCCTGTAACTCGAATCCTAGCCCGGTATATCCTATTTTAATTTTACACCATTGTGAACCTTACGCCTTTTTTACTCTCTGATCGAGGTTCTCGACATTGAAAAATCTTCGTAAATTAAGTCACATGTGTATATGTTGATATTTAAGAGATATACAGTCAAGAAAATCAAGGGCAATGGTGATATATATATGCGGATTAGACAAAAAAATAAAATACTCAACAAATGGCTACAATTTAAGGAATGTGTTTAGTGACGGCATCAGATTGCTAATTGATGGAGAAAGGTCTGGTGGCAAGAAAAGTTGCTTCTAGGAGGTTGTCAAGTGTTTTCGCTCGACGATTCCATTCTTGGGTGGTTGGTTTGGCCCTTGTTCCTGTAACTCGAATCCAAGACCGGTATATCCCATTTTAATTTTACACTATTGTGAACCTTACGCCTTTTTTACTCTCTGATCGAGGTTCTCAGCATTGAAAAATCTTCGTAAACTAAATCACACGTGTATATGTTGATATTTAAGAGTTATACAGTCAAGAAAATCAAGGGCATTAGTGATCTATATGCGGATTAGACACAAAAAAAACACTCAACAAATGGCTAGAATTTAAGGAATGTGTTTAGTGACGGCATCAGATTGCTAATTGATGGAGAAAGGTCTGGTGGCAAGAAAAGTTGCTTCTAGGAGGTTGTCAAGTGTTTTCGCTCGACGATTCCATTCTTGGGTGGTTGGTTTGGTCCTTGTTCCTGTAACTCGAATCCAAGACCGGTATATCCCATTTTAATTTTACACTATTGTGAACCTTACGCCTTTTTTACTCTCTGATCGAGGTTCTCGGCATTGAAAAATCTTCATAAACTAAATCACACGTGTATATGTTGACATTTAAGAGATATACAGTCAAGAAAATCAAGGGCAATGGTGATATATATGCGGATTAGAAACAAAAAAAACACTCAACAAATGGCTAAAATTTAAGGAATGTGTTTAGTGACGGCATCAGATTCCTAATTGATGGAGAAAGGTCTGGTGGCAAGAAAAGCTGCTTCTAGGAGGTTGTCAAGTGTTTTTGCTCGACGATTCCATTCTTGGGTGGTTGGTTTGGCACTTGTTCCTGTAACTTGAATCCTAGCCCGGTATATCCCATTTTAATTTTACACCATTGTGAACCTTACGCCTTTTTTACTCTCTGATCGAGGTTTTCGGTATTGAAAAATCTTCGTAAACAAAATCACATGTGTATATGTTGATATTTAAGAGATATACGGTCAAGAAAATCAAAGGCAATGGTGATATATATGCGGATTAGACACAAAAAAAAAAAAACACTCAACAAATGGCTACAATTTAAGGAATGTGTTTAGTGACGGCATCAGATTCCTAATTGATGGAAAAAGGTCTGGTGGCAAGAAAAGCTGCTTCTAGGAGGTTGTAAAGTGTTATCGCTAGACGATTCCATTCTAGGGTGGTTGGTTTGGCTCTTGTTACTGTAACTCGAATCCTAGCCCGAAATATCCCATTTTAATTTTACACCATTGTGAACCTTACGCCTATTTTACTCTCTGATCGAGGTTCTCGGCATTGAAAAATCTTCGTAAACTAAATCACACGTGTATATGTAGACATTTAAGAGATATACAGTCAAGAAAATCAAGGGCAATGGTGATATATATGCGGATTAGACAAAAAAAAAACACTCAACAAATGGCAACAATTTAAGGAATGTGTTTAGTGACGGCATCAAATTCCTAATTGATGGAGAAAGGTCCGTTCGCAAGAAAAGCTGCTTCTAGGAGGTTGTCAAGTGTTTTCGCTCGACGATTCTATTCTTGGGTGGTTGGTTTGGCCCTTGTTCCTGTAACTCGAATCCAAGACCGGTATATCTCATTTTAATTTTTCACCATTGTGAACCTTACGCCTTTTTTACTCTCTGATCGAGGTTCTCGGCATTGAAAAATCTTCGTAAACTAAATCACATGTGTATATGTTGATATTTAAGAGATATACAGTCTAGAAAATCAAGGGCAATGGTGATATATATGCGAATTAGACACCAAAAACACACTCAACAAATTGATACAATTTAAGGAATGTGTTTAGTGACGGCATCAGATTCCTAATTGATGGAGAAAGGTCTAGTGTAAGAAAAGCTGCTTCTAGGAGGTTGTAAAGTGTTATCGCTAGACGATTCCATTCTAGGGTGGTTGGTTTGGCCCTTGTTCCTCTAACTCGAATCCTAGCCCGGTATATCCCATTTTAATTTTACACCATTGTGAACCTTACGCCTTTTTTACTCTCTGATCGAGGTTCTCGGCATTGAAAAATCTTCGTAAACTAAATCACACGTGTATATGTAGACATTTAAGAGATATACAGTCAAGAAAATCAAGGGAAATGGTGATATATATGCGGATTAGACACAAAAAAAACACTCAACAAATGGCTACAATTTAAGGAATGTGTTTAGTGACGGCATCAGATTCCTAATTGATGGAGAAAGGTCTGGTGGCAAGAAAAGCTGCTTCTAGGAGGTTGTCAAGTGTTTTTGCTCGACGATTCCATTCTTGGGTGGTTGGTTTGGCCCTTGTTCCTGTAACTCGAATCCTAACCCGGTATATCCCATTTTAATTTTACACCATTGTGAACCTTACGCCTTTTTTACTCTCTGATCGAGGTTTTCGGTATTGAAAAATCTTCGTAAACTAAATCACATGTGTATATGTTGATATTTAAGAGATATACAGTCAAGAAAATCAAAGGCAATGGTGATATATATGCGGATTAGACATAAAAAAAACACTCAACAAATGGCTACAATTTAAGGAATGTGTTTAGTGACGGTATCAGATTTCTAGTTGATGGAGAAAGGTCTGGTGTAAGAAAAGCTGCTTCTAGGAGGCTGTCAAGTGTTTTCGCTCGACGATTCCATTCTTGGGTGGTTGGTTTGGCCCTTGTTCCTGTAACTCGAATCCTATCCCGGTATATCCCATTTTAATTTAACACCATTGTGACCCTTACGCCTTTTTTACTCTCTGATCGAGGTTTTCGGTATTGAAAAATCTTCGTAAACAAAATCACATGTGTATATGTTGATATTTAAGAGATATACGGTCAAGAAAATCAAAGGCAATGGTGATATATATGCGGATTAGACACAAAAAAAAAAAAACCACTCAACAAATGGCTACAATTTAAGGAATGTGTTTAGTGACGGCATCAGATTCCTAATTGATGGAAAAAGGTCTGGTGGCAAGAAAAGCTGCTTCTAGGAGGTTGTAAAGTGTTATCGCTAGACGATTCCATTCTAGGGTGGTTGGTTTGGCTCTTGTTCCTGTAACTCGAATCCTAGCCCGAAATATCCTATTTTAATTTTACACCATTGTGAACCTTACGCCTATTTTACTCTCTGATCGAGGTTCTCGGCATTGAAAAATCTTCGTAAACTAAATCACACGTGTATATGTAGACATTTAAGAGATATACAGTCAAGAAAATCAAGGGCAATGGTGATATATATGCGGATTAGACAAAAAAAAACACTCAACAAATGGCAACAATTTAAGGAATGTGTTTAGTGACGGCATCAAATTCCTAATTGATGGAGAAAGGTCCGTTCGCAAGAAAAGCTGCTTCTAGGAGGTTGTCAAGTGTTTTCGCTCGACGATTCTATTCTTGGGTGGTTGGTTTGGCCCTTGTTCCTGTAACTCGAATCCAAGACCGGTATATCTCATTTTAATTTTTCACCATTGTGAACCTTACGCCTTTTTTACTCTCTGATCGAGGTTCTCGGCATTGAAAAATCTTCGTAAACTAAATCACATGTGTATATGTTGATATTTAAGAGATATACAGTCTAGAAAATCAAGGGCAATGGTGATATATATGCGAATTAGACACCAAAAACACACTCAACAAATTGATACAATTTAAGGAATGTGTTTAGTGACGGCATCAGATTCCTAATTGATGGAGAAAGGTCTAGTGTAAGAAAAGCTGCTTCTAGGAGGTTGTAAAGTGTTTTCGCTCGACGATTCCATTCTAGGGTGGTTGGTTTGGCCCTTGTTCCTGTAACTCGAATCCAAGACCGGTATATCTCATTTTAATTTTTCACCATTATGAACCTTACGCCTTTTTTACTCTCTGATCGAGGTTCTCGGCATTGAAAAATCTTCGTAAACTAAATCACATGTGTATATGTTGATATTTAAGAGATATACAGTCTAGAAAATCAAGGGCAATGGTGATATATATGCGAATTAGACACCAAAAACACACTCAACAAATGGCTACAATTTAAGGAATGTGTTTAGTGACGGTATCAGATTTCTAGTTGATGGAGAAAGGTCTGGTGTAAGAAAAGCTGCTTCTAGGAGGCTGTCAAGTGTTTTCGCTCGACGATTCCATTCTTGGGTGGTTGGTTTGGCCCTTGTTCCTGTAACTCGAATCCTATCCCGGTATATCCCATTTTAATTTAACACCATTGTGACCCTTACGCCTTTTTTACTCTCTGATCGAGGTTCTCGGCATTGAAAAATCTTCGTAAACTAAATCACACGTGTATATGTTGATATTTAAGAGATATACAGTCAAGAAAATCAAGGGAAATGGTGATATATATGCAGATTAGACACAAAAAAACACTCAACAAATGGCTACAATTTAAGGAATGTGTTTAGTGACGGCATCAGATTCCTAACTGATAGAGAAAGGTCCGTTCGCAAGAAAAGCTGCTTCTAGGAGGTTGTCAAGTGTTTTTGCTCGACGATTCCATTCTTGGGTGGTTGGTTTGGCCCTTGTTCTTGTAACTCGAATCCTAGCCTGGTATATCCCATTTTAATTTTACACCATTGTGAACCTTACGCCTTTTTTTACTCTCTGATCGAGGTTTTCGGTATTGAAAAATCTTCGTAAACTAAATCACATGTGTATATGTTGATATTTAAGAGATATACAGTCAACAAAATCAAAGGCAATGGTGATATATAAGCGGATTAGACACAAAAAAAAAACACTCAACAAATGGCTACAATTTAAGGAATGTGTTTAGTGACGGCATCGGATTTCTAGTTGATGGAGAAAGGTCTGGTGTAAGAAAAGCTGCTTCTAGGAGGTTGTCAAGTGTTTTCGCTCGACGATTCCATTCTTGGGTGGTTGGTTTGGCCCTTGTTCCTGTAACTCGAATCCTATCCCGGTATATCCCATATTAATTTTACACCATTGTGAACCTTACGCCTTTTTACTCTCTGATCGAGGTTCTCGGCATTGAAAAATCTTCGTAAACTAAATCACAAGTGTATATGTTGACATTTAAGAGATATACAGTCAAGAAAATCAAGGGAAATGGTGATATATATGCGGATTAGACACAAAAAAAACACTCAACAAATGGCTACAATTTAAGGAATGTGTTTAGTGACGGCATCAGATTCCTAATTGATGGAGAAAGGTCTGGTGGCAAGAAAAGCTGCTTCTAGGAGGTTGTCAAGTGTTTTTGCTCGACGATTCCATTCTTGGGTGGTTGGTTTGGCCCTTGTTCCTGTAACTCGAATCCTAACCCGGTATATCCCATTTTAATTTTACACCATTGTGAACCTTACGCCTTTTTTACTCTCTGATCGAGGTTTTCGGTATTGAAAAATCTTCGTAAACTAAATCACATGTGTATATGTTGATATTTAAGAGATATACAGTCAAGAAAATCAAAGGCAATGGTGATATATATGCGGATTAGACATAAAAAAAACACTCAACAAATGGCTGCAATTTAAGGAATGTGTTTAGTGACGGTATCAGATTTCTAGTTGATGGAGAAAGGTCTGGTGTAAGAAAAGCTGCTTCTAGGAGGCTGTCAAGTGTTTTCGCTCGACGATTCCATTCTTGGGTGGTTGGTTTGGCCCTTGTTCCTGTAACTCGAATCCTATCCCGGTATATCCAATTTTAATTTAACACCATTGTGACCCTTACGCCTTTTTTACTCTCTGATCGAGGTTCTCGGCATTGAAAAATCTTCGTAAACTAAATCACACGTGTATATGTTGATATTTAAGAGATATACAGTCAAGAAAATCAAGGGAAATGGTGATATATATGCAGATTAGACACAAAAAAACACTCAACAAATGGCTACAATTTAAGGAATGTGTTTAGTGACGGCATCAGATTCCTAACTTATAGAGAAAGGTCCGTTCGCAAGAAAAGCTGCTTCTAGGAGGTTGTCAAGTGTTTTCGCTCGACGATTCCATACTTGGGTGGTTGGTTTGGCCCTTGTTCCTGTAACTCGAATCCTAGCCCGGTATATCCTATTTTAATTTTACACCATTGTGAACCTTACGCCTTTTTTACTCTCTGATCGAGGTTCTCGACATTGAAAAATCTTCGTAAATTAAGTCACATGTGTATATGTTGATATTTAAGAGATATACAGTCAAGAAAATCAAGGGCAATGGTGATATATATATGCGGATTAGACAAAAAAATAAAATACTCAACAAATGGCTACAATTTAAGGAATGTGTTTAGTGACGGCATCAGATTGCTAATTGATGGAGAAAGGTCTGGTGGCAAGAAAAGTTGCTTCTAGGAGGTTGTCAAGTGTTTTCGCTCGACGATACCATTCTTGGGTGGTTGGTTTGGCCCTTGTTCCTGTAACTCGAATCCAAGACCGGTATATCCCATTTTAATTTTACACTATTGTGAACCTTACGCCTTTTTTACTCTCTGATCGAGGTTCTCAGCATTGAAAAATCTTCGTAAACTAAATCACACGTGTATATGTTGATATTTAAGAGTTATACAGTCAAGAAAATCAAGGGCATTAGTGATCTATATGCGGATTAGACACAAAAAAAACACTCAACAAATGGCTAGAATTTAAGGAATGTGTTTAGTGACGGCATCAGATTGCTAATTGATGGAGAAAGGTCTGGTGGCAAGAAAAGTTGCTTCTAGGAGGTTGTCAAGTGTTTTCGCTCGACGATTCCATTCTTGGGTGGTTGGTTTGGTCCTTGTTCCTGTAACTCGAATCCAAGACCGGTATATCCCATTTTAATTTTACACTATTGTGAACCTTACGCCTTTTTTACTCTCTGATCGAGGTTCTCGGCATTGAAAAATCTTCATAAACTAAATCACACGTGTATATGTTGACATTTAAGAGATATACAGTCAAGAAAATCAAGGGCAATGGTGATATATATGCGGATTAGAAACAAAAAAAACACTCAACAAATGGCTAAAATTTAAGGAATGTGTTTAGTGACGGCATCAGATTCCTAATTGATGGAGAAAGGTCTGGTGGCAAGAAAAGCTGCTTCTAGGAGGTTGTCAAGTGTTTTTGCTCGACGATTCCATTCTTGGGTGGTTGGTTTGGCACTTGTTCCTGTAACTTGAATCCTAGCCCGGTATATCCCATTTTAATTTTACACCATTGTGAACCTTACGCCTTTTTTACTCTCTGATCGAGGTTTTCGGTATTGAAAAATCTTCGTAAACAAAATCACATGTGTATATGTTGATATTTAAGAGATATACGGTCAAGAAAATCAAAGGCAATGGTGATATATATGCGGATTAGACACAAAAAAAAAAACACTCAACAAATGGCTACAATTTAAGGAATGTGTTTAGTGACGGCATCAGATTCCTAATTGATGGAAAAAGGTCTGGTGGCAAGAAAAGCTGCTTCTAGGAGGTTGTAAAGTGTTATCGCTAGACGATTCCATTCTAGGGTGGTTGGTTTGGCTCTTGTTCCTGTAACTCGAATCCTAGCCCGAAATATCCCATTTTAATTTTACACCATTGTGAACCTTACGCCTATTTTACTCTCTGATCGAGGTTCTCGGCATTGAAAAATCTTCGTAAACTAAATCACACGTGTATATGTAGACATTTAAGAGATATACAGTCAAGAAAATCAAGGGCAATGGTGATATATATGCGGATTAGACAAAAAAAAAACACTCAACAAATGGCAACAATTTAAGGAATGTGTTTAGTGACGGCATCAAATTCCTAATTGATGGAGAAAGGTCCGTTCGCAAGAAAAGCTGCTTCTAGGAGGTTGTCAAGTGTTTTCGCTCGACGATTCTATTCTTGGGTGGTTGGTTTGGCCCTTGTTCCTGTAACTCGAATCCAAGACCGGTATATCTCATTTTAATTTTTCACCATTGTGAACCTTACGCCTTTTTTACTCTCTGATCGAGGTTCTCGGCATTGAAAAATCTTCGTAAACTAAATCACATGTGTATATGTTGATATTTAAGAGATATACAGTCTAGAAAATCAAGGGCAATGGTGATATATATGCGAATTAGACACCAAAAACACACTCAACAAATTGATACAATTTAAGGAATGTGTTTAGTGACGGCATCAGATTCCTAATTGATGGAGAAAGGTCTAGTGTAAGAAAAGCTACTTCTAGGAGGTTGTAAAGTGTTATCGCTAGACGATTCCATTCTAGGGTGGTTGGTTTGGCCCTTGTTCCTGTAACTCGAATCCTAGCCCGGAATATCCCATTTTAATTTTACACCATTGTGAACCTTACGCCTTTTTTACTCTCTGATCGAGGTTCTCGGCATTGAAAAATCTTCGTAAACTAAATCACACGTGTATATGTAGACATTTAAGAGATATACAGTCAAGAAAATCATGGGCAATGGTGATATATATGCGGATCAGACAAAAAAAAACACTCAACAAATGGCTACAATTTAAGGAATGTGTTTAGTGACGGCATCAGATTCCTAATTGATGGAGAAAGGTCTGGTGGCAAGAAAAGCTGCTTCTAGGAGGTTGTCAAGCGTTTTCGCTCGACGATTCCATTCTTGGGTGGTTGGTTTGGTCCTTGTTCCTGTAACTCGAATCCTAGCCCGGTATATCCCATTTTAATTTTACACCATTGTGAACCTAACGCCTTTTTTACTCTCTAATCGAGGTTCTCGGCATTGAAAAATCTTCGTAAACTAAATCACACGTGTATATGTTGATATTTAAGAGATATACAGTCAAGAAAATCAAGGGCAATGGTGATATATATGCGGATTAGACACCAAAAAAAACACTCAGCAAATGGCTACAATTTAAGGAATGTGTTTAGTGACGGAATCAGATTCCTAATTGATGGAGAAAGGTCTGGTGGCAAGAAAAGCTGCTTCTAGGAGGTTGTCAAGTGTTTTCGCTCGAAGATTCCGTACTTGGGTGGTTGGTTTGGCCCTTTTTCCTGTAACACGAATCCTAGCCCGGTATATCCCATTTTAATTTTATACCATTGTGAACCTTACGCCTTTTTTACTCTCTAATCGAGGTTCTCGACTTTGAAAAATCTTCGTAAACTAAATCACATGTGTATATGTTGATATTTAAGAGATATACAGTCAAGAAAATCAAGGGAAATGGTGATATATATGCGGATTAGACATAAAAAAAACCCTCAACAAATGGCTACAATTTAAGGAATGTGTTTAGTGACGGCATCAGATTCCTAATTGATGGAGAAAGGTTTGGTGGCAAGAAAAGCTGCTTCTAGAAGGTTGTCAAGTGTTTTTGCTCGACGATTCCATTCTTGGGTGGTTGGTTTGGCCCTTGTTCCTCTAACTCGAATCCTTGCCCGGTATATCCCATTTTAATTTTACACCATTGTGAACCTTACGCCTTTTTTACTCTCTGATCGAGGTTTTCGGTATTGAAAAATCTTCGTAAACTAAATCACATGTGTATATGTTGATATTTAAGAGATATACAGTCAATAAAATCAAAGGCAATGGTGATATATAAGCGGATTAGACACAAAAAAAACACTCAACAAATGGCTACAATTTAAGGAATGTGTTTAGTGACGGCATCAGATTTCTAGTTGATGGAGAAAGGTCTGGTGTAAGAAAAGCTGCTTCTAGGAGGTTGTCAAGTGTTTTCGCTCGACGATTCCATTCTTGGGTGGTTGGTTTGGCCCTTGTTCCTGTAACTCGAATCCTATCCCGGTATATCCCATATTAATTTTACACCATTGTGAACCTTACGCCTTTTTACTCTCTGATCGAGGTTCTCGGCATTGAAAAATCTTCGTAAACTAAATCACAAGTGTATATGTTGACATTTAAGAGATACACTGTCAAGAAAATCAAGGGCAATGGTGATATATATGCGGATTAGACACAAAAAAAAAACACTCAACAAATGGCTACAATTTAAGGAATGTGTTTAGTGACGGCATCAAATTCCTAATTGATGGAGAAAGGTCCGTTCGCAAGAAAAGCTGCTTCTAGGAGGTTGTCAAGTGTTTTCGCTCGACGATTCTATTCTTGGGTGGTTGGTTTGGCCCTTGTTCCTGTAACTCGAATCCAAGACCGGTATATCTCATTTTAATTTTACACCATTGTGAACCTTACGCCTTTTTTACTCTCTGATCGAGGTTCTCGGCATTGAAAAATCTTCGTAAACTAAATCACATGTGTATATGTTGATATTTAAGAGATATACAGTCTAGAAAATCAAGGGCAATGGTGATATATATGCGGATTAGACACCAAAAACACACTCAACAAATTGATACAATTTAAGGAATGTGTTTAGTGACGGGATCAGATTCCTAATTGATGGAGAAAGGTCTAGTGTAAGAAAAGCTGCTTCTAGGAGGTTGTAAAGTGTTATCGCTAGACGATTCCATTCTAGGGTGGTTGGTTTGGCCCTTGTTCCTGTAACTCGAATCCTAGCCCGGAATATCCCATTTTAATTTTACACCATTATGAACCTTACGCCTTTTTTACTCTCTGATCGAGGTTCTCGGCATTGAAAAATCTTCGTAAACTAAATCACACGTGTATATGTAGACATTTAAGAGATATACAGTCAAGAAAATCAAGGGCAATGGTGATATATATGCGGATCAGACAAAAAAAAAACACTCAACAAATGGCTACAATTTAAGGAATGTGTTTAGTGACGGCATCAGATTCCTAATTGATGGAGAAAGGTCTGGTGGCAAGAAAAGCTGCTTCTAGGAGGTTGTCAAGTGTTTTCGCTCGACGATTCCATTCTTGGGTGGTTGGTTTGGTCCTTGTTCCTGTAACTCGAATCCTAGCCCGGTATATCCCATTTTAATTTTACACCATTGTGAACCAAACGCCTTTTTTACTCTCTAATCGAGGTTCTCGGCATTGAAAAATCTTCGTAAACTAAATCACACGTGTATATGTTGATATTTAAGAGATATACAGTCAAGAAAATCAAGGGCAATGGTGATATATATGCGGATTAGACACCAAAAAAAAACACTCAGCAAATGGCTACAATTTAAGGAATGTGTTTAGTGACGGAATCAGATTCCTAATTGATGGAGAAAGGTCTGGTGGCAAGAAAAGCTGCTTCTAGGAGGTTGTCAAGTGTTTTCGCTCGAAGATTCCGTACTTGGGTGGTTGGTTTGGCCCTTTTTCCTGTAACACGAATCCTAGCCCGGTATATCCCATTTTAATTTTATACCATTGTGAACCTTACGCCTTTTTTACTCTCTAATCGAGGTTCTCGACTTTGAAAAATCTTCGTAAACTAAATCACATGTGTATATGTTGATATTTAAGAGATATACAGTCAAGAAAATCAAGGGAAATGGTGATATATATGCGGATTAGACATAAAAAAAACCCTCAACAAATGGCTACAATTTAAGGAATGTGTTTAGTGACGGCATCAGATTCCTAATTGATGGAGAAAGGTTTGGTGGCAAGAAAAGCTGCTTCTAGAAGGTTGTCAAGTGTTTTTGCTCGACGATTCCATTCTTGGGTGGTTGGTTTGGCCCTTGTTCCTCTAACTCGAATCCTTGCCCGGTATATCCCATTTTAATTTTACACCGTTGTGAACCTTACGCCTTTTTTACTCTCTGATCGAGGTTTTCGGTATTGAAAAATCTTCGTAAACTAAATCACATGTGTATATGTTGATATTTAAGAGATATACAGCCAATAAAATCAAAGGCAATGGTGATATATAAGCGGATTAGACACAAAAAAAAAACACTCAACAAATGGCTACAATTTAAGGAATGTGTTTAGTGACGGCATCAGATTTCTAGTTGATGGAGAAAGGTCTGGTGGCAAGAAAAGCTGCTTCTAGGAGGTTGTCAAGCGTTTTCGCTCGATGATTCCATTCTTCGGTGGTTGGTTTGGTCCTTGTTCCTGTAACTCGAATCCTAGCCCGGTATATCCCATTTTAATTTTACACCATTGTGAACCTAACGCCTTTTTTACTCTCTAATCGAGGTTCTCGGCATTGAAAAATCTTCGTAAACTAAATCACACGTGTATATGTTGATATTTAAGAGATATACAGTCAAGAAAATCAAGGGCAATGGTGATATATATGCGGATTAGACACCAAAAAAAAACACTCAGCAAATGGCTACAATTTAAGGAATGTGTTTAGTGACGGAATCAGATTCCTAATTGATGGAGAAAGGTCTGGTGGCAAGAAAAGCTGCTTCTAGGAGGTTGTCAAGTGTTTTCGCTCGAAGATTCCGTACTTGGGTGGTTGGTTTGGCCCTTTTTCCTGTAACACGAATCCTAGCCCGGTATATCCCATTTTAATTTTATACCATTGTGAACCTTACGCCTTTTTTACTCTCTAATCGAGGTTCTCGACTTTGAAAAATCTTCGTAAACTAAATCACATGTGTATATGTTGATATTTAAGAGATATACAGTCAAGAAAATCAAGGGAAATGGTGATATATATGCGGATTAGACAAAAAAAACACTCAACAAATGGCTACAATTTAAGGAATGTGTTTAGTGACGGAATCAGATTCCTAATTGATGGAGAAAGGTCCGTTCGCAAGAAAAGCTGCTTCTAGGAGGTTGTCAAGTGTTTTCGCTCGACGATTCTATTCTTGGGTGGTTGGTTTGGCCCTTGTTCCTGTAACTCGAATCCAAGACCGGTATATCTCATTTTAATTTTACACCATTGTGAACCTTACGCCTTTTTTACTCTCTGATCGAGGTTCTCGGCATTGAAAAATCTTCGTAAACTAAATCACATGTGTATATGTTGATATTTAAGAGATATACAGTCAATAAAATCAAAGGCAATGGTGATATATAAGCGGATTAGACACAAAAAAAACACTCAACAAATGGCTACAATTTAAGGAATGTGTTTAGTGACGGCATCAGATTTCTAGTTGATGGAGAAAGGTCTGGTGTAAGAAAAGCTGCTTCTAGGAGGTTGTCAAGTGTTTTCGCTCGACGATTCCATTCTTGGGTGGTTGGTTTGGCCCTTGTTCCTGTAACTCGAATCCTATCCCGGTATATCCCATATTAATTTTACACCATTGTGAACCTTACGCCTTTTTACTCTCTGATCGAGGTTCTCGGCATTGAAAAATCTTCGTAAACTAAATCACAAGTGTATATGTTGACATTTAAGAGATATACTGTCAAGAAAATCAAGGGCAATGGTGATATATATGCGGATTAGACACAAAAAAAAAACACTCAACAAATGGCTACAATTTAAGGAATGTGTTTAGTGACGGCATCAAATTCCTAATTGATGGAGAAAGGTCCGTTCGCAAGAAAAGCTGCTTCTAGGAGGTTGTCAAGTGTTTTCGCTCGACGATTCTATTCTTGGGTGGTTGGTTTGGCCCTTGTTCCTGTAACTCGAATCCAAGACCGGTATATCTCATTTTAATTTTACACCATTGTGAACCTTACGCCTTTTTTACTCTCTGATCGAGGTTCTCGGCATTGAAAAATCTTCGTAAACTAAATCACATGTGTATATGTTGATATTTAAGAGATATACAGTCTAGAAAATCAAGGGCAATGGTGATATATATGCGGATTAGACACCAAAAACACACTCAACAAATTGATACAATTTAAGGAATGTGTTTAGTGACGGGATCAGATTCCTAATTGATGGAGAAAGGTCTAGTGTAAGAAAAGCTGCTTCTAGGAGGTTGTAAAGTGTTATCGCTAGACGATTCCATTCTAGGGTGGTTGGTTTGGCCCTTGTTCCTGTAACTCGAATCCTAGCCCGGAATATCCCATTTTAATTTTACACCATTATGAACCTTACGCCTTTTTTACTCTCTGATCGAGGTTCTCGGCATTGAAAAATCTCCGTAAACTAAATCACACGTGTATATGTAGACATTTAAGAGATATACAGTCAAGAAAATCAAGGGCAATGGTGATATATATGCGGATCAGACAAAAAAAAAAACACTCAACAAATGGCTACAATTTAAGGAATGTGTTTAGTGACGGCATCAGATTCCTAATTGATGGAGAAAGGTCTGGTGGCAAGAAAAGCTGCTTCTAGGAGGTTGTCAAGTGTTTTCGCTCGACGATTCCATTCTTGGGTGGTTGGTTTGGTCCTTGTTCCTGTAACTCGAATCCTAGCCCGGTATATCCCATTTTAATTTTACACCATTGTGAACCAAACGCCTTTTTTACTCTCTAATCGAGGTTCTCGGCATTGAAAA
Source organism: Helianthus tuberosus (assembly GCA_030545235.1). NCBI lineage: Eukaryota > Viridiplantae > Streptophyta > Magnoliopsida > Asterales > Asteraceae > Helianthus > Helianthus tuberosus. The sequence continues at coordinate 37,019,482 of CM060422.1, read as the reverse complement.
ATCTTCGTAAACTAAATCACACGTGTATATGTTGATATTTAAGAGATATACAGTCAAGAAAATCAAGGGCAATGGTGATATATATGCGGATTAGACACCAAAAAAAACACTCAGCAAATGGCTACAATTTAAGGAATGTGTTTAGTGACGGAATCAGATTCCTAATTGATGGAGAAAGGTCTGGTGGCAAGAAAAGCTGCTTCTAGGAGGTTGTCAAGTGTTTTCGCTCGAAGATTCCGTACTTGGGTGGTTGGTTTGGCCCTTTTTCCTGTAACACGAATCCTAGCCCGGTATATCCCATTTTAATTTTATACCATTGTGAACCTTACGCCTTTTTTACTCTCTAATCGAGGTTCTCGACTTTGAAAAATCTTCGTAAACTAAATCACATGTGTATATGTTGATATTTAAGAGATATACAGTCAAGAAAATCAAGGGAAATGGTGATATATATGCGGATTAGACATAAAAAAAACCCTCAACAAATGGCTACAATTTAAGGAATGTGTTTAGTGACGGCATCAGATTCCTAATTGATGGAGAAAGGTTTGGTGGCAAGAAAAGCTGCTTCTAGAAGGTTGTCAAGTGTTTTTGCTCGACGATTCCATTCTTGGGTGGTTGGTTTGGCCCTTGTTCCTCTAACTCGAATCCTTGCCCGGTATATCCCATTTTAATTTTACACCGTTGTGAACCTTACGCCTTTTTTACTCTCTGATCGAGGTTTTCGGTATTGAAAAATCTTCGTAAACTAAATCACATGTGTATATGTTGATATTTAAGAGATATACAGTCAATAAAATCAAAGGCAATGGTGATATATAAGCGGATTAGACACAAAAAAAAAAACACTCAACAAATGGCTACAATTTAAGGAATGTGTTTAGTGACGGCATCATATTTCTAGTTGATGGAGAAAGGTCTGGTGTAAGAAAAGCTGCTTCTAGGAGGTTGTCAAGTGTTTTCGCTCGACGATTCCATTCTTGGGTGGTTGGTTTGGCCCTTGTTCCTGTAACTCGAATCCTATCCCGGTATATCCCATATTAATTTTACACCATTGTGAACCTTACGCCTTTTTACTCTCTGATCGAGGTTCTCGGCATTGAAAAATCTTCGTAAACTAAATCACAAGTGTATATGTTTACATTTAAGAGATATACAGTCAAGAAAATCAAGGGCAATGGTGATATATATGTGGATTAGACACAAAAAAAAAAAAACACTCAACAAATGGCTACAATTTAAGGAATGTGTTTAGTGACGGCATCAGATTCCTAATTGATGGAGAAAGGTCTTGTGGCAAGAAAAGCTGCTTCTAGGAGGTTGTCAAGTGTTTTTGCTCGACGATTCCATTCTTGGGTGGTTGGTTTGGCCCTTGTTCCTGTAACTCGAATCCTAACCCGGTATATCCCATTTTAATTTTACACCATTGTGAACCTTACGCCTTTTTTACTCTCTGATCGAGGTTTTCGGTATTGAAAAATCTTCGTAAACTAAATCACATGTGTATATGTTGATATTTAAGAGATATACAGTCAAGAAAATCAAAGGCAATGGTGATATATATGCGGATTAGACATAAAAAAAAACACTCAACAAATGGCTACAATTTAAGGAATGTGTTTAGTGACGGTATCAGATTTCTAGTTGATGGAGAAAGGTCTGGTGTAAGAAAAGCTGCTTCTAGGAGGCTGTCAAGTGTTTTCGCTCGACGATTCCATTCTTGGGTGGTTGGTTTGGCCCTTGTTCCTGTAACTCGAATCCTATCCCGGTATATCCCATTTTAATTTAACACCATTGTGACCCATACGCCTTTTTTACTCTCTGATCGAGGTTCTCGGCATTGAAAAATGTTCGTAAACTAAATCACACGTGTATATGTTGATATTTAAGAGATATACAGTCAAGAAAATCAAGGGAAATGGTGATATATATGCAGATTAGACACAAAAAAACACTCAACAAATGGCTACAATTTAAGGAATGTGTTTAGTGACGGCATCAGATTCCATACTGATAGAGAAAGGTCCGTTCGCAAGAAAAGCTGCTTCTAGGAGGTTGTCAAGTGTTTTCGCTCGACGATTCCATACTTGGGTGGTTGGTTAGGCCCTTGTTCCTGTAACTCGAATCCTAGCCCGGTATATCCTATTTTAATTTTACACCATTGTGAACCTTACGCCATTTTTACTCTCTGATCGTGGTTCTCGGCATTGAAAAATCTTCGTAAATTAAGTCACATGTGTATATGTTGATATTTAAGAGATATACAGTCAAGAAAATCAAGGGCAATGGTGATATATATATGCGGATTAGACAAAAAAATAAAATACTCAACAAATGGCTACAATTTAAGGAATGTGTTTAGTGACGGCATCAGATTCCTAATTGATGGAGAAAGGTCTGGTGGCAAGAAAAGTTGCTTCTAGGAGGTTGTCAAGTGTTTTCGCTCGATGATTCCATTCTTGGGTGGTTGGTTTGGCCTTTGTTCCTGTAACTCGAATCCAAGACCGATATATCCCATTTTAATTTTACACTATTGTGAACCTTACGCCTTTTTTACTCTCTGATCGAGGTTCTCAGCATTGAAAAATCTTCGTAAACTAAATCACACGTGTATATGTTGATATTTAAGAGTTATACAGTCAAGAAAATCAAGGGCATTAGTGATCTATATGCGGATTAGACAAAAAAAAAACACTCAACAAATGGCTAGAATTTAAGGAATGTGTTTAGTGAAGGCATCAGATTCCTAATTGATGGAGAAAGGTCTGGTGGCAAGAAAAGCTGCTTTTAGGAGGTTCTCAAGTGTTTTCGCTCGACGATTCCATTCTTGGGTGGTTGGTTTGGCCCTTGTTCCTGTAACTCAAATTCTAGCCCGGTATATCTCATTTTAATTTTACACCATTGTGAACCTTACGCGTTTTTTACTCTCTGATCGAGGTTCTCGGCCTTGAAAAATCTTCGTAAACTAAATCACACGTGTATATGTTGATATTTAAGAGATATACAGTTAAGAAAATCAAGGGCAATGGTGATATATATGCGGATTAGACACCAAAAAAAACACTCAACAAATGGCTAGAATTTAAGGAATGTGTTTAGTGACGGCAACAGATTCCTAATTGAAGGAGAAAGGTCTGGTGGCAAGCAAATCTGCTTCTAGGAGGTTATAAGTGTTGTTGCTCAACGATTCCATTCTTGGGTGGTTGGTTTGGCCCTTGTTCCTGTAACTCGAATCCTAGCCTGGAATATCCCATTTTAATTTTACACCATTGTGAACCTTACGCCTTTTTTACTCTCTGATCGAGGTTCTCGGCATTGAAAAATCTTCGTGAACTAAATCACACGTGTATATGTTGACATTTAAGAGATATACAGTTAAGAAAATCAAGGGCAATGGTGATATATATGCGGATTTGACACAAAAAAACACTCAACAAATGGCTACAATTTAAGGAATGTGTTTAGTGACGGCATCTGATTCCTAATTGATGGAGAAAGGTCTGGTGGCAAGAAAAGTTGCTTCTAGGAGGTTGTCAAGTGTTTTCGCTCGACGATTCCATTCTTGGGTGGTTGGTTTGGTCCTTGTTCCTGTAACTCGAATCCAAGACCGGTATATCCCATTTTAATTTTACACTATTGTGAACCTTACGCCTTTTTTACTTTCTGATCGAGGTTCTCGGCATTGAAAAATCTTCGTAAACTAAATCACACGTGTATATGTTGACATTTAAGAGATATACAGTCAAGAAAATCAAGGGCAATGGTGATATATATGCGGATTAGAAACAAAAAAACACTCAACAAATGGCTAGAATTTAAGGAATGTGTTTAGTGACGGCATCAGATTCCTAATTGATGGAGAAAGGTCTGGTGGCAAGAAAAGCTGCTTCTAGGAGGTTGTCAAGTGATTTTGCTCGACGATTCCATTCTTGGGTGGTTGGTTTGGCCCTTGTTCCTGTAACTCGAATCCTAGCCCGGTATATCCCATTTTAATTTTACACCATTGTGAACCTTACGTCTTTTTTACTCTCTGATCGAGGTTTTCGGTATTGAAAAATCTTCGTAAACTAAATCACATGTGTATATGTTGATATTAAAGAGATATACGGTCAAGAAAATCAAAGGCAATGGTGATATATATGCGGATTAAACACAAAAAAAAAACACTCAACAAATGGCTACAATTTAAGGAATGTGTTAGTGACGGCATCAGATTCCTAATTGATGGAAAAAAGGTCTGGTGGCAAGAAAAGCTGCTTCTAGGAGGTTGTAAAGTGTTATCGCTAGACGATTCCATTCTAGGGTGGTTGGTTTGGCCCTTGTTCCTGTAACTCGAATCCTAGCCCGGAATATCCCATTTTAATTTTACACCATTGTGAACCTTACGCCTTTTTTACTCTCTGATCGATGTTCTCGGCATTGAAAAATCTTCGTAAACTAAATCACACGTGTATATGTAGACATTTAAGAGATATACAGTCAAGAAAATCAAGGGCAATGGTGATATATATGCGGATTAGAAAAAAAACACTCAACAAATGGCTACAATTTAAGGAATGTGCTTAGTGACGGCATCAGATACCTAATTGATGGAGAAAGGTCCGTTCGCAAGAAAAGCTGCTTCTAGGAGGTTGTCAAGTGTTTTCGCTCGACGATTCTATTCTTGGGTGGTTGGTTTGGCCCTTGTTCCTGTAACTCGAATCCAAGACCGGTATATCTCATTTTAATTTTACACCATTGTGAACCTTACGCCTTTTTTACCCTCTGATCGAGGTTCTCGGCATTGAAAAATCTTCGTAAACTAAATCACATGTGTATATGTTGATATTTAAGAGATATACAGTCAAGAAAATCAAGGGCAATGGTGATATATATGCGGATCAGACAAAAAAAAAAACACTCAACAAATGGCTACAATTTAAGGAATGTGTTTAGTGACGGCATCAGATTCCTAATTGATGGAGAAAGGTCTGGTGGCAAGAAAAGCTGCTTCTAGGAGGTTGTCAAGTGTTTTCGCTCGACGATTCCATTCTTGGGTGGTTGGTTTGGTCCTTGTTCCTGTAACTCGAATCCTAGCCCGGTATATCCCATTTTAATTTTACACCATTGTGAACCAAACGCCTTTTTTACTCTCTAATCGAGGTTCTCGGCATTGAAAAATCTTCGTAAACTAAATCACACGTGTATATGTTGATATTTAAGAGATATACAGTCAAGAAAATCAAGGGCAATGGTGATATATATGCGGATTAGACACCAAAAAAAAACACTCAGCAAATGGCTACAATTTAAGGAATGTGTTTAGTGACGGAATCAGATTCCTAATTGATGGAGAAAGGTCTGGTGGCAAGAAAAGCTGCTTCTAGGAGGTTGTCAAGTGTTTTCGCTCGAAGATTCCGTACTTGGGTGGTTGGTTTGGCCCTTTTTCCTGTAACACGAATCCTAGCCCGGTATATCCCATTTTAATTTTATACCATTGTGAACCTTACGCCTTTTTTACTCTCTAATCGAGGTTCTCGACTTTGAAAAATCTTCGTAAACTAAATCACATGTGTATATGTTGATATTTAAGAGATATACAGTCAAGAAAATCAAGGGAAATGGTGATATATATGCGGATTAGACATAAAAAAAACCCTCAACAAATGGCTACAATTTAAGGAATGTGTTTAGTGACGGCATCAGATTCCTAATTGATGGAGAAAGGTTTGGTGGCAAGAAAAGCTGCTTCTAGAAGGTTGTCAAGTGTTTTTGCTCGACGATTCCATTCTTGGGTGGTTGGTTTGGCCCTTGTTCCTCTAACTCGAATCCTTGCCCGGTATATCCCATTTTAATTTTACACCGTTGTGAACCTTACGCCTTTTTTACTCTCTGATCGAGGTTTTCGGTATTGAAAAATCTTCGTAAACTAAATCACATGTGTATATGTTGATATTTAAGAGATATACAGTCAATAAAATCAAAGGCAATGGTGATATATAAGCGGATTAGACACAAAAAAAAAAACACTCAACAAATGGCTACAATTTAAGGAATGTGTTTAGTGACGGCATCATATTTCTAGTTGATGGAGAAAGGTCTGGTGTAAGAAAAGCTGCTTCTAGGAGGTTGTCAAGTGTTTTCGCTCGACGATTCCATTCTTGGGTGGTTGGTTTGGCCCTTGTTCCTGTAACTCGAATCCTATCCCGGTATATCCCATATTAATTTTACACCATTGTGAACCTTACGCCTTTTTACTCTCTGATCGAGGTTCTCGGCATTGAAAAATCTTCGTAAACTAAATCACAAGTGTATATGTTTACATTTAAGAGATATACAGTCAAGAAAATCAAGGGCAATGGTGATATATATGTGGATTAGACACAAAAAAAAAAAACACTCAACAAATGGCTACAATTTAAGGAATGTGTTTAGTGACGGCATCAGATTCCTAATTGATGGAGAAAGGTCTTGTGGCAAGAAAAGCTGCTTCTAGGAGGTTGTCAAGTGTTTTTGCTCGACGATTCCATTCTTGGGTGGTTGGTTTGGCCCTTGTTCCTGTAACTCGAATCCTAACCCGGTATATCCCATTTTAATTTTACACCATTGTGAACCTTACGCCTTTTTTACTCTCTGATCGAGGTTTTCGGTATTGAAAAATCTTCGTAAACTAAATCACATGTGTATATGTTGATATTTAAGAGATATACAGTCAAGAAAATCAAAGGCAATGGTGATATATATGCGGATTAGACATAAAAAAAAACACTCAACAAATGGCTACAATTTAAGGAATGTGTTTAGTGACGGTATCAGATTTCTAGTTGATGGAGAAAGGTCTGGTGTAAGAAAAGCTGCTTCTAGGAGGCTGTCAAGTGTTTTCGCTCGACGATTCCATTCTTGGGTGGTTGGTTTGGCCCTTGTTCCTGTAACTCGAATCCTATCCCGGTATATCCCATTTTAATTTAACACCATTGTGACCCATACGCCTTTTTTACTCTCTGATCGAGGTTCTCGGCATTGAAAAATGTTCGTAAACTAAATCACACGTGTATATGTTGATATTTAAGAGATATACAGTCAAGAAAATCAAGGGAAATGGTGATATATATGCAGATTAGACACAAAAAAACACTCAACAAATGGCTACAATTTAAGGAATGTGTTTAGTGACGGCATCAGATTCCATACTGATAGAGAAAGGTCCGTTCGCAAGAAAAGCTGCTTCTAGGAGGTTGTCAAGTGTTTTCGCTCGACGATTCCATACTTGGGTGGTTGGTTAGGCCCTTGTTCCTGTAACTCGAATCCTAGCCCGGTATATCCTATTTTAATTTTACACCATTGTGAACCTTACGCCATTTTTACTCTCTGATCGTGGTTCTCGGCATTGAAAAATCTTCGTAAATTAAGTCACATGTGTATATGTTGATATTTAAGAGATATACAGTCAAGAAAATCAAGGGCAATGGTGATATATATATGCGGATTAGACAAAAAAATAAAATACTCAACAAATGGCTACAATTTAAGGAATGTGTTTAGTGACGGCATCAGATTCCTAATTGATGGAGAAAGGTCTGGTGGCAAGAAAAGTTGCTTCTAGGAGGTTGTCAAGTGTTTTCGCTCGATGATTCCATTCTTGGGTGGTTGGTTTGGCCTTTGTTCCTGTAACTCGAATCCAAGACCGATATATCCCATTTTAATTTTACACTATTGTGAACCTTACGCCTTTTTTACTCTCTGATCGAGGTTCTCAGCATTGAAAAATCTTCGTAAACTAAATCACACGTGTATATGTTGATATTTAAGAGTTATACAGTCAAGAAAATCAAGGGCATTAGTGATCTATATGCGGATTAGACAAAAAAAAAACACTCAACAAATGGCTAGAATTTAAGGAATGTGTTTAGTGAAGGCATCAGATTCCTAATTGATGGAGAAAGGTCTGGTGGCAAGAAAAGCTGCTTTTAGGAGGTTCTCAAGTGTTTTCGCTCGACGATTCCATTCTTGGGTGGTTGGTTTGGCCCTTGTTCCTGTAACTCAAATTCTAGCCCGGTATATCTCATTTTAATTTTACACCATTGTGAACCTTACGCGTTTTTTACTCTCTGATCGAGGTTCTCGGCCTTGAAAAATCTTCGTAAACTAAATCACACGTGTATATGTTGATATTTAAGAGATATACAGTTAAGAAAATCAAGGGCAATGGTGATATATATGCGGATTAGACACCAAAAAAAACACTCAACAAATGGCTAGAATTTAAGGAATGTGTTTAGTGACGGCAACAGATTCCTAATTGAAGGAGAAAGGTCTGGTGGCAAGCAAATCTGCTTCTAGGAGGTTATAAGTGTTGTTGCTCAACGATTCCATTCTTGGGTGGTTGGTTTGGCCCTTGTTCCTGTAACTCGAATCCTAGCCTGGAATATCCCATTTTAATTTTACACCATTGTGAACCTTACGCCTTTTTTACTCTCTGATCGAGGTTCTCGGCATTGAAAAATCTTCGTGAACTAAATCACACGTGTATATGTTGACATTTAAGAGATATACAGTTAAGAAAATCAAGGGCAATGGTGATATATATGCGGATTTGACACAAAAAAACACTCAACAAATGGCTACAATTTAAGGAATGTGTTTAGTGACGGCATCTGATTCCTAATTGATGGAGAAAGGTCTGGTGGCAAGAAAAGTTGCTTCTAGGAGGTTGTCAAGTGTTTTCGCTCGACGATTCCATTCTTGGGTGGTTGGTTTGGTCCTTGTTCCTGTAACTCGAATCCAAGACCGGTATATCCCATTTTAATTTTACACTATTGTGAACCTTACGCCTTTTTTACTTTCTGATCGAGGTTCTCGGCATTGAAAAATCTTCGTAAACTAAATCACACGTGTATATGTTGACATTTAAGATATATACAGTCAAGAAAATCAAGGGCAATGGTGATATATATGCGGATTAGAAACAAAAAAACACTCAACAAATGGCTAGAATTTAAGGAATGTGTTTAGTGACGGCATCAGATTCCTAATTGATGGAGAAAGGTCTGGTGGCAAGAAAAGCTGCTTCTAGGAGGTTGTCAAGTGATTTTGCTCGACGATTCCATTCTTGGGTGGTTGGTTTGGCCCTTGTTCCTGTAACTCGAATCCTAGCCCGGTATATCCCATTTTAATTTTACACCATTGTGAACCTTACGTCTTTTTTACTCTCTGATCGAGGTTTTCGGTATTGAAAAATCTTCGTAAACTAAATCACATGTGTATATGTTGATATTAAAGAGATATACGGTCAAGAAAATCAAAGGCAATGGTGATATATATGCGGATTAAACACAAAAAAAAAACACTCAACAAATGGCTACAATTTAAGGAATGTGTTAGTGACGGCATCAGATTCCTAATTGATGGAAAAAAGGTCTGGTGGCAAGAAAAGCTGCTTCTAGGAGGTTGTAAAGTGTTATCGCTAGACGATTCCATTCTAGGGTGGTTGGTTTGGCCCTTGTTCCTGTAACTCGAATCCTAGCCCGGAATATCCCATTTTAATTTTACACCATTGTGAACCTTACGCCTTTTTTACTCTCTGATCGATGTTCTCGGCATTGAAAAATCTTCGTAAACTAAATCACACGTGTATATGTAGACATTTAAGAGATATACAGTCAAGAAAATCAAGGGCAATGGTGATATATATGCGGATTAGAAAAAAAACACTCAACAAATGGCTACAATTTAAGGAATGTGCTTAGTGACGGCATCAGATACCTAATTGATGGAGAAAGGTCCGTTCGCAAGAAAAGCTGCTTCTAGGAGGTTGTCAAGTGTTTTCGCTCGACGATTCTATTCTTGGGTGGTTGGTTTGGCCCTTGTTCCTGTAACTCGAATCCAAGACCGGTATATCTCATTTTAATTTTACACCATTGTGAACCTTACGCCTTTTTTACCCTCTGATCGAGGTTCTCGGCATTGAAAAATCTTCGTAAACTAAATCACATGTGTATATGTTGATATTTAAGAGATATACAGTCAAGAAAATCAAGGGCAATGGTGATATATATGCGGATTAGACACCAAAAAAACACTCAACAAATTGATACAATTTAAGGAATATGTTTAGTGACGGCATCAGATTCCTAATTGATTGAGAAAGGTCTGGTGTAAGAAAAGCTGCTTCTAGGAGGTTGTAAAGTGTTATCGCTAGACGATTCCATTCTAGGGTGGTTGGTTTGGCCCTTGTTCCTGTAACTCGAATCCTAGCCCGGAATATCCCATTTTAATTTTACACCATTGTGAACCTTACGCCTTTTTTACTCTCTGATCGAGGTTCTCGGCATTGAAAAATCTTCGTAAACTAAATCACACGTGTATATGTAGACATTTAAGAGATATACAGTCAAGAAAATCAAGGGCAATGGTGATATATATGCGGATCAGATAAAAAAAAACACTCAACAAATGGCTACAATTTAAGGAATGTGTTTAGTGACGGCATCAGATTCCTAATTGATGGAGAAAGGTCTGGTGGCAAGAAAAGCTGCTTCTAGGAGGTTGTCAAGTGTTTTCGCTCGACGATTCCATTCTTGGGTGGTTGGTTTGGTCCTTGTTCCTGTAACTCGAATCCAAGACCGGTATATCCCATTTTAATTTTACACTATTGTGAACCTTACGCCTTTTTTACTCTCTGATCGAGGTTCTCGGCATTGAAAAATCTTCGTAAACTAACTCACACGTGTATATGTTGATATTAAAGAGATATACGGTCAAGAAAATCAAAGGCAATGGTGATATATATGCGGATTAGACACAAAAAAAAAACACTCAACAAATGGCTACAATTTAAGGAATGTGTTAGTGACGGCATCAGATTCCTAATTGATGGAAAAAGGTCTGGTGGCAAGAAAAGCTGCTTCTAGGAGGTTGTAAAGTGTTATCGCTAGACGATTCCATTCTAGGGTGGTTGGTTTGGCCCTTGTTCCTGTAACTCGAATCCTAGCCCGGAATATCCCATTTTAATTTTACACCATTGTGAACCTTACGCCTTTTTTACTCTCTGATCGAGGTTCTCGGCATTGAAAAATCTTCGTAAACTAAATCACACGTGTATATGTAGACATTTAAGAGATATACAGTCAAGAAAATCAAGGGAAATGGTGATATATATGCGGATTAGACACCAAAAAAAACACTCAATAAATGGCTACAATTTAATGAATGTGTTTAGTGACGGCATCAGATTCCTAATTGATGGAGAAAGGTCTGGTGGCAAGAAAAGCTGCTTCTAAGAGGTTGTCAAGTGTTTTCGCTCGACGATTCCATTCTTGGGTGGTTGGTTTGGCCCTTGTTCCTGTAACTCGAATCCAAGACCGGTATATCCCATTTTAATTTTACACTATTGTGAACCTTACGCCTTTTTTACTCTCTGATCGAGGTTCTCAGCATTGAAAAATCTTCGTAAACTAAATCACACGTGTATATGTTGATATTTAAGAGTTATACAGTCAAGAAAATCAAGGGCATTAGTGATCTATATGCGGATTAGACACAAAAAAAAAACACTCAACAAATGGCTAGAATTTAAGGAATGTGTTTAGTGACGGCATCAGATTCCTAATTGATGGAGAAAGGTCTGGTGTATGAAAAGCTGCTTCTAGGAGGTTGTCAAGTGTTTTCGCTCGACAATTCTATTCTTGGGTGGTTGGTTTGGCCCTTGTTCTTGTAACTCGAATCCTAGCCCGGTATATTCCATTTTAATTTTACACCATTGTAAACCTTACGCCTTTTTTACTCTCTGATCGAGGTTCTCGGTATTGAAAAATCTTCGTAAACTAAATCACACGTGTATATGTTGATATTTAAGAGATATACAGTCAAGAAAATCAAGGGCAATGGTGATATATATGCGGATTAGACACCAAAAAAACACTCAACAAATGGCTACAATTTAAGGAATGTGTTTAGTGACGGCATCAGATTCCTAATTGATGGAAAAAGGTCTGGTGGCAAGAAAAGCTGCTTCTAGGAGGTTGTCAAGTGTTTTCGCTCGACGATTCCATTCTTGGGTGGTTGGTTTGGCCCTTGTTCCTGTAACTCGAATCCTAGCCCGGTATATCCCATTTTAATTTTACACCATTGTGAACCTTACGCCTTTTTTACTCTCTGATCGAGGTTTTCGGTATTGAAAAATCTTCGTAAACTAAATCACATGTGTATATGTTGATATTTAAGAGATATACGGTCAAGAAAATCAAAGGCAATGGTGATATATATGCGGATTAGACACCAAAAAAACACTCAACAAATGACTACAATTTAAGGAATGTGTTTAGTGACGGCATCAGATTCCTAATTGATGGAAAAAGGGCTGGTGGCAAGAAAAGCTGCTTCTAGGAGGTTGTAAAGTTTTATCGCTAGACGATTCCATTCTAGGGTGGTTGGTTTGGCCCTTGTTCCTGTAACTCGAATCCCAGCCCGGAATATCCCATTTTAATTTTACACCATTGTGAACCTTACGCCTTTTCTACTCTCTGATCGAGGTTCTCGGCATTGAAAAATCTTCGTAAACTAAATCACACGTGTATATGTAGACATTTAAGAGATATACAGTCAAGAAAATCAAGGGCAATGGTTATATATATGCGGATTAGACAAAAAAAACACTCAACAAATGGCTACAATTTAAGGAATGTGTTTAGTGACGGAATCAGATTCCTAATTGATGGAGAAAGGTCCGTTCGCAAGAAAAGCTGCTTCTAGGAGGTTGTCAAGTGTTTTCGCTCGACGATTCTATTCTTGGGTGGTTGGTTTGGCCCTTGTTCCTGTAACTCGAATCCAAGACCGGTATATCTCATTTTAATTTTACACCATTGTGAACCTTACGCCTTTTTTACTCTCTGATCGAGGTTCTCGGCATTGAAAAATCTTCGTAAACTAAATCACATGTGTATATGTTGATATTTAAGAGATATACAGTCAAGAAAATCAAGGGCAATGGTGATATATATGCGGATTAGACACCAAAAAAACACTCAACAAATTGATACAATTTAAGGAATGTGTTTAGTGACGGCATCAGATTCCTAATTGATGGAGAAATGTCCGGTGTAAGAAAAGCTGCTTCTAGGAAGTTGTAAAGTGTTATCGCTAGACGATTCCATTCTAGGGTGGTTGGTTTGGCCCTTGTTCCTGTAACTCGAATCCTAGCCCGGAATATCCTATTTTAATTTTACACCATTGTGAACCTTACGCCTTTTTTACTCTCTGATCGAGGTTCTCGGCATTGAAAAATCTTCGTAAACTAAATCACACGTGTATATGTAGACATTTAAGAGATATATAGTCAAGAAAATCAAGGGCAATGGTGATATATATGCGGATTAGACAAAAAAAAAAACACTCAACAAATGGCTACAATTTAAGGAATGTGTTTAGTGACGGCATCAGATTCCTAATTGATGGAGAAAGGTCTGGTGGCAAGAAAAGCTGCTTCTAGGAGGTTGTCAAGTGTTTTCGCTCGACGATTCCATTCTTGGGTGGTTGGTTTGGCCCTTGTTCCTGTAACTCGAATCCTAGCCCGGTATATCCCATTTTAATTTTAAACCATTGTGAACCTTACGCCTTTTTTACTCTCTGATCGAGGTTCTCGGCATTGAAAAATCTTCGTAAACTAAATCACACGTGTATATGTTGATATTTAAGAGATATACAGTCAAGAAAATCAAGGGAAATGGTGATATATATGCGGATTAGACACCAAAAAAAACACTCAACAAATGGCTACAATTTAAGAAATGTGTCTAGTGACGGCATCAGATTCCTAATTGATGGAGAAAGGTCTGGTGGTAAAAAAAGCTGCTTCTAGGAGGTTGTCAAGTGTTTTCGCACGACGATTCCATTCTTGGGTGGTTGGTTTGGCCCTTGTTCCTGTAGCTCGAATCCTAGCCCGGTATATCCCATTTTAATCTTACACCATTGTAAACCTCACACCTTTTTTACTCTCTGATCGAGGCTCTCGGCATTGAAAAATCTTCGTAAACTAAATCACACGTGTATATGTTAATATTTAAGAGATATACAGTCAAGAAAATCAAGGGAAATGGTGATATATATGCGGATTAGACACAAAAAAAACACTCAACAAATGGCTACAATTTAAGGAATGTGTTTAGTGACGGCATCAGATTCCTAATTGATGGAGAAAGGTCTGGTGTATGAAAAGCTGCTTCTAGGAGGTTGTCAAGTGTTTTCGCTAGACAATTCTATTCTTGGGTGGTCGGTTTGGCCCTTGTTCCTGTAACTCGAATCCTAGCCCGGTATATTCCATCTTAATTTTACACCATTGTGAACCTTACGCCTTTTTTATTCTCTGATCGAGGTTCTCGGTATTGAAAAATCTTCGCAAACTAAATCACACGTGTATATGTTGATATTTAAGAGATATAAAGTCAAGAAAATCAAGGGCAATGGTGATATATATGCGGATTAGACACCAAAAAAACACTCAACAAATGGCTACAATTTAAGGAATGTGTTTAGTGACGGCATCAGATTCCTAATTGATGGAAAAAGGTCTGGTCGCAAGAAAAGCTGCTTCTAGGAGGTTGTCAAGTGTTTTCGCTCGACGATTCCATTCTTGGGTGGTTGGTTTGGCCCTTGTTCCTGTAACTCGTATCCTAGCCCGGTATATCCCATTTTAATTTTACACCATTGTGAACCATATGCCTTTTTTACTCTCTGATCGAGGTTCTCGGCATTGAAAAATCTTCGTAAACTAAAGCACACATGTATATGTTGATATTTAAGAGATATACAGTCAAGAAAATCAAGGGCAATGGTGATATATATGCGGATTAGACAAAAAAAAAAACACTCAACAAATGGCTACAATTTAAGGAATGTGTTTAGTGACGGCATCAGATTCCTAATTGATGGAGAAAGGTCTGGTGGCAAGAAAAGCTACTTCTAGGAGGTTTTCAAGCGTTTTCGCTCGACGATTCCATTCTTGGGTGGTTGGTTTGGCCCTTGTTCCTGTAGCTCGAATCCTAGCCCGGTATATCCCATTTTAATCTTACACCATTGTAAACCTCACACCTTTTTTACTCTCTGATCGAGGCTCTCGGCATTGAAAAATCTTCGTAAACTAAATCACACGTGTATATGTTAATATTTAAGAGATATACAGTCAAGAAAATCAAGGGCAATGGTTATATATATGCGGATTAGACACAAAAAAAACACTCAACAAATGGCTACAATTTAAGGAATGTGTTTAGTGACGGCATCAGATTCCTAATTGATGGAGAAAGGTCTGGTGTATGAAAAGCTGCTTCTAGGAGGTTGTCAAGTGTTTTCGCTAGACAATTCTATTCTTGGGTGGTTGGTTTGGCCCTTGTTCCTGTAACTCGAATCCTAGCCCGGTATATTCCATCTTAATTTTACACCATTGTGAACCTTACGCCTTTTTTATTCTCTGATCGAGGTTCTCGGTATTGAAAAATCTTCGCAAACTAAATCACACGTGTATATGTTGATATTTAAGAGATATAAAGTCAAGAAAATCAAGGGCAATGGTGATATATATGCGGATTAGACACCAAAAAAACACTCAACAAATGGCTACAATTTAAGGAATGTGTTTAGTGACGGCATCAGATTCCTAATTGATGGAAAAAGGTCTGGTGGCAAGAAAAGCTGCTTCTAGGAGGTTGTCAAGTGTTTTCGCTCGACGATTCCATTCTTGGGTGGTTGGTTTGGCCCTTGTTCCTGTAACTCGTATCCTAGCCCGGTATATCCCATTTTAATTTTACACCATTGTGAACCATATGCCTTTTTTACTCTCTGATCGAGGTTCTCGGCATTGAAAAATCTTCGTAAACTAAAGCACACATGTATATGTTGATATTTAAGAGATATACAGTCAAGAAAATCAAGGGCAATGGTGATATATATGCGGATTAGACAAAAAAAAACACTCAACAAATGGCTACAATTTAAGGAATGTGTTTAGTGACGGCATCAGATTCCTAATTGATGGAGAAAGGTCTGGTGGCAAGAAAAGCTACTTCTAGGAGGTTTTCAAGCGTTTTCGCTCGACGATTCCATTCTTGGGTGGTTGGTTTGGCCCTTGTTCCTGTAGCTCGAATCCTAGCCCGGTATATCCCATTTTAATCTTACACCATTGTAAACCTCACACCTTTTTTACTCTCTGATCGAGGCTCTCGGCATTGAAAAATCTTCGTAAACTAAATCACACGTGTATATGTTAATATTTAAGAGATATACAGTCAAGAAAATCAAGGGCAATGGTGATATATATGCGGATTAGACACAAAAAAAACACTCAACAAATGGCTACAATTTAAGGAATGTGTTTAGTGACGGCATCAGATTCCTAATTGATGGAGAAAGGTCTGGTGTATGAAAAGCTGCTTCTAGGAGGTTGTCAAGTGTTTTCGCTAGACAATTCTATTCTTGGGTGGTTGGTTTGGCCCTTGTTCCTGTAACTCGAATCCTAGCCCGGTATATCCCATTTTAATTTTAAACCATTGTGAACCTTACGCCTTTTTTACTCCCTGATCGAGGTTCTCGGCATTGAAAAATCTTCGTAAACTAAATCACACGTGTATATGTTGATATTTAAGAGATATACAGTCAAGAAAATCAAGGGAAATGGTGATATATATGCGGATCAGACACCAAAAAAAACACTCAAGAAATGGCTACAATTTAAGAAATGTGTTTAGTGACGGCATCAAATTCCTAATTGATGGAGAAAGGTCTGGTGGAAAGAAAAGCTGCTTCTAGGAGGTTGTCAAGTGTTTTCGCTCGACGATTCCATTCTTGGGTGGTTGGTTTGGCCCTTGTTCATGTAACTCGAATCCTAGCCCGGTATATCCCATTTTAATCTTACACCATTGTAAACCTCACACCTTTTTTACTCTCTGATCGAGGTTCTCGGCATTGAAAAATCTTCGTAAACTAAATCACACGTGTATATGTTGATATTTAAGAGATATACAGTCAAGAAAATCAAGGGCAATGGTGATATATATGCGGATTAGACACCAAAAAAAACACTCAATAAATGGCTACAATTTAATGAATGTGTTTAGTGACGGCATCAGATTCCTAATTGATGGAGAAAGGTCTGGTGGCAAGAAAAACTGCTTCTAGGAGGTTGTCAAGTGTTTTCGCTCGACGATTCCATTCTTGGGTGGTTGGTTTGGCCCTTGTTCCTGTAACTCGAATCCAAGACCAGTATATCCCATTTTAATTTTACACTATTGTGAACCTTACGCCTTTTTTACTCTCTGATCGAGGTTCTCAGCATTGAAAAATCTTCGTAAACTAAATCACACGTGTATATGTTGATATTTAAGAGTTATACAGTCAAGAAAATCAAGGGCATTAGTGATCTATATGCGGATTAGACACAAAAAAAAAAAAACACTCAACAAATGGCTAGAATTTAAGGAATGTGTTTAGTGACGGCATCAGATTCCTAATTGATGGAGAAAGGTCCGGTGTATGAAAAGCTGCTTCTAGGAGGTTGTCAAGTGTTTTCGCTCGACAATTCTATTCTTGGGTGGTTGGTTTGGCCCTTGTTCCTGTAACTCGAATCCTAGCCCGGTATATTCCATTTTAATTTTACACCATTGTGAACCTTACGCCTTTTTTACTCTCTGATCGAGGTTCTCGGTATTGAAAAATCTTCGTAAACTAAATCACACGTGTATATGTTGATATTTAAGAGATATACAGTCAAGAAAATCAAGGGCAATGGTGATATATATGCGGATTAGACACCAAAAAAACACTCAACAAATGGCTACAATTTAAGGAATGTGTTTAGTGACGGCATCAGATTCCTAATTGATGGAAAAAGGTCTGGTGGCAAGAAAAGCTGCTTCTAGGAGGTTGTCAAGTGTTTTCGCTCGACGATTCCATTCTTGGGTGGTTGGTTTGGCCCTTGTTCCTGTAACTCGAATCCCAGCCCGGTATATCCCATTTTAATTTTACACCATTGTGAACCTTACGCCTTTTTTACTCTCTGATCGAGGTTTTCGGTATTGAAAAATCTTCGTAAACTAAATCACATGTGTATATGTTGATATTTAAGAGATATACGGTCAAGAAAATCAAAGGCAATGGTGATATATATGCGGATTAGACACAAAAAAAAACACTCAACAAATGACTACAATTTAAGGAATGTGTTTAGTGACGGCATCAGATTCCTAATTGATGGAAAAAGGTCTGGTGGCAAGAAAAGCTGCTTCTAGGAGGTTGTAAAGTTTTATCGCTAGACGATTCCATTCTAGGGTGGTTGGTTTGGCCCTTGTTCCTGTAACTCGAATCCCAGCCCGGAATATCCCATTTTAATTTTACACCATTGTGAACCTTACGCCTTTTCTACTCTCTGATCGAGGTTCTCGGCATTGAAAAATCTTCGTAAACTAAATCACACGTGTATATGTAGACATTTAAGAGATATACAGTCAAGAAAATCAAGGGCAATGGTTATATATATGCGGATTAGACAAAAAAAACACTCAACAAATGACTACAATTTAAGGAATGTGTTTAGTGACGGAATCAGATTCCTAATTGATGGAGAAAGGTCCGTTCGCAAGAAAAGCTGCTTCTAGGAGGTTGTCAAGTGTTTTCGCTCGACGATTCTATTCTTGGGTGGTTAGTTTGGCCCTTGTTCCTGTAACTCGAATCCAAGACCGGTATATCTCATTTTAATTTTACACCATTGTGAACCTTACGCCTTTTTTACTCTCTGATCGAGGTTCTCGGCATTGAAAAATCTTCGTAAACTAAATCACATGTGTATATGTTGAT
The DNA here is from genome assembly GCA_030545235.1 of Helianthus tuberosus. Classification (NCBI taxonomy): domain Eukaryota; kingdom Viridiplantae; phylum Streptophyta; class Magnoliopsida; order Asterales; family Asteraceae; genus Helianthus; species Helianthus tuberosus. The sequence goes on along the minus strand of CM060422.1, from coordinate 37,000,663 downwards.
ATTTAAGAGATATACAGTCAAGAAAATCAAGGGCAATGGTGATATATATGCGGATTAGACACCAAAAAAACACTCAACAAATTGATACAATTTAAGGAATGTGTTTAGTGACGGCATCAGATTCCTAATTGATGGAGAAAGGTCTGGTGTAAGAAAAGCTGCTTCTAGGAAGTTGTAAAGTGTTATCGCTAGACGATTCCATTCTAGGGTGGTTGGTTTGGCCCTTGTTCCTGTAACTCGAATCCTAGCCCGGAATATCCTATTTTAATTTTACACCATTGTGAACCTTACGCCTTTTTTACTCTCTGATCGAGGATCTCGGCATTGAAAAATCTTCGTAAACTAAATCACACGTGTATATGTAGACATTTAAGAGATATACAGTCAAGAAAATCAAGGGCAATGGTGATATATATGCGGATTAGACAAAAAAAAACACTCAACAAATGGCTACAATTTAAGGAATGTGTTTAGTGACGGCATCAGATTCCTAATTGATGGAGAAAGGTCTGGTGGCAAGAAAAGCTGCTTCTAGGAGGTTGTCAAGTGTTTTCGCTCGACGATTCCATTCTTGGGTGGTTGGTTTGGCCCTTGTTCCTGTAACTCGAATCCTAGCCCGGTATATCCCATTTTAATTTTAAACCATTGTGAACCTTACGCCTTTTTTACTCTCTGATCGAGGTTCTCGGCATTGAAAAATCTTCGTAAACTAAATCACACGTGTATATGTTGATATTTAAGAGATATACAGTCAAGAAAATCAAGGGAAATGGTGATATATATGCGGATTAGACACCAAAAAAAACACTCAACAAATGACTACAATTTAAGAAATGTGTCTAGTGACGGCATCAGATTCCTAATTGATGGAGAAAGGTCTGGTGGTAAAAAAAGCTGCTTCTAGGAGGTTGTCAAGTGTTTTCGCACGACGATTCCATTCTTGGGTGGTTGGTTTGGCCCTTGTTCCTGTAGCTCGAATCCTAGCCCGGTATATCCCATTTTAATCTTACACCATTGTAAACCTCACACCTTTCTTACTCTCTGATCGAGGCTCTCGGCATTGAAAAATCTTCGTAAACTAAATCACACGTGTATATGTTAATATTTAAGAGATATACAGTCAAGAAAATCAAGGGCAATGGTGATATATATGCGGATTAGACACAAAAAAAACACTCAACAAATGGCTACAATTTAAGGAATGTTTTTAGTGACGGCATCAGATTCCTAATTGATGGAGAAAGGTCTGGTGTATGAAAACTGCTTCTAGGAGGTTGTCAAGTGTTTTCGCTAGACAATTCTATTCTTGGGTGGTTGGTTTGGCCCTTGTTCCTGTAACTCGAATCCTAGCCCGGTATATTCCATCTTAATTTTACACCATTGTGAACCTTACGCCTTTTTTACTCTCTGATCGAGGTTCTCGGTATTGAAAAATCTTCGTAAACTAAATCACACGTGTATATGTTGATATTTAAGAGATATAAAGTCAAGAAAATCAAGGGCAATGGTGATATATATGCGGATTAGACACCAAAAAAACACTCAACAAATGGCTACAATTTAAGGAATGTGTTTAGTGACGGCATCAGATTCCTAATTGATGGAAAAAGGTCTGGTGGCAAGAAAAGCTGCTTCTAGGAGGTTGTCAAGTGTTTTCGCTCGACGATTCCATTCTTGGGTGGTTGGTTTGGCCCCTTGTTCCTGTAACTCGTATCCTAACCCGGTATATCCCATTTTAATTTTACACCATTGTGAACCATATGCCTTTTTTACTCTCTGATCGAGGTTCTCGGCATTGAAAAATCTTCGTAAACTAAAGCACACATGTATATGTTGATATTTAAGAGATATACAGTCAAGAAAATCAAGGGCAATGGTGATATATATGCGGATTAGACAAAAAAAAAAACACTCAACAAATGGCTACAATTTAAGGAATGTGTTTAGTGACGGCATCAGATTCCTAATTGATGGAGAAAGGTCTGGTGGCAAGAAAAGCTACTTCTAGGAGGTTTTCAAGCGTTTTCGCTCGACGATTCCATTCTTGGGTGGTTGGTTTGGCCCTTGTTCCTGTAGCTCGAATCCTAGCCCGGTATATCCCATTTTAATCTTACACCATTGTAAACCTCACACCTTTTTTACTCTCTGATCGAGGCTCTCGGCATTGAAAAATCTTCGTAAACTAAATCACACGTGTATATGTTAATATTTAAGAGATATACAGTCAAGAAATTCAAGGGCAATGGTGATATATATGCGGATTAGACACAAAACAAACACTCAACAAATGGCTACAATTTAAGGAATGTGTTTAGTGACGGCATCAGATTCCTAATTGATGGAGAAAGGTCTGGTGTATGAAAAGCTGCTTCTAGGAGGTTGTCAAGTGTTTTCGCTAGACAATTCTATTCTTGGGTGGTTGGTTTGGCCCTTGTTCCTGTAACTCGAATCCTAGCCCGGTATATCCCATTTTAATTTTAAACCATTGTGAACCTTACGCCTTTTTTACTCTCTGATCGAGGTTCTCGGCATTGAAAAATCTTCGTAAACTAAATCACACGTGTATATGTTGATATTTAAGAGATATACAGTCAAGAAAATCAAGGGAAATGGTGATATATATGCGGATCAGACACCAAAAAAAACACTCAACAAATGGCTACAATTTAAGAAATGTGTTTAGTGACGGCATCAGATTCCTAATTGATGGAGAAAGGTCTGGTGGTAAGAAAAGCTGCTTCTAGGAGGTTGTCAAGTGTTTTCGCTCGACGATTCCATTCTTGGGTGGTTGGTTTGGCCCTTGTTCATGTAGCTCGAATCCTAGCCCGGTATATCCCATTTTAATCTTACACCATTGTAAACCTCACACCTTTTTTACTCTCTGATCGAGGTTCTCGGCATTGAAAAATCTTCGTAAACTAAATCACACGTGTATATGTTGATATTTAAGAGATATATAGTCAAGAAAATCAAGGGCAATGGTGATATATATGCGGATTAGACACCAAAAAAAACACTCAATAAATGGCTACAATTTAATGAATGTGTTTAGTGACGGAATCAGATTCCTAATTGATGGAGAAAGGTCTGGATGCAAGAAAAACTGCTTCTAGGAGGTTGTCATGTGTTTTCACTCGACGATTCCTTTCTTGGGTGATTGGTTTGGCCCTTGTTCCTGTAACTCGAATCCTAGCCCGGTATATATCCTTTTAATTTTAAACCATTGTGAACCTTACGCCTTTTTTACTCTCTGATCGAGGTTCTCGGCATTGAAAAATCTTCGTAAACTAAATCACACGTGTATATGTTGATATTTAAGAGATATACAGTCAAGAAAATCAAGGGAAATGGTGATATATATGCGGATTAGACACCAAAAAAAACACTCAACAAATGGCTACAATTTAAGAAATGTGTCTAGTGACGGCATCAGATTCCTAATTGATGGAGAAAGGTCTGGTGGTAAAAAAAGCTGCTTCTAGGAGGTTGTCAAGTGTTTTCGCACGACGATTCCATTCTTGGGTGGTTGGTTTGGCCCTTGTTCCTGTAGCTCGAATCCTAGCCCGGTATATCCCATTTTAATCTTACACCATTGTAAACCTCACACCTTTTTTACTCTCAGATCGAGGCTCTCGGCATTGAAAAATCTTCGTAAACTAAATCACACGTGTATATGTTAATATTTAAGAGATATACAGTCAAGAAAATCAAGGGCAATGGTGATATATATGCGGATTAGACACAAAAAAAACACTCAACAAATGGCTACAATTTAAGGAATGTGTTTAGTGACGGCATCAGATTCCTAATTGATGGAGAAAGGTCTGGTGTAGGAAAAGCTGCTTCTAGGAGGTTGTCAAGTGTTTTCGCTCGACAATTCTATTCTTGGGTGGTTGGTTTGGCCCTTGTTCCTGTAACTCGAATCCTAGCCCGGTATATTCCATTTTAATTTTACACCATTGTGAACCTTACGCCTTTTTTACTCTCTGATCGAGGTTCTCGGTATTGAAAAATCTTCGTAAACTAAATCACACGTGTATATGTTGATATTTAAGAGATATACAGTCAAGAAAATCAAGGGCAATGGTGATATATATGCTGATTAGACACCAAAAAAACACTCAACAAATGGCTACAATTTAAGGAATGTGTTTAGTGACGACATCAGATTCCTAATTGATGGAAAAAGGTCTGGTGGCAAGAAAAGCTGCTTCTAGGAGGTTGTCAAGTGTTTTCGCTCGACGATTCCATTCTTGGGTGGTTGGTTTGGCCCTTGTTCCTGTAACTCGTATCCTAGCCCGGTATATCCCATTTTAATTTTACACCATTGTGAACCTTACGCCTTTTTTACTCTCTGATCGAGGTTCTCGGCATTGAAAAATCTTCGTAAACTAAAGCACACATGTATATGTTGATATTTAAGAGATATACAGTCAAGAAAATCAAGGGCAATGGTGATATATATGCGGATTAGACAAAAAAAACACTCAACAAATGGCTACAATTTAAGGAATGTGTTTAGTGACGGCATCAGATTCCTAATTGATGGAGAAAGGTCTGGTGGCAAGAAAAGCTGCTTCTAGGAGGTTGTCAAGCGTTTTCGCTCGACGATTCCATTCTTGGGTGGTTGTTTTGGCCCTTGTTCCTGTAACTCGAATCCTAGCCCGGTATATCCCATTTTAATTTTAAACCATTGTGAACCTTACGCCTTTTTTACTCTCTGATCGAGGTTCTCGGCATTGAAAAATCTTCGTAAACTAAATCACACGTGTATATGTTGATATTTAAGAGATATACAGTCAAGAAAATCAAGGGAAATGGTGATATATATGCGGATCAGACACCAAAAAAAACACTCAACAAATGGCTACAATTTAAGAAATGTGTTTAGTGACGGCATCAGATTCCTAATTGTTGGAGAAAGGTCTGGTGGTAAGAAAAGCTGCTTCTAGGAGGTTGTCAAGTGTTTTCGCTCGACGATTCCATTCTTGGGTGGTTGGTTTGGCCCTTGTTCATGTATCTCGAATCCTAGCCCGGAATATCCCATTTTAATCTTACACCATTGTAAACCTCACATCTTTTTTACTCTCTGATCGAGGTTCTCGGCATTGAAAAATCTTCGTAAACTAAATCACACGTGTATATGTTGATATTTAAGAGATATACAGTCAAGAAAATCAAGGGCAATGGTGATATATATGCGGATTAGACACCAAAAAAAACACTCAATAAATGGCTACAATTTAATGAATGTGTTTAGTGACGGAATCAGATTCCTAATTGATGGAGAAAGGTCTGGATGCAAGAAAAACTGCTTCTAGGAGGTTGTCAAGTGTTTTCGCTCGACGATTCCATTCTTGGGTGGTTGGTTTGGCCCTTGTTCCTGTAACTCGAATCCTAGCCCGGTATATCCCATTTTAATTTTAAACCATTGTGAACCTTACGCCTTTTTTACTCTCTGATCGAGGTTCTCGGCATTGAAAAATCTTCGTAAACTAAATCACACGTGTATATGTTGATATTTAAGAGATATACAGTCAAGAAAATCAAGGGAAATGGTGATATATATGCGGATTAGACACCAAAAAAAACACTCAACAAATGACTACAATTTAAGAAATGTGTCTAGTGACGGCATCAGATTCCTAATTGATGGAGAAAGGTCTGGTGGCAAGAAAAGCTGCTTCTAGGAGGTTGTCAAGCGTTTTCGCTCGACGATTCCATTCTTGGGTGGTTGTTTTGGCCCTTGTTCCTGTAACTCGAATCCTAGCCCGGTATATCCCATTTTAATTTTAAACCATTGTGAACCTTACGCCTTTTTTACTCTCTGATCGAGGTTCTCGGCATTGAAAAATCTTCGTAAACTAAATCACACGTGTATATCTTGATATTTAAGAGATATACAGTCAAGAAAATCAAGGGAAATGGTGATATATATGCGGATCAGACACCAAAAAAAACACTCAACAAATGGCTACAATTTAAGAAATGTGTTTAGTGACGGCATCAGATTCCTAATTGTTGGAGAAAGGTCTGGTGGTAAGAAAAGTTGCTTCTAGGAGGTTGTCAAGTGTTTTCGCTCGACGATTCCATTCTTGGGTGGTTGGTTTGGCCCTTGTTCATGTAGCTCGAATCCTAGCCCGGTATATCCCATTTTAATCTTACACCATTGTAAACCTCACACCTTTTTTACTCTCTGATCGAGGTTCTCGGCATTGAAAAATCTTCGTAAACTAAATCACACGTGTATATGTTGTTATTTAAGAGATATACAGTCAAGAAAATCAAGGGTAATGGTGATATATATGCGGATTAGACACCAAAAAAACACTCAATAAATGGCTACAATTTAATGAATGTGTTTAGTGACGAAATCAGATTCCTAATTGATGGAGAAAGGTCTGGATGCAAGAAAAACTGCTTCTAGGAGGTTGTCAAGTGTTTTCACTCGACGATTCCATTCTTGGGTGGTTTGTTTGGCCCTTGTTCCTGTAACTCGAATTCTATCCCGGTATATCTCATTTTAATTTTACACCATTGTGAACCTTACGCCTTTTTTTATTCTCTGATCGAGGTTCTCGGCATTGACAGTATCCCCAACTGTTCGCAAACAGTACACCCACTACTGAGGCCGAAAACGGGGGGTGGATGTGACACCCCAGGAAAACCGGGAAAACCATACAACTTAACTAGCTTCCTCAGTGAGTGCCTATCAAATTTCGGGACGAAATTTCTTTCAACTTGGGGATGATGTGACAACTCGAAATTAGAACCTTTCATTGTATGCTTGAACGTTAAGTGACTAACTGAATTGGTGATTTGATGAATGATATATGTGAACTTATATGATTTTGTGTTGTAATTGTATGTATGCGTGTATGTATATGAACCGAGACAACAAGGACCCGACTCGAGACCATGCGGTCTCGAGTGAACAGTAACAGTGGGCCGGATGGGCCACACACATCTCATTCAATCCAACCAAAAAGCCCATTAGGGTGCACTACTTGGGACAAGGAAACATGTTTAAGTGGATAGTACAAACTGTTTCATGAAATCGGTTTTCCATTGGATAGTACACCGTGATCTCGAGTTGACTCGAGACCACCATATGTCAACTCGAGATCACGGTTTCGACACAAGGTTGCGAGTCGAGAACCTCTAGTCTCGACTCGAGACCATGCGTCATCGACACACACATCATGACTCGAAACCACGATTACGAGTCCGGTTGCGACTCGAGACCACCACATGCATGACCCGAGACCTTCACGTTTGCGACTCGAGAACACATAAACACAACTCGAGACCGCACAGTCTCGAGTAGAGACCGCACAGTCTCGACTCGAGACCACACACACATGTGCTCGCTGTTTGGACTTGCACCTCATTTCGGACTTAAGTAATTGGGCCGGACCTTTGGGCCTAATACATGGACCTTATACGTGCTGTTGAATGTGAATGATACTTGAATGCGAAGTGCTAAAACATACGTGTACTGCTTGAATACGAACCTGATTTGTATGATACAACTATGATAGGACGTGAGTGACCACGATATTGCTTGTTTGACTTTTCTGTGTATCTGCCGAGCAAACCAAGGTGAGTTCACACCCTCTACAAAGCATGGGATTCCCAGGGGTCGGGAATTGGGGTTAAGGAACATGGGTTCCTCGTCCTCCTTGGGTAGGACAACAAAGGTTCAGGAATGTAATTCCTCGTCCTCACGGACAGATAACTCGTACTAGACCAAAACTCTATCACGAAGTCCCTCCTTTTTATATCGACTTAATCGCCGGGCCAATGGCGAGCGGGTCATTAGTTAGATAGCGCTATTTAGGTCTGACAAACCTCACACCGTGCCGCAGAGGACGGGCGTGAACTAATGGATCTGGGGCACGTCAATGATGATAGACATTGACAGTTTCAGGGCACATAAACATGACTACAGTCAGCAGTCGATATGGTAACGAGTCTAGTGTATACATGGGGTAGCCCCCACGGCCGAAATGCCAGATAACTAACACGGGGTAGCCCCCACGGCTGGATTGCCAGAGTAACCAGGAATAAACAAGTCACGTTTTTAACTATGGGGTAACCCCCACGGCAGGATGCCAGATAAAGGAAATTGTTTTCGAAACAACTTAAAACGAACACCCAACCGTGAACTCACTCAACTTGTTGTTGACTCGTTACTACATGCTTTGCAGGTCAATAGGTACTTAGCTGGAGCTTGCATGGAAGAGAGTCGTTGTGGGACATGGACGGCTGTGTGCCATGTTAAACCTTGAAACAATTAAACTTATGTTTTGATTTAAGACTGATGCTTCCGCTTGCAACTTAACTATGTTTTGTTTGGGACACCAATTGTATTGGTTAAACTTTTATATCTCTTAACTTACATGTTCAATATGATTGGTGGCTGGATCCTGGTCAGTCACGCCTCCAAGCGGTAGTACTCCGCATGTGGATTTTGGGGGTGTGACAGATTGGTATCAGAGCCATTGGTTATAGAGAACTTGGTTTTAATAAAGGAGAAACGTTTTTTGTTAAAACCAGACTATAACCTGTACAGTGCTCAACGGTCCACAACGACGCTTCACTCCACATGCAAGGCTCGACATTCTAGGTGATATACTCTGTGTATATATTGCCTACTTGTTAGTTACATAGTACATTGCTCATGGTATGCTTGGTTAGTATAACTACTGTTGCTTGAACACGTGTGCACTTACTCACTTTTGACATCGCACTTTCGCGAACCCCTCTCACTCACGTTCTTCTTGATATGAAGATCATGTCTGGACGCGTTAACCTGACACAAGCCCAGTTGACGGCGCTGATCAACGAACGAGTTGCCGCAGCACTTGCAGCTGCACACGCAGGAGGTATATCCTGCAGTTCTAACTCATTCTAGGATCTGTAGATCCTACTCTCGTGAACCAACCTTTGTGTTAAACTCTGTCTTTTCTTTCGCCCGCGATAGGTCAGCATGCTCAGCCACCCGTGTGCACTTTTAAGACTTTCATGGACTGCCGACCAACTACTTTTAGCGGCACTGAAGGAGCAGTAGGTCTCCTACACTGGTTTGAGAAACTAGAATCTGTGTTCGAAATGTGTGAATGCCCTGAGGCGCGCAGGGTGAAGTATGCTACCGGTACTCTCGAGGGTTTAGCCCTCACGTGGTGGAACGCTCAGGTCCAAATGATGGGGTTGGTTGCTGCCAACGCCACCCCATGGGAGAATTTTAAGGAGATGATCAGGGAAGAATACTGCAGTCGGGATGAGATTCGCAAACTGGAGGTGGAATTCTTCAACCTCAAGATGACGGGGTCGGAAATTGAAGCTTATGTGAAAAGGTCGAACGAACTGGCAATTCTGTGTCCTACTATGGTGGATCCTCCCATCAAACGCATCGAGCTGTTTCTCCAAGGCTTGGTGCCAGAAATCCAGAGTCATGTGACTTCAGCGAGCCTCGCCACCTACCAGCAAGTTGTTCAATTGGCTCACCGTCTTACTGATCAAGCGGTGGAGCAGAACAAGTTACCAAAGCGCATAGGTGCTGCAACTACTTCGGGTACCCTTAGTGACAACAAACGGAAGTGGGATGGAACTTCAAGTAAGGGTTTGACTTCTGTTCAATCCCAATCTCAGCAGAGAAAGACTGATGACTACAAGAGCCCTAATCAGCAATCGTCTGGTGGTCAAAGTCATGGTGGGTACAAAGGAAATCACCCCAAATGCAATCGCTGCAGCCTGCACCACAGCGGGCCATGCGCCAGGGGCAACTGTCATCGGTGCAACAAGCCTGGTCACGCTGCAAAGGATTGCAGGAGCTTATACCCTGCCAATCAGAATCGTCAGCCAGCTCAACAGAACCAGCGCCAGCAGCAGCAACAGGGAGATAACAAAGGATGCTTTCAGTGTGGAGCTGAAGGCCACTTCAAGAGAGATTGTCCCCAATTGAACAGGAACCAGAACAACAACAACAACAACAACAACAATCAGGGGAATGGTAACAATGGGAACAACAACAACACTGGCGCCAGGGGGCGGGCGTTCGTGATCGGCCAAGGTGAAGCAAGGAATGACCCCAATGTTGTGGCGGGTAAGTTCCTTCTCGACGAATTTTATGTTTCAGTATTATTTGATTCGGGTGCCGATACTAGCTACATGTCACTAGAAGTTAGTCGAATGCTTAAGCGTATCCCAACACCTTTGAACAACAAGCACACTGTAGAGCTAGCAAATGGTAAGAGTTTAGAAGCCACACACGTAGTCAAGGGTTGTAAACTTATTCTCGCTGACCAGACCTTCTCTATCGACCTCATTCCTATCGTTTTGGGTAGTTTCGACGTTGTCATTGGGATGGATTGGTTATCCCAACACCGAGCAGAGATTCTTTGCAATGAAAAGATTGTCCGTATTCCAGGCTCCGGTAGTGAACCTCTCATGATTCGTGGGGACAAGCGGAGTGCCGTTGAGAACGTCATCTCCCTCCTTAAGGCCCAGAAGTGCTTGCGAAAGGGTCACACTGCCATTTTGGCTCTCGTTACTGACACCTCAGAAAAAGAGAAGAAGATAGAAGATTTTCCAGTTGTACGCGATTATCCAGAGGTATTCCCTGAGGAATTACCTGGTCTTCCGCCTCATCGCCAAGTCGAGTTTCAGATTGAACTAGCTCCTGGAGCTGCGCCTATGGCTCGTGCACCTTATCGTTTAGCTCCATCAGAGTTGGAAGAACTCTTTACGCAACTACAAGAACTCTTGGATAAGGGTTTTATTCGTCCTAGCTCATCGCCCTGGGGAGCAACAGTACTATTTGTGAAAAAGAAGGACGGTACCTTCAGAATGTGCATCGACTACCGGGAACTCAACAAGGTGACGGTGAAGAATCGTTACCCTCTACCACGCATTGACGACTTGTTCGACCAGCTGCAAGGGTCGAGCTACTATTCGAAGATTGATTTGAGATCGGGATATCACCAACTGAGAGTCCGAGAAGAGGACGTCTCCAAAACAGCTTTTAGAACACGTTACGGGCACTATGAGTTTTTGGTCATGCCTTTCGGGCTGACAAACGCACCAGCAGTTTTCATGGACTTGATGAATCGAGTGTGCAAGCCTTACCTGGACAAATTCGTTATAGTCTTCATCGACGACATCCTGATCTATTCTAAGAGTCGGGAAGAGCATGAGCAGCATCTTTGACTTATTCTGGAACTCCTTCGAACCGAACAGCTTTACGCAAAGTTCTCGAAATGCGACTTCTGGCTTCGAGAAGTCCATTTCCTAGGCCACGTGGTAAACAAGGATGGGATTCATGTTGATCCATCCAAGATAGACTCGATTAAGAACTGGCCTGCACCTCGTACACCAAAGGAAATTCGCCAATTCTTGGGATTGGCAGGTTACTACAGGAGGTTCATTAAGGATTTTTCCAAGATTACACAGCCTCTCACCTCACTAACGCAGAAAGGCGTTGTTTATCGCTGGGGAAATGCACAGGAATTAGCGTTTCAACATCTAAAGGATAGACTTTGCAGCGCGCCTATCCTTTCCCTGCCTGAGGGCACCGACGACTTTGTGGTTTACTGCGACGCATCAATTCAAAGTCTTGGTTGTGTATTGATGCAACGAGATAAGGTTATAGCCTACGCCTCGCGCCAACTTAAGGTTCATGAAAAGAACTACACTACGCAAGACTTAGAGCTGGGAGCTGTTGTCTTTGCACTTAAGTTATGGCGGCATTACCTGTACGGTACTAAGTGCGCCATCTACACCGACCACAGGAGCCTCGAGCATATCTTCAAGCAGAAGGAACTAAATATGCGACAACGACGGTGGGTCGAACTACTGAATGACTACGAATGCTTGATCAGGTATCACCCGGGCAAGGCCAATGTTGTGGCTGACGCCCTCAGTCGAAAAGACACTGCGCCTAAGCGCGTACGAGCTTTACAACTCACGATACATTCTAGCCTTCCTTCCCAGATACGAGCTGCTCAGATAGAAGCATTAAAACCAGAAAACGTCAGGGCTGAAGCCCTACGCGGATCAAGGCAACGCTTAGAACAGAAGGAAGACGGTGCTTACTATGTAACGGGATGCGTTTGGGTCCCACTCTATGGCAATCTACGAGAGCTTGTAATGGATGAAGCACACAAGTCTCGCTACTCGGTACATCCTGGTTCGGACAAAATGTACCACGATATCAAAACCACGTATTGGTGGCCTAGCATGAAGGCCCACATAGCAACTTACGTTAGCAAGTGCTTGACTTGTGCGAGAGTCAAGTCCGAATACCAGAAACCCTTAGGCCTACTCCAACAACCAGAGATACCACAATGGAAATGGGATCAAATTTCCATGGATTTTGTTACTGGCCTACCTAGATCCCAGCGCGGGAACGATACTATTTGGGTGATCGTGGATCGACTCACAAAATCTGCACACTTCCTGGCTATCAAGAGATGGATAAATTCTCCACTCTTACAGAAATATACCTCAAGGAAGTTGTTTCGAGGCACGGGGTGCCCACCTCCATTATCTTAGATCGAGATGCACGTTTTACTTCAGAACTGTGGCAAGCAATGCACAAATCCTTTGGCTCACGATTAGACATGAGCACAGCGTATCACCCTCAGACGGACGGACAGTCCGAGCGCACTATTCAAACCTTAGAAGACATGCTTCGTGCATGTGTAATCGATTTTGGCAACCGCTGGGAGAAGCATCTGCCACTGGTGGAATTCTCGTACAATAACAGCTACCACACCAGGATTAAAGCTGCTCCGTTTGAGGCATTATACGGACGTAAATGCCGGTCACCTCTTTGTTGGGCAGAGGTGGGAGATAGTCAGATCACTGGCCCAGAACATGTGGTAGACACAACCGAACAGATTGCTCAAATACGAAAACGCATGGCGGCAGCTCGTGACCGTCAGAAAGTCTACGCCGATAAGGGCAGGAAACCACTTGAGCTCCAGGTTGGGGAGCGGGTACTACTCAAAGTTTCACCCTGGAAGGGTGTGGTTCGTTTTGGTAAACGCGACAAACTTAACCCACGATACGTTGGACCTTTCGAAGTCATTGAGAAAATAGGCAGGGTGGCCTACAGACTGAACTTACCAGCAGAACTCGGTGCAGTTCACAACGTTTTTCACGTGTCGAATCTGAAGAAGTGTCCGTCAGATGAGACCCACGTAGTTCCTCTGAAGGAACTCACTATCGACGAGCAGTTGCGATTCGTTGAGGAACCACTCGAAATCACGGACTAGGATGTTAAGGTCCTCAAGAGCACTAGAATACCTCTCGTTCGAGTTCGTTGGAACTCACGTCGCGGCCCAGAGTTCACCTGGGAGCGCGAAGATCAGATGAAACAAAAGTATCCCCAACTGTTCGCAAACAGTACACCCACTACTGAGGCCGAAGCTACGGAATTTCGGGACGAAATTCCAGATCAACGGGGGGTGGATGTGACACCCCAGGAAAACCGGGAAAACCATACAACTTAACTAGCTTCCTCAGTGAGTGCCTATCAAATTTCGGGACGAAATTTCTTTCAACTTGGGGATGATGTGACAACTCGAAATTAGAACCTTTCATTGTATGCTTGAACGTTAAGTGACTAACTGAATTGATGATTTGATGAATGATATATGTGAACTTATATGATTATGTGTTGTAATTGTATGTATGCGTGTATGTATATGAACCGAGACAACAAGGACCCGACTCGAGACCATGCGGTCTCGAGTGAACAGTAACAGTGGGCCGGATGGGCCACACACATCTCATTCAATCCAACCAAAAAGCCCATTAGGGTGCACTACTTGGGACGGGTATATAACCTTAGTGATTATCCATGTTTGCCATTCCTTTGGACAATCCACACACACACTCTCCCTCCCTCTCTCACGAAAACCCTAAGCCACAATATTCCTCTCTTTCTTCTTGGATCAAACCGGTGACACTAGCACCTTCGGTTCAAGCTCGGAATCGACATTTGGAAGTTCACCTCTCATACCCTTTAACCGGTTAGTGATTCCCATTGTGTGTCTATACTTCGGTTGTTGTTGATGATGTATGATGAAGATTATTTGATGATATGTTGTTTGAGAGGTTTTATACATGAGTAAAGTGTTGATTTTGTGACAATATGCACCATTGCTAGCGTTTGAATATGACAAAGATATTTGTAGAGTTAATGAGTTCTTGGTGGTTAGATGATGCATGCTTAGTTACAACCCTTATAATGAACTTGATATCTTTGGTAAAGGTATAAATTTTGTATGATAAAAGAATGATAATGATTATCCGGTTCATGAGGATGTAGAACAAATGCTTGGTTTGCAATATGAGCTTGATATCTAGTTTAGATAATATAACTCTTGTCCGAAAAATGCAAAATATGTTTAAATAAGGGCTGTTTGTGTTTAATGAACATGATGAATGTAAGAAGAACTTGTTGAATATCATATGAACATGTTTTGAATATTTGAAAACTGATATGTTTGATCCAATTTGGTAAATTGCTAGACAAGGAAACATGTTTAAGTGGATAATACAAACTGTTTCATGAAATCGGTTTTCCATTGGATAGTACACTGTGCAGAATCAGCAGATGTCCAGCCGAGACCTTCGGTCTCGACTCGAGACCACCATATGTCAACTCGAGATCACGGTTTCGACACAAGGTTGCGAGTCGAGAACCTCTAGTCTCGACTCGAGACCATGCCTCATCGACACACACATCATGACTCGAAACCACGATTACGAGTCCGGTTGCGACTCGAGACCACCACATGCATGACCCGAGAGCTTCACGTTTGCGACTCGAGAACACATAAACACAACTCGAGACCGCACAGTCTCGAGTAGAGACCGCACAGTCTCGACTCGAGACCACACACACATGTGCTCGCTGTTTGGACTTGCACCTCATTTCGGACTTAAGTAATTGGGCCGGACCTTTGGGCCTAATACATGGACCTTATACGTGCTGTTGAATGTGAATGATACTTGAATGCGAAGTGCTAAAACATACGTGTACTGCTTGAATACGAACCTGATTTGTATGATACAACTATGATAGGACGTGACTGACCACGATATTGCTTGTTTGACTTTTCTGTGTATCTGCCGAGCAAACCAAGGTGAGTTCACACCCTCTACAAAGCATGGGATTCCCAGGGGTCGGGAATTGGGGTTAAGGAACATGGGTTCCTCGTCCTCCTTGGGTAGGACAGCAAAGGTTCAGGAATATAATTCCTCGTCCTCACGGACAGATAACTCGTACTAGACCAAAACTCTATCACGAAGTCCCTCCTTTTTATATCGACTTAATCTCCGGGCCAATGGCGAGCGGGTCATTAGTTAGATAGCGCTATTTAGGTCTGACAAACCTCACACCGTGCCGCAGAGGACGGGCGTGAACTAATGGATCTGGGGCACGTCAATGATGATAGACATTGACAGTTTCAGGGCACATAAACATGACTACAGTCAGCAGTCGATATGGTAACGAGTCTAGTGTATACATGGGGTAGCCCCCACGGCCAAAATGCCAGATAACTAACACGGGGTAGCCCCCACGGCTGGATTGCCAGAGTAACCGGGAATAAACAAGTCACATTTTTAACTATGGGGTAACCCCCACGGCAGGATGCCAGATAAAGGAAACTGTTTTCGAAACAACTTAAAACGAACACCCAACCGTGAACTCACTCAACTTGTTGTTGACTCGTTACTACATGCTTTGCAGGTCAATAGGTACTTAGCTGGAGCTTGCATGGAAGAGAGTCGTTGTGGGACATGGACGGCTGTGTGCCATGTTAAACCTTGAAACAATTAAACTTATGTTTTGATTTAAGACTGATGCTTCCGCTTGCAACTTAACTATGTTTTGTTTGGGACACCAATTGTATTGGTTAAACTTTTATATCTCTTAACTTACATGTTCAATATGATTGGTGGCTGGATCCTGGTCAGTCACGCCTCCAAGCGGTAGTACTCCGCAGGTGGATTTTGGGGGTGTGACAGATTAGACACCAAAAAAAACACTCAATAAATGGCTACAATTTAATGAATGTGTTTAGTGACGGAATCAGATTCCTAATTGATGGAGAAAGGTCTGGATGCAAGAAAAGCTGCTTCTAGGAGGTTGTCAAGTGTTTTCACTCGACGATTCCATTCTTGGGTGGTTTGTTTGGCCCTTGTTCCTGTAACTCGAATTCTATCCCGGTATATCTCATTTTAATTTTACACCATTGTGAACCTTACGCCTTTTTTTATTCTCTGATCGAGGTTCTCGGCATTGACAAATCTTCGCAAACTAAATCACACGTGTATATGTTGATATTTAAGAGATATACAGTCAAGAAAAATCAAGGGCAATGGTGATATATATGCGGATTAGACACCAAAAAAACACTCAACAAATGGCTACAATTTAAGGAATGTGTTTAGTGACGGCATCTGATTCCTAATTGATGGAGAAAGGTCTCGTGGCAAGAAAAGTTGCTTCTAGGAGGTTGTCAAGTGTTTTCGTTCGACGATTCGATTCTTGGGTGGTTGGTTTGGCCCTTCTTTCTGTAACTCGAATCCTAGCCCGGTATATCCCATTTTAATTTTACACAATTGTGAACCTTACACGTTTTTACTCTCTGATCGAGGTTCTCGGCGTTGAAAAATCTTGGTAAACTAAATCACATGTGTATATGTTGATATTTAAGAGATATACATTCAAGAAAATCAAGGGCAATGGTGATATATATGCGGATTAGACACCAAAAAAAAACACTCAACAAATGGCTACAATTTAAGGAATGTGTTTAGTGACGGCATCAGATTCCTAATTGATGGAGAAAGGTCTGGTGTATGAAAAGCTGCTTCTAGGAGGTTGTCAAGTGTTTTCGCTCGACAATTCTATTCTTGGGTGGTTGGTTTGGCCCTTGTTCCTGTAACTCGAATCCTAGCCCGGTATATCCCATTTTAATTTTACACCATTGTGAACCTTACGCCTTTTTTACTCTCTGATCGAGGTTCTCGGTATTGAAAAATCTTCGTAAACTAAATCACACGTGTATATGTTGATATTTAAGAGATATACAGTCAAGAAAATCAAGGGCAATGGTGATATATATGCGGATTAGACACCAAAAAAACACTCAACAAATGGCTACAATTTAAGGAATGTGTTTAGTGACGGCATCAGATTCCTAATTGATGGAGAAAGGTCTGGTGGCAAGAAAAGCTGCTTCTAGGAGGTTGTCAAGTGTTTTCGCTCGACGATTCCATTCTTGGGTGGTTGGTTTGGCCCTTGTTCCTGTAACTCGAATCCTAGCCCGGTATATCCCATTTTAATTTTAAACCATTGTGAACCTTACGCCTTTTTTACTCTCTGATCGAGGTTCTCGGCATTGAAAAATCTTCGTAAACTAAATCACACGTGTATATGTTGATATTTAAGAGATATACAGTCAAGAAAATCAAGGGAAATGGTGATTGTTTTGGTCAAAAATTACCGAAGCAATTTAGTGATCAAATTAGTAATGTGAGGTAGTGTGCTAAAAAGTTTAGGGAAAATATGCTTGTTGAATTATTTAAAAAATCAGTATTCAGGATACGGCTCAGGATATTGAGCTGTATCTGCGATCAAACAGTGAGCAAATAATAAGCAAAAAGTAAGGGAGACGACACGAGATGTACGAGGAAAGCCCTTGATCAATCTAGATCGCCGGCATAAAACCTCGGGAGCTGACAATCGCAGCTGCCTTGTTCTTCTTATTGCTTTAAACTTCAAGATACAGTGCAGGATATCAACCAGATCTCTAAGTGTTACAATGAATTCGTGAGAGAGTACAATTTGCGAGAGAGCAAGTGTTGGTGTGTAGTGAGTGTGATTGCAGTGAAAATGTTGTGTCCTATTCGATCTGGTGTTCCTCCTATTTATAGTAACGAAATACAAACAAATATCCCTATAAACATGGGATGCTCCGAATATTCCATCACGAACGTTGTAGACCGAGTAATAAGGCTTCAACGTCTTTCTTTGAACGGTTTGGACCGAGTCTTCCGCAGAACAAGTCTTTGTGAACGTTGCTAGCTTCCATCCCACGTACCTGCACGTAATCCGTTAGTGATCCTGAGGATACCATTCAGGATATTACCAATACCCTGAATCCGCACCCCGGATATGAACACATATTATTCAATCAAGATAAAAGCCAAGATATTTCTCAGGATATGAGCCCAGAAATTAGCCCACAACAATTGTCCCCAAAAATGTTACCGTTTAGTATCCTCATTACTAACGGTTACATTTTTTACGCAAACCGAGGCAATTAAGAGATAAGACCTGTGATGTGACCGTCTGCAACTACCCAGCCTATATCTACTCATCATGCCCTATGTCTTCTCACCCTCATCCCTTTTTTATTCATAATCGTCAAGGAAAAAGGTACATTTTCTCTCTATCTTTCATACTTATCTTCATCTTTTCTCTCCGGCGAAAAATTCAGTCGATCAAATGCCGCGCCAAACAAGATCCAGCTCAGGTGACTCGGCCCCTACATTTTACCAACAAAACCTTCTCCAAGAACCAGAGAAGGAAGCCTGTACCTTTGATAGTGCCCACCTGTCAGCCTTAAAATCCTCCGGTATCTTCCCGGAAGGAACCGTATTCCGACCGTTTGACCGTGAAATCCGGTCAGATATGGTCTCCAACGAGTGGATATGCTTTAGTGCTTTCCCTTTTACCCTAGGGCTTCGATTCCCCTTTCCGGATTTCATCGCCGAGTTCTTTAATATCACAAAAATCTCTTTTAGCCAAACAATGCCAATGCTCTGGCGTGTCTTAACTGTTCTTGACCAGATCAAGAGAAACCACATTCCTGATCTTTCCATCCATGATCTCCCCCTGGCTTACAAGCTTAGATGCCACGGATCATGTAGATTTCTGTTTTATTCTACTTCCGGTGACCCATTGATACTTCGTGCCACCAGGAACGAGGATGGTTGGCAATCCAAGTTTTTCTTTGTAAAAAGGGACTCAATCCCTGGTGGGACGGAATATCCGGTACAATGGTTGAGAAAGGGTAGGATTTAGGGTTTAAGAATGATCCTGCCGCTTATCCTGTTCCATATCCTGAACTAACTTATCTTCTTTATTATGCAGCTGATTTCAGGAAGATTGCTCCTCCTCTTGCCAATTCTCAAGAAAGAATAGACGCCATTAGACTTCTCCCAGAGGCAGAAAGAAGTTTCAACCCTTCTCCACCAACTCCAAGTCCTCTTTCAAGTGCCAACATGTCTGGTAAGGATCCTGCAAGATATCCTGCAAACATATGCTTCTTATCTGTTATTTGTAGGAGGGATTTAGAATTTACTCCCTGTGTGCAGATTCCAGCAAAGTCCCAGTTTATCTAGACCTGGATGAACTTGACAGTTACCCAACTCCAGCCATAGTCAAGAAGGAAACTCCTGCTACCACCAGCTCCAAGCCACTCCCGGCTCCTAAGACCAATCCGAGAACCCGTGCTTCCGCAGCGAAAAAGAGAAAGGGCCTTGAGGTCAGTACTCCAGGCTCAGAAGGGTTCTCCTATGATGAACTCAGCTTCTCCGACTCCTTAGAGCCAATGACATCCTTCCTCAACAAGGTAATATCCTGATGCATATCCTTCATGTATATCCTGCACATATATCCTGCACGTATATCCTAACAGGATATCCTGGTAGGACATCTTAGTCAGCATATATTCTAACCCCATACCTGTGATCAACGTACAGGGCCTCCAGCATTTGCTCCACTTGTACAATGACGCTTGTGGTACTGTGGCACTTCATGAAGCCAGGATCAAGCAGCTTGAGAGCACCGTTGCCGACCAAGGTGCTATCGCCGAAGCAAAGAGCCGGCACTATGAAAGCTTGCTAAAGAAGGTCACCCAAGATGCTGAGGTCAAACTTGCCAGTGTTCAAATGGACCATGACCAGGCCTTAATCAGCTTTCGAGAGGGAGTCAAGGCTTCTGCTATCGTCTCCCTGCTACAAGCACGCATCAAGATGGCCTACGAGGCCAAGGAGACAGGCCTTGTTTGTCCATCTTGGCCAGTTGAATCCTGGGTGGCCAAGTTGAAGGAGCTCGGGGGCAAAGCTGTGCCACTTCCTGCTGAAGCCGGTGAGTCTTCCAAGTCAACGGAGGTAGTGGTCCAAGCTGGAGAGAAGAAGGATGCTGGAGGTGATGCTGAGATGGACATTGGTCAGGATGCTGCGCAGGATGCTGGTAAAAATGCTGGAGCAGAGAAGTCTGAGAAGGTTGGAGGCGATGCCGCTGTGTGAGGGCATTTAGGTGGGCGATGACGGATATACGTGCCAAGGCCAGAGCCCACCTTTTTGAATTTGAATGTTGGTTTGTAGTCCCACAAACAATTTACTTTTCCGCACTTTACTTTTCCGTACCTGAACAATTTACATTTCCTGCATGCTTTTTGAACAATACAGCAGTTGAAGGTGGATGGGTCTCGGTTTGAGATGAAGCCCTCAACTGTTGGGTGAATATGGTTATGAACTACTAGTGCTCTTAGTGGATGGGCCTTGTTTTGAGGTGAAACTAAGAGCACATCTTTTGGTATGTTAATAATATAACTACTTTCTTTTGACTTTATCGTTGTTGTCATTAACATACGAATTTTACTTATGAAAATTGTTTGTTTTGAACATATATCATAAATGTATCCTGGGGGATATCCTGAAAGATATCTTGAAAAGGATATTGAAATATAACCCAGAAATTGTCCAAATAAAAAGGAGAGATCATACCAGAGATTCTTAGAGAATCAGTTCCAATCCTTCATCATAAATTTGTCCCCAGTGCATACTTATAAACTTGGATCCATCCTTCGGATTAGAATAATGTGTGTCCCCTGCGTTTGACAAGGACACAAATGTGTTTACCTTTTGGCTCGAATGAATTCCAAATGCCCAAGGGCAGAACCCCCGATATCCTGAGAAGAATCCTTAGCATATTGGGGATAAACCCTGATATCTGGGGATAAACCCTGAATTTCATGCGCTACAGGCGAGAGTGTATAAACTCCTAGACTTAGAAAGGTGAAAACCTTTAAACCTTTGAGAGTATGAAAATACTCTTTCGTGAGAGAGGGTGATCAATCCTCATATACCTTTAGAATCCAGGATATAGCCAACAGTAACGAAATTGTCAGCCACTTTTACATGAACTGGTCCCGCTACCTTGAACTACACCTAGATAACTTGCGCTCCAGGCGAGGTGTTTAAACCCAATTCGAAAGAAAGGTGAATACCTTTAAACCTATGAAGGGATCAGTATCCCTTAAACGTGAGAGAGGGGGCCAATCCTCTAATCTTTCGACTTATCCTGAGTATATATCCTGGAGCTATATCCTGAAACATATCCTGCAAAATAGTTCTAAACTAAGGTGGGTGTTAGCTTGGCTAACACCCCTCCGATGCTTAAGTCAGTATTGGGTTCAAGATAATAAACAAATATATTTTAAAGAGATAGAACACATACCATTCCGAGATAGAAAACAAATTCTACTCTTACTTGAAATAGAGCTTCAAATGTATTGCATTCCAGGATCTTGGTAGCATATCCCCTTCCACATTCCTGAGTCGATATGCTCCTTTCCCTGCTTCTGACTCAACTTCATAAGGTCCTTCCCATTTCGGAGCTAGCTTGCCATCGGCAGGATTAGTGGTGTTTTGAAAAGCCTTTCTCAGCACCCAATCACCAACTCGAAATCTTCTAGTCCTTATGCTCTTATTGTATGCCCTGGATATTCTTTGTTGATATACTGCTATCCTCAGCCTTGCTGCATCTCTTTTTTCATCTATAGTATCCAGATCCTGACATAAGACTTCAGGATTCCGTTCAGGATCCTGTAGCATAGATCTTGCAGTAGGTATCGTCATTTCTGTTGGAATCATTGCCTCTGCTCCAAATACCAAGAAAAACGGGGTTTGGCCAGTTGCATTCTTCACCGTTGTCCTATCAGCCCACAAAACAAAGGGTAACTCTTCCGCCCATCTTCCTTTCTTGGCTCCAAGTCTCTTCTTTAAGTTATTGACTATTATCTTGTTCGAGGATTCGGCTTGTCCATTCGCTTGAGGATGTACCGGAGTAGATGTGATCATTTTGATTCCCCAACTTTTGCAAAAGTCAGTAGTCCTTTTGCTTATAAACTGGGACCCATTATCACAAATGATCTCAGCTGGTACTCCAAACCTAGTCAGGATATTCCTCTTTATGAAGGATACTACTTCTTGGTCTCTTACTTGAACGAATGCTTCAGCCTCGACCCACTTAGAGAAATAATCCGTCATTGCTAACATAAATACTTTTCCTCCCGGAGCCTTTGGTAACTTCCCTACTATATCCATCCCCCACTTCATGAATGGCCAAGGGGAAACTACAGGATATAGTGGTTCAGCTGGTTGATGTAGTATGTTACTATGCCTTTGACATGCATCACATCTTCGAGCGTATTCTGCAGCATCTTTTCTCATTGTTGGCCAAAAGTATCCTGTCCTCAATACTTTTGAGAATAATGATCTGCCCCCAGTGTGATTACCACAGTCCCCTTCATGTATATCCTGAAGTACTTCTTTGGCTTCATGATCCTCCAAGCACCTTAAATATGGTCCTGCAAGAGATTTCTTATATAGGATATTATTTATAATAGTGAATCGTGATACCTTCATCCTAAATGCCTTAGGATTTTCATTTTCGGGGATGTGTCCATCTTTAAGATATTTCAGAATTGGAGTTGTCCAGGATTCAGGATCCTGTTCAGGATATTCCACTCCAGGATCCCGAATATCCGCTACTTCTTTAACCTGAGGATTCGTTGCAGGATATAAAACATGTATCATTGGTATTTGGGTCCCTTCCGGTATCCTGACTGATGATCCCAGATTTGCTAAGGCATCCGCTTCAGCATTATCCTCTCTTGGTACCTGTTCAAGTGTAAAAACATCGAAATATCCTGCTAATTTTTTGAGAATATCGAGGTATTCGATTAACTTCTCACCCTTAACTGCATAGGATCCATTAAAATGATTAGTAATTAACAAGGAGTCAACATATACTTTCAAATTCTTGATATTCATACTTTTAGCTAGTTCTAATCCTGCAATTAAAGCTTCATATTCTGCCTCATTATTGGTAGCAGGAAATTCACACCTAATAGCCTGGGGTAATATGTCCCCCTGTGGCGATTTTAGTAGTATTCCCAATCCTACTCCTCTTATATTAGATGCACCATCAGGATATAATGTCCAGGATCCTGAGGATTCTCCTAATTGTTGAACTTCTAGGTCTGCCTCATCCTGAATGTCACTACTAAAATCAGCCACAAAGTCAGCTAAAGCCTGAGACTTTATGGCATTCCTAGGTTCATATACTAAATCATAGGCACTTAGCTTTACCGACCACTTAGCCATCCTACCTGACATCTCTGGTTTTCTAAGCACATTCTTGACAGGATAATTTGTTTTAACATGAATCCTATGAGTTTCAAAATAATGTCTAAGTTTTGTTGATGCCATGACTAATGCTAATATTAATTTCTCTAAGTGAGAATACCTAGTTTCAGCATCTAACAAACTTTTGCTAACATAATAAACAGGATATTGCTGACCTTCATGGTCCTTTACAAGGACGGCACTTACAGCGTTCCCCGATACCGCGAGGTATAGGGATAATGGTTCACCATTCTCAGGCTTCATTAGTAGAGGTGCGGTTGAAAGATATTGCTTTAACTCCCGTAGGGCCGCTTCGTGCTTCTCACCCCACTCGAATTTTTTGTTCTTCTTCAGGATATCATAAAAATCTTTGCATTTCTCTGAGGATCTTGAGATAAATCTGTTTAATGCTGCCACTCGCCCCGTTAATCGTTGAACATCTTTCATATTTGAGGGTGATTTAATATCCAAGATGGCTTTGATCTGCTCCGGGCTTGCTTCTATTCCTCTTTTGGTCACCATATATCCTAGAAATTTTCCTGCCCCCACTCCGAAATGGCACTTAGCAGGATTCAGCTTCATATTATACTGATCCAGGATATCAAACGCTCCTTTAATATCCTGGAGGTGATCCTGAGCTTTCTTTGACCTTACTACCATATCGTCAATGTATACTTCCATGGTGTCCCCCAGTTTGTCTTTGAACATCATGTTTACCAGTCTTTGGTATGTTGCACCTGCATTTTTCAAACCAAAAGGCATAGCTGTGTAACAATAAATACCTGTTGGCGTCATGAAGGCAGTATCCTCCTGGTCAGAAGGCTCCATTTGGATCTGTTGAAATCCTGAGGATGCATCCATGAAAGTCAGCATTTCATGCCCAGCAGTGGCATCTACCATCGCATCAATATGGGGAAGAGGAAATGGATCTTTAGGACAAGCTTTATTCAAGTCTGTGTAATCCACACAGACTCTCCATTTTCCGTTCTTCTTCTGTACCACTACCACGTTTGCTAGCCACCTTGGGAATTTGACTTCTCTAATCATTTTGGACTTCAACAATCTTTCAACTTCTTCTTGAATAATGGTATTGCGTTCAGGAGCAAACTTTCTTCTTTTTTGTTGCACGGGCTTGAATGTTTTATCAATTCCAAGCTTGTGAGTAATAATATCTTTGGATATGCCTGTCATATCCTCATGCTTCCATGCAAACGTCGACATCCTGCATTTTAAAAAGTTAATTAATTGTTCTTCAATATCCTGAGGGATATTGGTTCCCACGAGCACCGAAATATCGGGATTATCCTGGTCCAGGACAATTTTCTTCACATCCTGCTCCGGATCCTCCACGATATCCTGGGCCCGCATCTTTAATTGCTATGCTGCACTAGGTTTGGTTGAGGATTTCATTGAGGATGAGTAGCATTCTTTCGCCTCCTGCTGGTCGCTATCAACTTTAACAACTCCCCAGGGGGTAGGTATCTTGATGCATTGGTGATATGTTGATGGCACGGCTTTCATATCGTGAATCCACGGTCTTCCCAATATAATGTTATAGCAGGATAGAGAGTCCATTACACAGAAACGTTGTATCGAGTTGACTCCTTCAACGTACACCGGCAACTTTATCTCCCCTACTGTGTTTCTGGCCTCTCCACTGAACCCAACAAGCACGGTGGACTTCGAAGTGATATCCATTGGAGATACATTCATTCTTTTAAGCGTCTCTAGTTGGATTATGTTGACGGAGCTGCCATTATCAACCAATATCCTGCGTACAAAATGGTTAGCCACATATAACGTTATTACCAGAGCATCATGGTGAGGATCCTGGACAGTATCCCTGTCATCGGCGTCAAATGTGATCACTTTGTCAGTTGTGAGTGTAGTCATCCTGACAGGTTTGTCTCCCCTTTCGGCCTTAGCTTCTTTTGCATGTCTCTTTGCTGCCGAATACGAAGTCCCACAAATGTCGGATCCTCCCGAAATGAAGTTGATTATCTTGGCATCCGCGGGAGGTGAGGCTGCTCGCTCAGGATCCTTCTCAGTATCCTGACCCTTATTCTTCTTTCTTCCCAAGAGATCTTTCAAATATCCCTTGCTTAGAAGATAGCTTATCTCTTTCCTCAAAGCAATGCAATCCTCGGTCATATGTCCGAAATCTTCGTGGAAAGCACACCATTTTGATTTGTCTTTCCAATCCGCTTTTTGTTGATTCTTCCGAGGCCATCTTGCCTTGTCCCCCAGACCCTGCATGGCATACATCAATTCAGGAATGTTAACAGAAAAGCAATATTCTGATAATTCAGGATACACTTCAGGATCCTCATCTTCGACAGCATTCACTCTCTTATTCTCATTTCTGCCATATGGCTTAGGCCGATACGACTTGAATGAGGATTCTGACTTCATGTTAGTTGACTCATAAGTGTTGGATGAGTTCATCCTTTCTTGCATCTTTCTGTCATCTTCCAACCGAATGTATCTTAGGGCCCTGTTCCGAGCTTCATCCAGGTTCCTGCATGGGTTCATTACAAGGTCTTGGTAAAATTGAGAATCTTTTTGCAACCCCATCTTGAAAGCTTGCACAGCTGTTGCAACATCAAGATGAGGAATGTCTAGTGATTCTCGGCTAAACTTGTTCACATAATCCCTAAGGGATTCCTGAGGCCCTTGTGTTATCCTGTAGAGATCACTTGTTAATTTTTCAAAGCTCCTACTACAAGAAAACTGACTATTAAATAAATTTACTAAATGAGCAAAAGATGTGATTGAATGTGGAGGAACATTCAAGAGCCACTTCAAAGCTGATCCTGTCAAGGTTGAACCAAAACCCTTGCACAAGCATGCTTCTTTGAGATCCGGAGGGATAGGGTTGATCTCCATCCTCTCCCTATACTGAGCAATATGCTCCTCAGGATCCGTCGTTCCGTCGTAAAGCTTCATGTTGGGGGTTTGGAACCTCTTTGGAATCTCAGCATCACAGATAGGATATGCAAAGCGAGATATCTTATGGCTATCTTGAGACACTTCCGGGATTGGCTGGACCACCCCGGGTACACTTGATATCATTTCCTTCAACTTTTGAAGTTCCCTGGTAAGTGCTGACGTCACACCTGTATTCTGCAAGGATCCACTATTGTTAGTAGCATGAGTATTATTATTATTTAATATGTTACTCGTTGGAGGATTCTGCCCATATCCTGAAGCATATCCTGAGCTCCTTATGGTCGATATCCTGGCCGAGGAGGGTATTTCAGGAGTATGATTCTGAGGAAGGCTGGGCACAATATTCCCCCTGTTATCCTCTGTATACACGGCTGAACTGAAGTTCAAAGCTCTGGGTTGTAATGGAGTGACAATATCCTCAGCGGATCTGCTCGAGCCAGACTCCAGGAGTTGTATTTCCCTTAAAAGCATTTGGTTTGTTTCCTGCTGCTGCCTCATTTGTTCCTGCACACTTCCAAACAAGGTTAAAATTTCGTCGTTAGATGCTAAAACAGGGGCAGATTCTTGAACAGTGCGAGTAGGGATAATATCCTGAGGTCGTGTAGAGGCTGGCATTCTTGGAGGAGGTGGTGGAAGCACCGAACCTGTAGTAGCAGAAGTCGTAGCAGACATAGTAGACGAACTCATGTTTGATCGTGAGGCCATTGTGGACAATGTGGCAAAAAGTTTTGAAAATAAAAAACCGATTAGCGATTTAACAAAAATTTTTAGTAAAGATAGCACCACTTGCCCCACGGTGGGCGCCAAATTGTTTTGGTCAAAAATTACCGAAGCAATTTAGTGATCAAATTAGTAATGTGAGGTAGTGTGCTAAAAAGTTTAGGGAAAATATGCTTGTTGAATTATTTAAAAAATCAGTATTCAGGATACGGCTCAGGATATTGAGTTGTATCTGCGATCAAACAGTGAGCAAATAATAAGCAAAAAGTAAGGGAGACGACACGACATGTACGAGGAAAGCCCTTGATCAATCTAGATCGCCGGCATAAAACCTCGGGAGCTGACAATCGCAGCTGCCTTGTTCTTCTTATTGCTTTAAACTTCAAGATACAGTGCAGGATATCAACCAGATCTCTAAGTGTTACAATGAATTCGTGAGAGAGTACAATTTGCGAGAGAGCAAGTGTTGGTATGTAGTGAGTGTGATTGCAGTGAAAATGTTGTGTCCTATTCGATCTGGTGTTCCTCCTATTTATAGTAACGAAATACAAACAAATATCCCTATAAACATGGGATGCTCCGAATATTCCATCACGAACGTTGTAGACCGAGTAATAAGGCTTCAACGTCTTTCTTTGAACGGTTTGGACCGAGTCTTCCGCAGAACAAGTCTTTGTGAACAATGCTAGCTTCCATCCCACGTACCTGCACGTAATCCGTTAGTGATCCTGAGGATACCATTCAGGATATTACCAATACCCGTATTCTAGGAGGTTGTCAAGTGTTTTCGCTCGACGATTCCATTCTTGGGTAGTTGGTTTGGCCCTTGTTCCTGTAACCCGTATCCTAGCCCGGTATATCCAATTTTAATTTTACACCATTGTGAACCTTACGCCTTTTTACTCTCTGATCGAGGTTATCGGCATTGAAAAATCTTCGTAAACTAAATCACACGTGTATATGTTGACATTTAAGAGACATACAGTCAAGAAAATCAAGGGCAATGGTGATATATATGCGGATTAGACACAAAAAAAACACTTAACAAATGGCTACAATTTAAGGAATGTGTTTAGTGACGGTATCAGATTCCTAATTGTAAGAGAAAGGTTTGGTGGTAAGAAAAGCTGCTTCTAGGTGATTGTCAAGTGTTTTCGCTCGACGATTCCATTCTTGGGTGGTTGGTTTGGCCCTTGTTCCTGTAACTCGAATCCTAGCCCGGTATATCCCATTTTAATTTTACACCATTGTGTACCTTACGCCTTTTTTACTCTCTGATCGAGGTTCTCGGCATTGAAAAATCTTCGTAAACTAAATCAAACCTGTATATGTTGACATTTAAGAGATATACAGTCAAGAAAATCAAGGGCAATGGTGATATATATGCGGATTAGACACAAAAAAAAAACACTCAACAAATGGCTACAATTTAAGGAATGTGTTTAGTGACGGCATCAGATTCCTAATTGATGGAGAACGGTCTGGTGGCAAGAAAAGCTGCTTCTAGAAGTTTGTCAAGTGTTTTCGCTCGACGATTCCATTCTTGGGTGGTTGGTTTGGCCCTTGTTCCTCTAACTCGAATCCTAGCCGGGTATATCCTATTATAATTTTACACCATTGTGAACCTTATGCCTTTTTTACTCTCTGATCGAGGTTCTCGGCATTGAAAAATCTTCGTAAACTAAATCACACGTGTATATGTTGACATTTAAGAGATATACAGTCAAGAAAATCAAGGGCAATGGTGATATATATGTTGATTAGACACAAAAAAAAAACACTCAATAAATGGCTACAATTTAAGGAATGTGTTTAGTGACGGCATCAGATTCCTAATTGATGCAGAACGGTCTGGTGGCAAGAAAAGTTGCTTCTAGGAGGTTGTCAAGTGTTTTCGATCGGCGATTCCATTCTTGGGTGGTTGGTTTGGCCCTTGTTCCTGTAACTCGAATCCTAGCCCGGTATATCCCAATTTAATTTTACACCATTGTAGACCTTACGCCTTTTTTACTCTATGATTGAGGTTCTCGGCATTCAAAAATCTTCGTAAACTAAATCACACGTGTATATGTTGATAGTTAAGAGATATACAGTCAAGAAAATCAAGGGCAATGGTGATATATATGCGGATTAGACACAAAAAAAAACACTCAACAAATGGCTACAATTTAAGGAATGTGTTTAGTGACGGCATCAGATTCCTAATAAATGGAGAAAGGTCTAGTGGCAAGAAAAGCTGCTTCTTGGAGGTTGTCAAGTGTTTTCGCTCGACGATTCCATTCTTGTGTGGTTGGTTTGGCCCTTGTTACTGTAACTCGAATCCTAGCCCGGTATATCCCATTCTAATTTTACACCATTGTGAACCTTACGCCTTTTTACCCTATGATTGAGGTTCTCGGCAATGAAAAATCTTCGTAAACTAAATCACACGTGTATATGTTGACATTTAAGAGATATACAGTCAAGAAAATCAAGGGCAATGGTGATATATATATGCGGATTAGACACAAAAAAAACACTCAACAAATGGCTACAATTTAAGGAATGTGTTTAGTGACGGCATCAGATTCCTAATTGATGGAGAAAGGTCTGGTGGTAAGAAAAGCTGCTTCTAGGAGGTTGTCAAGTGTTTTCGCTCGACGATTCCATTCTTGGGTTGTTGGTTTGGCCCTTGTTCCTGTAACTCGAATCCTAGCCCGCTATATCCCATTTTAATTTTACACCATTGTGAACCTTAAGCCTTTTTTACTCTCTGATCGAGGTTCTTGTCATTGAAAAATCTCCGTAAACTAAATCACACGTGTATATGTTGACATTTAAGAGATATACAGTCAAGAAAATCAAGTGCAATGGTGATATATATGCGGATTAGACACAAAAAAAAAAACACTCAACAAATTGCTACAATTTAAGGAATGTGTTTAGTGACGGCATCAGATTCCTAATTAATGGAGAAAGGTCTGGTGGCAAGAAAAGCTGCTTCTAGAAGGTTGTCAAGTGTTTTCGCTCGACGATTCCATTCTTGGGTGGTTGGTTTGGCCCTTATTCCTGTAACTCGAATCCTAGCCCGGTGTATCCCTTTTTAATTTTACACCATTGTGAACTTTACGCCTTTTTTACTCTCTGATCGAGGTTCTCGGCATTAAAAAATCTTCGTAAACTAAATCACACATGTATATATTGATATTTAAGAGATATACAGTCAAGAAAATCAAGGGCAATGGTGATGTATATGCGGATTAGACACCAAAAAAAAACACTCAACAAATGGCTACAATTTAAGGAATGTGTTTAGTGACGGCATCAGATTCCTAATTGATGGAGAAAGGTCTGGTGGCAAGAAAAGCTGCTTCTAGGAGGTTGTCAAGTGTTTTCGCTCGACGATTTCATTCTTGGGTGGTTGGTTTGCCCCTTGTTCCTGTAACTCGAATCCAAGCCCGATATATCCGATTTTAATTTTACACCATTGTGAACCTTACGCCTTTTTACTCTCTGATCGAGGTTCTCGGCATTGAAAAATATTCGTAAACTAAATCACACGTGTATATGTTGACATTTAAGAGATATACAGTCAAGAAAATCAAGGGCAATGTTGATATATATGCGGATTAGACACTAAAACAAAAAACACTCAACAAATTGCTACAATTTAAGGAATGTGTTTAGTGACGGCCTCAGATTCCTAATTGATGGAGAAAGGTCTGGTGGCAAGAAAAGCTGCTTCTAGAAGGTTGTCAAGTGTTTTCGCTCGACGATTCCATTCTTGGGTGGTTGGTTTGGCCCTTATTCCTGTAACTCGAATCCTAGCCCGGTGTATCCCATTTTAATTATACACCATTGTGAACCTTGCGCCTTTTTACTCTCTGATCGAGGTTCTTGGCATTGAAAAATCTTCGGAAACTAAATCACACGTGTATATGTTGACATTTAAGAGATATACAGTCAAGAAAATCAAGGGCAATGGTGATATATATGCAGATTAGACATAAAAAAACAATCAACAAATGGCTACAATTTAAGGAATGTGTTTAGTGACGGCATCAGATTCCTAATTGATGGAGAAAGGTCTGGTGGCAAGAAAACTGCTTCTAGGAGGTTGTCAAGTGTTTTCGCTCGACGATTCCATTCTTGGGTGGTTGGTTTGGCCCTTGTTCCTGTAACTCGAATCCTAGCCCGGAATATCCCATTTTAATTTTACACCATTGTGAACCTTACACCTTTTTTACTCTCTGATCGATGTTCTCGACATTGAAAAATCTTCGTAAACTAAATCACACGTGTATATGTTGACATTTAAGAGATATACAGTCAAGAAAATCAAGGGCAATGGTGATATATATGCGGATTAGACACCAAAACAAAAAACACTCAACAAATTGCTACAATTTAAGGAATGTGTTTAATGACGGCATCAGATTCCTAATTGATGGAGAAAGGTCTGGTGGCAAGAAAAGCTGCTTCTAGAAGGTTGTCAAGTGTTTTCGCTCGACGATTCCATTCTTGGGTGGTTGGTTTGGCCCTTATTCCTGTAACTCGAATCCTAGCCCGGTGTATCCCATTTTAATTTTACACCATTGTGAACTTTACGCCTTTTTTACTCTCTGATCGAGGTTCCCGACATTGAAAAATCTTCGTAAACTAAATCACACATGTATATGTTGATATTTAAGAGATATACAGTCAAGAAAATCAAGGGCAATGGTGATATATATGCGGATTAGACACCAAAAAAAACACTCAACAAATGGCTACAATTTAAGGAATGTGTTTAGTGACGGCATCAGATTCCTAATTGATGGAGAAAGGTCTGGTGGCAAGAAAAGCTGCTTCTAGGAGGTTGTCAAGCGTGTTCGCTCGACGATTCCATTCTTGGGTGGTTGGTTTGCCCCTTGTTCCTGTAACTCGAATCCTAGCCCGATATATCCGATTTTAATTTTACACCATTGTGAACCTTACGCCTTTTTACTCTCTGATCGAGGTTCTCGGCATTGAAAAATATTCGTAAACTAAATCACACGTGTATATGTTGACATTTAAGAGATATACAGTCAAGAAAATCAAGGGCAATGGTGATATATATGCAGATTAGACATAAAAAAACAATCAACAAATGGCTACAATTTAAGGAATGTCTTTAGTGACGGCATCAGATTCCTATTTGATGGAGAAAGGTCTGGTGGCAAGAAAACTGCTTCTAGGAGGTTGTCAAGTGTTTTCGCTCGACGATTCCATTCTTGGGTGGTTGGTTTGGCCCTTGTTCCTGTAACTCGAATCCTAGCCCGGTATATCCCATTTTAATTTTACACCATTGTGAACCTTACACCTTTTTTACTCTCTGATCGATGTTCTCGACATTGAAAAATCTTCGTAAACTAAATCACACGTGTATATGTTGACATTTAAGAGATATACAGTCAAGAAAATCAAGGGCAATGGTGATATATATGCGGATTAGACACAAAAAAAAACACTCAACAAATGGCTACAATTTAAGGAATGTGTTTAGTGACGGCATCAGATTCCTAATTGATGGAGAAAGGTCTGGTGGCAAGAAAAGCTGCTTCTAGGAGGTTGTCAAGCGTTTTCGCTCGACGATTCCATTCTTGGGTGGTTGGTTTGCCCCTTGTTCCTGTAACTCGAATCCTAGCCCGATATATCCGATTTGAATTTTACACCATTGTGAACCTTACGCCTTTTTACACTCTGATCGAGGTTCTCGGCATTGAAAAATATTCGTAAACTAAATCACACGTGTATATGTTGACATTTAAGAGATATACAGTCAAGAAAATCAAGGGCAATAGTGATATATATGCAGATTAGACATAAAAAAACAATCAACAAATGGCTACAATTTAAGGAATGTGTTTAGTGACGGCATCAGATTCATAATTGATGGAGAAAGGTCTGGTGGCAAGAAAAGCTGCTTCTAGAAGGTTGTCAAGTGTTTTCGCTCGACGATTCCACTCTTGGGTGGTTGGTTTGGCCCTTATTCTTGTAACTCGAATCCTAGCCCGGTGTATCCCATTTTAATTTTACACCATTGTGAACTTTACGCCTTTTTTACTCTCTGATCGAGGTTCTCGGCATTGAAAAATCTTCGTAAACTAAATCACACATGTATATGTTGATATTTAAGAGATATACAGTCAAGAAAATCAAGGGCAATGGTGATATATATGTGGATTAGACACCAAAAAAAATCACTCAACAAATGGCTACAATTCAAGGAATGTGTTTAGTGACGGCATCAGATTCCTATTTGAGGGAGAAAGGTCTGGTGGTATGAAAAGCTGCTTCTAGGAGGTTGTCAAGTGTTTTCGCTCGACTATTCCATTCTTGGGTGGTTGGTTTGGCCCTTGTTCCTGTAACTCGAATCCTAGCCCGGTATATCCCATTTTAATTTTACACCATTGTGAACCTTACACCTTTTTTACTCTCTGATCGAGCTTCTCGGCATTTAAAAATCTTCGTAAACTAAATCACACGTGTATATGTTGACATTTAAGAGATATACAGTCAAGAAAATCAAGGGCAATGGTGATATGTATGCGGATTAGACACAAAAAAAAACACTCAACAAATGGCTACAATTTAAGGAATGTGTTTAGTGACGGCATCAGATTCCTAATTGATGGAGAAAGGTCTGGTGGTAAGAAAAGCTGCTTCTTGGAGGTTGTCAAGTGTTTTCGCTCGACGATTCCATTCTTGGGTGGTTGGTTTGGCCCTTGTTCCTGTAATTCGAATCCTAGCCCGGTATATCCCATTTTAATCTTACACCATTGTGAACCTTACACCTCTTTTACTCTCTGATCGAGGTTTTCGGGTTTAAAAAATCTTCGTAAACTAAATCACACGTGTATATGTTGACATTTAAGAGATAAACACTCAAGAAAATCAAGGGCAATGGTGATATATATGCGGATTAGACACAAAAAAAAACACTCAACAAATGGCTACAATTTAAGGAATGTGTTTAGTGACGGCATCAGATTCCTAATTGATGGAGAAAGGTCTGGTGGCAAGAAAAGCTGCTTCTAGGAGGTTGTCAAGTGTTTTCGCTCGACGATTCTATTATTGGGTTGTTGGTTTGGCCCTTGTTACTGTTACTCGAATCCTAGCCTGGTATATCCCATTTTATTTTTACACCATTGTGAACCTTACGCCATTTTTACTCTCTGATCCAGGTTCTCGGCATTGAAAACTCTTCGTAAACTAAATCGCTCGACGATTCCATTCTTGGGTGGTTGGTTTGGCCCTTGTTCCTGTAACTCGAATCCTAGCCCGGTATATCCCACTTTAATTTTACACCATTGTGAACCTTACACCTTTTTTACTCTCTGATCGATGTTCTCGACATTGAAAAATCTTCGTAAACTAAATCACACGTGTATATGTTGACATTTAAGAGATATACACTCAAAAAATCAAGGGAAATGGTGATATATATATGCGGATTAGACACAAAAAAAAAACACCCAACAAATGGCTACAATTTAAGGAATGTGTTTAGTGACGGCATCAGATTCCTATTTGATGGAGAAAGGTCTGGTGGCAAGAAAAGCTGCTTCTAGGAGGTTGTCAAGTGTTTTCGCTCGACGATTCCATTCTTGGGTGGTTGGTTTAGCCTTTGTTCCTGTAACTCGAATACTGGCCCGGTATATCCAATTTTAATTTTACACCATTGTGAACCTTACGCCTTTTTTACTCTCTGATCGAGGTTCTCGGCATTGAAAAATCTTCGTAAACTAAATTACACGTGAATATATTGATATTTAATTCATATATACAGTCTAGAAAATCAAGGGCAATGGTGATATATATGCGGATTAGACACAAAAAAAAAACACTCAACAAACGGCTACAATTTTAGGAATGTTTTTAGTGACGGCATCAGATTCCTAATTGATGGAGAAAGGTCTGGTGGCAAGAAAAGCTGCTTCTAGGAGGTTGTCAAGTGTTTTCGCTCGACAATTCCATTCTTGTGAGGTTGGTTTGGCCCTTGTTCCTGTAACTCGAATCCTAGCCCGGTATATCCCATTTTAATTTTACACCATTGTGAACCTTACGCCTTTTTTACTCTCTGATCGAGGTTCTCGGCATTGAAAAATCTTCATAAACTAAATCACACGTGGATATGTTGATATTTAAGAGATATACAGTCAAGAAAATCAAGGGAAATGGTGATATATATGCGGATTAGACACCAAAAAAACACTCAACAAATGGCTACAATTTAAGAAACGTGTTTAGTGACGGCATCAGATTCCTAATTGATGGAGAAAGGTCTGGTGGTAAGAAAAGCTGCTTCTAGGCGGTTGTCAAGTGTTTTCGCTCGACGATTCCATTATTGGGTGGTTGATTTGGCCCTTGTTCCTGTAGCTCGAATCCTAGCCCGGTATATCCCATTTTAATCTTACACCATTGTAAACCTCACACCTTTTTTACTCTTTGATCGAGGTTCTCGGCATTGAAAAATCTTCGTAAACTAAATCATAAGTGTATATGTTGATATTTAAGAGATATACAGTCAAGAAAATCAAGGTCAATGGTGATATATATGCGGATTAGACTCCAAAAAAAACACTCAACAAATGGCTACAATTTAATGAATGTGTTTAGTGACGGCATTAGATTCCTAATTGATGGAGAAAGGTCTGGATGCATGAAAAGCTGCTTCTAGGAGGTTGTCAAGTGTTTTCACTCGACGATTCCATTCTTGGGTGGTTGGTTTGGCCCTTGTTCCTATAGCTCGAGTTCCAGCCCGGTATATCTCATTTTAATTTTACACCATTGTGAACCTTACGCCTTTTTTATTCTCTGATCGAGGTTCTCGGCATTGACAAATCTTCGTAAACTAAATCACACGTGTATATGTTGATATTTAAGAGATATACAGTTAAGAAAATCAAGGGCAATGGTGATATATATGCGGATTAGACACCAAATAAAACACTAAAAAAATGGCTACAATTTAAGGAATGCGTTTAGTGACCGCATCAGATTCCTAATTGATGGAGAAAGGTCTGGTGGCAAGAAAAGTTGCTTCTAGGAGGTTGTCAAGTGTTTTCATTCGACGATTCCATTATTGGGAGGTTGGTTTGGCCCCTGTTCTTGTAACTCGAAGCCTAGCCCGATATATCCCATTTTAATTTTACACCATTGTGAACCTTACGCCTTTTTTACTCTCTGATCGAGGTTCTCGGTGTTGAAAAATCTTAGTAAACTAAATCATATGTGTATTTGTTGATATTTAAGAGATATGCAGTAAAGAAAATCAAGGGCAATGGTGATATATATGCGGATTAGACACAAAAAAAAACACTCAACAAATGGCTACAATTTAAGGAATGTGTTTAGTGACGGCATCAGATTCCTAATTGATGGAGAAAGGTCTGGTGGCAAGAAAAGCTGCTTCTAGGAGGTTGTCAAGTGTTTTCGCCCGACGATTCCATTCTTGGGTAGTTGGTTTGGCCCTTGTTCCTGTAACTCGTATCCTAGCCCGGTATATCCCATTTTAATTTTATACCATTGTGAACCTTACGCCTTTTTTACTCTCTGATCGAGGTTCTCGGCATTGAAAAATTTTCGTAAACTAAATCACACGTGTATATGTTGACATTTAAGAGACATACAGTCAAGAAAATCAAGGGCAATGGTGATATATATGCGGATTAGACACAAAAAAAAACACTCAACAAATGGCTACAATTTAAGGAATGTGTATAGTGACGGCATCAGATTCCTAGTTGATGGAGAACGGTCTGGTGGCAAGAAAAGCTGCTTCTAGGAGGTTGTCAAGTGTTTTCGCTCGACGATTCCATTCTTGGGTGGTTGGTTTGGCCCTTGTTCCTGTCACTCGAATCCTAGCCGGGTATATCCTATTTTAATTTTACACCATTGTGAACCTTGCGCC
This sequence comes from Helianthus tuberosus, assembly GCA_030545235.1. Classification (NCBI taxonomy): domain Eukaryota; kingdom Viridiplantae; phylum Streptophyta; class Magnoliopsida; order Asterales; family Asteraceae; genus Helianthus; species Helianthus tuberosus. The sequence continues at coordinate 36,963,573 of CM060422.1, read as the reverse complement.
TTTTTTACTCTCTGATCTAGGTTCTCGGCATTGAAAAATCTTCGTAAGCTAAATCACACGTGTCTATGTTGACATTTAAGAGATATACAGTCAAGAAAACCAAGGGCAATGGTGATATATATGTGGATTAGACACAAAAAAAAACACTCAATAAATGGATACAATTTAAGGAATGTGTTTAGTGACGGCATCAGATTCCTAATTGATGCAGAACGGTCTGGTGGCAAGAAAAGCTGCTTCTAGGAGGTTGTCAAGTGTTTTCGATCGACGATTCCATTCTTGGGTGGTTGGTTTGGCCCTTGTTCATGTAACTCGAATCCTAGCCCGGTATATCCCATTTTCATTTTACACCATTGTGGACCTTGCGCCTTTTTTACTCTCTGATTGAGGTTCTCGGCATTGAAAAATCTTCGTAAACTAAATCACACGTGTATATGTTGATATTTAAGAGATATACAGTCAAGAAAATCAAGGGCAATGGTGATATATATGCGGATTAGACACAAAAAAAAACACTCAACAAATGGCTACAATTTAAGGAATGTGTTTAGTGACGGCATCAGATTCCTAATTAATGGAGAAAGGTCTGGTGGCAAGAAAAGCTGCTTCTTGGAGGTTGTCAAGTGTTTTCGCTCGTCGATTCCATTCTTGGGTGGTTGGTTTGGCCCTTGTTCCTGTAACTCGAATCCTAGCCCGGTATATCCCATTTTAATTTTACACCATTGTGAACCTTATGCCTTTTTACTCTCCGATCGAGGTTCTCGGCATTGAAAAATCTTCGTAAACTAAATCACACGTGTATATGTTGACATTTAATAGATATTCAGTCAAGAAAATCAAGGGCAATGGTGATATATATATGCGGATTAGACACAAAAAAAACACTCAACAAATGGCTACAATTTAAGGAATGTGTTTAGTGACGGCATCAGATTCCTAATTGATGGAGAAAGGTCTGGTGGCAAGAAAAAAGCTGCTTCTAGGAGGTTGTCAAGTGTTTTCGCTCGACGATTCCATTCTTGGGTGGTTGGTTTGGTCCTTGTTCCTGTAACTCGAATCCTAGCCCGGTATATCCCATTTTAATTTTACACCATTGTGAACCTTACACCATTTTTACTCTCTGATCGAGGTTCTCGGCATTGAAAAATCTTCGTAAACTAAATCAGACGTGTAAATGTGGACATTTAAGAGATATACGGTCAAGAAAATCAAGGGCAATGGTGATATATATGCGGATTAGACACACAAAAAAAACACTCAACAAATGGCGACAATTTAAGGAATGTGTTTAGGGACGACATCAGATTCCTAATTGATGGAGAAAGGTCTAGTGGCAAGAAAAGCTGCTTCTAGGAGGTTGTCAAGTGTTTTCGCTCGACGATTCCATTCTTGGGTGGTTGGTTTGGCCCTTATTCCTGTAACTCGAATCCTAGCCCGGTATATCCCATTTTAATTATACACCATTGTGAACTTTACGCCTTTTTTACTCTCTGATCGAGGTTCTCGGCATTGAAAAATCTTCGTAAACTAAATCACACGTGTATATGTAGATATTTAAGAGATATACAGTCAAGAAAATCAAGGGCAATGGTGATATATATGCGGATTAGACACCAAAAAAAAATCACTCAACAAATGGCTACAATTTAAGGAATGTGTTTAGTGACGGCATCAGATTCCTAATTGATGGAGAAAAGTCTGGTGGCAAGACAAGCTGCTTCTAAGAGGTTGTCAAGTGTTTTCGCTCGACGATTCCATTCTAGGGTGGTAGGTTTGGCCCTTGTTCCTGTAACTCGAATCCTTGCCCGATATATCGCATTTTAATTTTACACCATTGTGAACCTTAAGCCTTTTTACTCTCTGATCGAGGTTCTCGGCATTGAAAAATATTCGTAAACTAAACCACACGTGTATATGTTGACATTTAAGAGATATACGGTCAAGAAAATCAAGGGCAATGGTGATATATAGGCGGATTAGACACCAAAAAAAAACACTCAACAAATGGTTACAATTTAAGGAATGTGTTTAGTGACGGCATCAGATTCCTAATTGATGGAGAAATGTCTGGTGGCAAGAAAAGCTGCTTCTAGGAGGTTGTCAAGTGTTTTCGCTCGACGATTCCATTCTTGGGTGGTTGGTTTGGCCCTTGTTCCTGTAACTCGTATCCTAGCCCGGTATATCCCATTTTAATTTTACACCATTGTGAACCTTACGCCTTTTTACTCTCTGATCGAGGTTATCGGCGTTGAAAAATCTTCGTAAACTAAATCACACGTGTATATGTTGACATTTAAGAGACATACAGTCAAGAAAATAAAGGGCAATGGTGATATATATGCGGATTAGACAGAAAAAAAACACTCAACAAATGGCTACAATTTAAGGAATGCGTTTAGTGACGGCATCAGATTCCTAGTTGTTAGAGAATGGTCTGGTGGTAAGAAAAGCTGCTTCTAGGAGGTTGTCAAGTGTTTTCGCTCGACGATTCCATTCTTGGGTGGTTGGTTTGGCCCTTGTTTCTGTAACTCGAATCCTAGCCCGGTATATCCCATTTTAATTTTACACCATTGTGAACCTTACGCCTTTTTTACTCTCTGATCGAGGTTCTCGGCATTGAAAAATCTTCGTAAACTAAATCAAACCTGTATATGTTGACATTGAAGAGATATACAGTCAAGAAAATCAAGGGCAATGGTGATATATATGCGGATTAGACACAAAAAAAAACACTCAACAAATGGCTACAATTTAAGGAATGTGTTTAGTGACGACATCAGATTCCTAATTGATGGAGAAAGGTCTGGTGTATGAAAAACTGCTTCTAGGAGGTTGTCAAGTGTTTTCGCTCGACGATTCTATTCTTGGGTGGTTGGTTTGGCCCTTGTTCCTGTAACTCGAATCCTAGCCCGGTATATCCCATTTTAATTTTACACCATTGTGAACCTTACGCCTTTATTACTCTCTGATCGAGGTTCTCGGTATTGAAAAATTTTCGTAAACTAAATCACACATGTATATGTTGTTATTTAAGAGATATACAGTCAAAAAATCAATGGCAATGGTGATATATAGGCGGATTAGACACCAAAAAAAACACTCAACAAATGGTTACAATTTAAGGAATGTGTTTAGTCACGGCATCAAATTCCTAATTGATGGAGAAAGGTCTGGTGGCAAGAAAAGCTGCTTCTAGGAGGTTGTCAACTGTTTTCGCTCGACGATTCCATCCTTGGGTGGTTGGTTTGGCCCTTGTTCCTGTAACTCGTATCCTAGCCCGGCATATCCCATTTTAATTTTACACCATAGTGAACCTTACACCTTTTTACTCTCTGATCGAGATTATCGGCATTGAAAAATCTTCGTAAACTAAATCACACGTGTATATGTTGACATTTAAGAGACATACAGTCAAGAAAATCAAGGGCAATAGTGATATATATGCGGATTAGACAGAAAAAAACACTCAACAAATGGCTACAATTTAAGGAATGTGTTTAGTGACGGCATCAGATTCCTAATTGTTAGAGAAAGGTCTAGTGGTAAGAAAAGCTATTTCTAGGAGGTTGTCAAGTGTGTTCGCTCGATGATTCCATTCTTGGGTGGTTGGTTTGGCCCTTGTTTCTGTAACTCGAATCCTAGCCCGGTATATCCCATTTTAATTTTACACCATTGTGAACCTTACGCCTTTCTTACTCTCTGATCGAGGTTCTCGAAATTGTAAAATCTTCGTAAACTAAATCAAACCTGTATATGTTGACATTTAAGAGATATACAGTCAAGAAAATCAAGGGCAATGGTGATATATATGCGGATTAGACACCAAAAAAAACACTCAACAAATGGCTACAATTTAAGGAATGTGTTTAGTGACGGCATCAGATTCCTAATTGATGGAGAACGGTCTGGTGGCAAGAAAAGCTGGTTCTAGGAGGTTGTCAAGTGTTTTCGCTCGACGATTCCATTCTTGGGTGGTTGGTTTGGCCCTTGTTCCGGTAACTCGAATCCTAGCCGGGTATATCCTATTTTAATTTTACACCATTGTGAACCTTACGCCTTTTTTACTCTCTGATCGAGGTTCTCGGCATTGAAAAATCTTCGTAAATTAAATCACACTTGTATATGTTTACATTTAAGAGATATATAGTCAAGAAAAATCAAGGGCAATGGTGATATATATGTGGATTAGAAACCAAAAAAAACACTCAATAAATGGCTACATTTTAAGGAATGTGTTTAGTGACGGCATCAGATTCCTAATTGATGCAGAACGGTCTGGTGGCAAGAAAAGCTGCTTCTAGGAGGTTGTCAAGTGTTTTCGATCGACGATTCCATTCTTGGGTGGTTGGTTTGGCCCTTGTTCCTTTAACTCGAATCCTAGCCCGGTATATCCCATTTTAATTTTACACCATTGTGGACCTTACGCCTTTTTTACTCTCTGATCGAGGTTCTCGGCATTGAAAAATCTTCGTAAACTAAATCAAACCTGTATATGTTGACATTTAAGAGATATACAGTCAAGAAAATCAAGGGCAATGGTGATATATATGCGGATTAGACACCAAAAAAAACACTCAACAAATGGCTACAATTTAAGGAATGTGCTTAGTGACGGCATCAGATTCCTAATTGATGGAGAAAGGTCTGGTGTATGAAAAACTGCTTCAAGGAGGTTGTCAAGTGTTTTCGTTCGACGATTCTATTCTTGGGTGGTTGGTTTGGCCCTTGTTCCTGTAACTCGAATCCTAGCCCGGTATATCCAATTTTAATTTTACACCATTGTGAACCTTACGCCTTTATTACTCTCTGATCGAGGTTTTCGGTGTTGAAAAATTTTCGTAAACTAAATCACACATGTATATGTTGTTATTTAAGAGATATACAGTCAAGAAAATCAATAGCAATGGCGATATATAGGCGGATTAGACACCAAAAAAACACTCAACAAATGGTTACAATTTAAGGAATGTGTTTAGTGACGGCATCAGATTCCTAATTGATGGAGAAAGGTCTGGTGGCAAGAAAAGCTGCTTCTAGGAGGTTGTCAAGTGTTTTCGCTTGACGATTCCATTCTTGGGTGGTTGGTTTGGCCCTTGTTCCTGTAACTCGTATCCTCGCCCGGTATATCCCATTTTAATTTTACACCATTGTGAACCTTACGCCTTTTTACTCTCTGATCGAGGTTATCGGCGTTGAAAAATCTTCGTAAACTAAATCACACGTGTATATGTTGACATTTAAGAGACATACAGTCAAGAAAATCAAGGGCAATGGTTATATATATGCGGATTAGACAGAAAAAAACACTCAACAAATGGCTACAATTTAAGGAATGTGTTTAGTGACGGCATCAGATTCCTAATTGTTAGAGAAAGGTCTGGTGGTAAGAAAAGCTGCTTCTAGGAGGTTGTCAAGTGTTTTCGCTCGATGATTCCATTCTTGGGTGGTTGGTTTTGCCATTGTTTCTGTAACTCGAATCCTAGCCCGGTATATCCCATTTTAATTTTACACCATTGTGAACCTTACGCCTTTTTTACTCTCTGATCGAGGTTCTCGAAATTGAAAAATCTTCGTAAACTAAATCAAACCTGTATATGTTGACATTTAAGAGATATACAGTCAAGAAAATCAAGGGCAATGGTGATATATATGCGGATTAGACACCAAAAAAAACACTCAACAAATGGCTACAATTTAAGGAATGTGTTTAGTGACGGCATCAGATTCCTAATTGATGGAGAACGGTCTGGTGGCAAGAAAAGCTGCTTCTAGGAGGTTGTCAAGTGTTTTCGATCGACGATTCCATTCTTGGGTGGTTGGTTTGGCCCTTGTTCCTGTAACTCGAATCCTAGCCCGGTATATCCCATTTTAATTTTACACCATTGTGGACCTTACGCCTTTTTTACTCTCTAATCGAGGTTCTCGGCATTGAAAAATCTTCGTAAACTAAATCACACGTGTATATGTTGATATTTTAGAGATATACAGTCAAGAAAATCAAGGGCAATGGTGATATATATGCGGATTAGACACAAAAAAAAAACACTCAACAAATGGCTACAATTTAAGGAATGTGTTTAGTGACGGCATCAGATTCCTAATTGATGGAGAAAGGTCTGGTGGTAAGAAAAGCTGCTTCTAGTAGGTTGTCAAGTGTTTTCGCTCGACGATTCCATTCTTGGGTGGTTGCTTTGGCCCATGTTCCTGTAACTCGAATCCTAGCCCGGTATATCCCATTTTAATTTTACACCATTGTGAACCTTACGCCTTTTTTACTCTCTGATAGAGGTTCTTGTCATTGAAAAATCTTTGTAAACTAAATCACACGTGTATATGTTGACATTTAAGAGATATACAGTCAAGAAAAATCAAGGGCAATGGTGATATATATGTAGATTAGACACAAAAAAAAACTCAACAAATGGCTACAATTTAAGGAATGTGTTTAGTGACGGCATCAGATTCCTAATTAATGGAGAAAGGTCTGGTGGCAAGAAAAGCTGCTTCTTGGAGGTTGTCAAGTGTTTTCGCTCGACGGTTACATTCTTGGGTGGTTGGTATGGCCCTTGTTCCTGTAACTCAAATCCTAGCCCGGTATATCCCATTTTAATTTTACAACATTGTGAACCTTACGCCTTTTTACTCTCTGATCGAGGTTCTCGGCATTGAAAAATATTCGTAAATTAAATCACACGTGTATATGTTGACATTTAAGAGATATACAGTCAAGAAAATCAAGGGCAATGGTGATATATATGCGGATTAGACACCAAAAAAAGAACACTCAACAAATTGTTACATTTTAAGGAATGTGTTTAGTGACGGCATCAAATTCCTACTTGATGGAGAAAGGTCTGGTGGCAAGAAAAGCTACTTCTAGAAGATTGTCAAGTGTTTTCGTTCGACGATTCCATTCTTGGGTGGTTGGTTTGGCCCTTATTCCTGTAACTCGAATCTTAGCCGGGTGTATCCCATTTTAATTTTACACCATTGTGAACTTTACGCCTTTTTTACTCTCTGATCGAGCTTCTCGGCATTGAAAAATCTTCATAAACTAAATCACACGTGTATATGTTGATATTTAAGAGATATACAGTCAAGAAAATCAAGGGCAATGGTGATATATATGCGGATTAGACACCAAAAAAAAACACTCAACAAATGGCTACAATTTAAGGAATGTGTTTAGTGACGGTATCAGATTCCTAATTGATGGAGAAAGGTCTGTGGCAAGAAAAGCTGCTTCTAGAAGGTTGTCAAGTGTTTTCGCTCGATGATTCCATTCTTGGGTGGTTGGTTTGGCCCTTGTTCCTGTAACTCGAATCCTAGCCCGATATATCCGACTTTAATTTTACACCATTGTGAACCTTACGCCTTTTTACTCTCTGATCGAGGTTCTCGGCATTGAAAAATATTCGTAAACTAAATCACACGTGTATATGTTGACATTTAAGAGATATACAGTCTAGAAAAGCAAGGGCAATGGTGATATATATGCGGATTAGACACAAAAAAAATACTCAACAAATGGCTACAATTTAAGGAATGTGTTTAGTGACGGCATCAGATTCCTAATTGATGGAGAAAGGTCTGGTGGCAAGAAAAGCTGCTTCTAGGAGGTTGTCAAGTGTTTTCGCTCGACGATTCCATTCTTGGGTGGTTGGTTTGGCCCTTGTTCCTGTAACTCGAATCCTAGCCCGCTATATACCATTTTAATTTTACACCATTTTGAATCTTACACCTTTTTTACTCTCTGATCGAGGTTCTCGGCATTGAAAATTCTTCGTAAACTAAATCACACGTGTATATGTTGACATTTAAGAGATATACAGTCAAGAAAATCAAGGGCAATGATGATATATATGCGGATTAGACAAAAAAAAACACTCAATAAATGGCTACAATTTAAGGAATGTGTTTAGTGACGGCATCAGATTCCTAATTGATGGAGAACGGTCTGGTGGCAAGAAAAGCTGCTTCTAGGAGGTTGTCAAGTGTTTTTGGTCGACGATTCCATTCTTGGGTGGTTGGTTTGGCCCTTATTCCTGTAACTCGAATCCTAGCCCGGTATACCCCATTTTAATTTTACACCATTGTGAACCTTACACCTTTTTTACTCTCTGATCGAGGTTTTCGGCATTGAAAAATATTCGTAAACTAAATCACAGGTGTATATGTTGACATTTAAGAGATATACAGTCAAGAAAAGCAAGGGCAATGGTGATATATATGCGGATTAGACACAAAAAAAGCACTCAATAAATGGCTACAATTTAAGGAATGTGTTTAGTGACGGAATCAGATTCTTAATTGATGGAGAAAGTTCTGGTGGCAAGAAAAGCTGCTTCTATGAGGTTGTCAAGTGTTTTCGCTCGACGATTCCATTCTTGGTTGGTTGGTTTGGCCCTTGTTCCTGTAACTCGAATCCCAGCCCGGTATATCCCATTTTAATTTTACACCATTGTGAACCTTACGCCTTTTTACTCTCTGATCGAGGTTCTCGGCATTGAAAAATCTTCGTAAACTAAATCACACGTGTATATGTTGACATTTAAGAGATATACAGTCAAGAAAATCAAGGGCAATGGTGATATATAAATGCGGATTAGACACAAAAAAAAACACTCAACAAATGGCTACAATTTAAGGAATGTGTTTAGTGACGGCATCAGATTCCTAATTGATGGAGAAAGGTCTGGCGGCAAGAAAAGCTGCTTCTAGTAGGTTGTCAAGTGTTTTCACTCGACGATTCCATTCTTGGGTGGTTGGTTTGGCCCTTATTCCTGTAACTCGAATCCAAGCCCGGTATACCCCATTTTAATTTTACACCATTGTGAACCTTACGCCTTTTTTACTCTCTGATCGAGGTTTTCGGCATTGAAAAATATTCGTAAACTAAATCACACGTGTATATGTTGACATTTAAGAGATATACAGTCAAGAAAAGCATGGGCAATGGTGATATATATGCGGATTAGACACAAAAAAAAACACTCAACAAATGGCTACAATTTAAGGAATGTGTTTAGTGACGGCATCAGATTCCTAATTGTTAGAGAAAGGTCTGGTGGTAAGAAAAGCTGCTTCTAGGAGGTTGTCAAGTGTTTTCGCTCGATGATTCCATTCTTGGGTGGTTGGTTTGGCCATTGTTTCTGTAACTCGAATCCTAGCGCGGTATATCCCATTTTAATTTTACACCATTGTGAATCTTACGCCTTTTTTACTCTCTGATCGAGGTTCTCGAAATTGAAAAATCTTCGTAAACTAAATCAAACCTGTATATGTTGACATTTAAGAGATATACAGTCAAGAAAATCAAGGGCAATGGTGATATATAAATGCGGATTAGACACAAAAAAAACACTCAACAAATGGCTACAATTTAAGGAATGTGTTTAGTGACGGCATCAGATTCCTAATTGATGGAGAAAGGTCTGGTGGTAAGAAAAGCTGCTTCTAGTAGGTTGTCAAGTATTTTCCCTCGACGATTCCATTCTTGGGTGGTTGCTTTGGCCCATGTTCCTGTAACTCGAATCCTAGCCCGGTATATCCCATTTTAATTTTACACCATTGTGAACCTTACGCCATTTTTACTCTCTGATAGAGGTTCTTGTCATTGAAAAATCTTTGTAAACTAAATCACACGTGTATATGTTGACATTTAAGAGATATACAGTCAAGAAAAATCAAGGGCAATGGTGATATATATGCAGATTAGACACAAAAAAAAACACTCAACAAATGGCTACAATTTAAGGAATGTGTTTAGTGACGGCATCAGATTCCTAATTAATGGAGAAAGGTCTGGTGGCAAGAAAAGCTGCTTCTTGGAGATTGTCAAGTGTTTTCGCTCGACGATTACATTCTTGGGTGGTTGGTATGGCCCTTGTTCCTGTAACTCGAATCCTAGCCCGGTATATCCCATTTTAATTTTACACCATTGTGAACCTTACGCCTTTTTACTCTCTGATCGAGGTTCTCGGCATTGAAAAATATTCGTAAATTAAATCACACGTGTATATGTTGACATTTAAGAGATATACAGTCAAGAAAATCAAGGGCAATGGTGATATATATGCGGATTAGACACCAAAAAAAAACACTCAACAAATTGCTACATTTTAAGGAATGTGTTTAGTGACGGCATCAAATTCCTACTTGATGGAGAAAGGTCTGGTGGCAAGAAAAGCTGCTTCTAGAAGATTGTCAAGTGTTTTCGCTCGACGATTCCATTCTTGGGTGGTTGGTTTGGCCCTTATTCCTGTAACTCGAATCTTAGCCGGGTGTATCCCATTTTAATTTTACACCATTGTGAACCTTACGCCTTTTTACTCTCTGATCGAGGTTCTCGGCATTGAAAAATCTTCGTAAACTAAATTCCTAATTGATGGAGATAGGTCTGGTGGCAAGAAAAGCTGCTTCTAGGAGGTTGTCAAGTGTTTTTGCTCGATGATTCCATTCTTGGGTGGTTGGTTTGGCCCTTGTTCCTGTAACTCGAATCCTAGCCCGATATATCCGACTTTAATTTTACACCATTGTGAACCTTACGCCTTTTTACTCTCTGATCGAGGTTCTCGGCATTGAAAAATATTCGTAAACTAAATCACACGTGTATATGTTGACATTTAAGAGATATACATTCAAGAAAAGCAAGGGCAATGGTGATATATATGCGGATTAGACACAAAAAAAAACACTCAACAAATGGCTACAATTTAAGGAATGTGTTTAGTGACGGCATCAGATTCCTAATTGATGGAGAAAGGTCTAGTGGCAAGAAAAGCTGCTTCTAGGAGGTTATCAAGTGTTTTCGCTCGACGATTCCATTCTTGGGTGGTTGGTTTGGCCCTTGTTCCTGTAACTCGAATCCTAGCCCGATATATCCGACTTTAATTTTACACCATTGTGAACCTTACGCCTTTTTACTCTCTGATCGAGGTTCTCGGCATTGAAAAATATTCGTAAATTAAATCACACGTGTATATGTTGACATTTAAGAGATATACAGTCAAGAAAATCAAGGGCAATGGTGATATATATGCGGATTAGACACCAAAAAAAACACTCAACAAATTGCTACATTTTAAGGAATGTGTTTAGTGACGGCATCAAATTCCTACTTGATGGAGAAAGGTCTGGTGGCAAGAAAAGCTGCTTCTAGAACATTGTCAAGTGTTTTCGCTCGACGATTCCATTCTTGGGTGGTTGGTTTGGCCCTTATTCCTGTAACTCGAATCTTAGCCGGGTGTATCCCATTTTAATTTTACACCATTGTGAACTTTACGCCTTTTTTACTCTCTGATCGAGCTTCTCGGCATTGAAAAATCTTCATAAACTAAATCACACGTGTATATGTTGATATTTAAGAGATATACAGTCAAGAAAATCAAGGGCAATGTTGATATATATGCGGATTAGACACCAAAAAAAACACTCAACAAATGGCTACAATTTAAGGAATGTGTTTAGTGACGGTATCAGATTCCTAATAGATGGAGAAAGGTCTGGTGGTAAGAAAAGCTGCTTCTAGGAGGTTGTCAAGTGTTTTCGCTCGATGATTCCATTCTTGGGTGGTTGGTTTGGCCCTTGTTCCTGTAACTCGAATCCTAGCCCGATATATCCGACTTTAATTTTACACCATTGTGAACCTTACGCCTTTTTACTCTCTGATCGAGGTTCTCGGCATTGAAAAATATTCGTAAACTAAATCACACGTGTATATGTTGACATTTAAGAGATATACAGTCAAGAAAAAAAAGGGCAATGGTGATATATATGCGGATTAGACACAAAAAAAACACTCAACAAATGGCTACAATTTAAGGAATGTGTTTAGTGACGGCATCAGATTCCTAATTGATGGAGAAAGGTCTGGTGGCAAGAAAAGCTGCTTCTAGGAGGTTGTCAAGTGTTTTCGCTCGACGATTCCATTCTTGGGTGGTTGGTTTGGCCCTTGTTCCTGTAACTCGAATCCTAGCCCGGTATACCCCATTTTAATTTTACACCATTTTGAACCTTACACCTTTTTTACTCTCTGATCGAGGTTCTCGGCATTGAAAAATCTTCGTAAACTAAATCACACGTGTATATGTTGACATTTAAGAGATATACAGTCAAGAAAATCAAGGGCAATGATGATATATATGTGGATTAGACAAAAAAAAACACTCAATAAAGGGCTACAATTTAAGGAATGTGTTTAGTGACGGCATCAGATTCCTAATTGATGGAGAACGGTCTGGTGGGAAGAAAAGCTGCTTCTAGGAGGTTGTCAAGTGTTTTCGCTCGACGATTCCATTCTTGGGTGGTTGGTTTGGCCCTTATTCCTGTAACTCGAATCCTAGCCCGGTATACCCCATTTTAATTTTACACCATTGTGAACCTTACGCCTTTTTTACTCTCTGATCGAGGTTTTCGGCATTGAAAAATATTCGTAAACTAAATCACACGTGTATATGTTGACATTTAAGAGATATACAGTCAAGAAAAGCAAGGGCAATGGTGATATATATGCGGATTAGACACAAAAAAAAACACTCAATAAATGGCTACAATTTAAGGAATGTGTTTAGTGACGACATCAGATTCTTAATTGATGGAGAAAGTTTTGGTGGCAAGAAAAGCTGCTTCTAGGAGGTTGTCAAGTGTTTTCGCTCGACGATTCCATTCTTGGGTGGTTGGTTTGGCCCTTGTTCCTGTAACTCGAATCCTAGCCCGGTATATCCCATTTTAATTTTACACCATTGTGAACCTTACGCCTTTTTACTCTCTGATCGAGGTTCTCGGCATTGAAAAATCTTCGTAAACTAAATCACACGTGTATATGTTGACATTTAAGAGATATACAGTCAAGAAAATCAAGGGCAATGGTGATATATAAATGCGGATTAGACACAAAAAAAACACTCAACAAATGGCTACAATTTAAGGAATGTGTTTAGTGACGGCATCAGATTCCTAATTGATGGAGAAAGGTCTGGTGGCAAGAAAAGCTGCTTCTAGGAGGTTGTCAAGTGTTTTCGCTCGACGATTCCATTCTTGGGTGGTTGGTTTGGCCCTTATTCCTGTAACTCGAATCCTAGCCCGGTATACCCCATTTTAATTTTACACCATTGTGAACCTTACGCCTTTTTTACTCTCTGATCGAGGTTTTCGGCATTGAAAAATATTCATAAACTAAATCACACGTGTATATGTTGACATTTAAGAGATATACAGTCAAGAAAAGCATGGGCAATGGTGATATATATGCGGATTAGACACAAAAAAACACTCAATAAATGGCTACAATTTAAGGAATGTGTTTAGTGACGGCATCAGATTCTTAATTGATGGAGAAAGTTCTGGTGGCAAGAAAAGCTGCTTCTAGGAGGTTGTCAAGTGTTTTCGCTCGACGATTCCATTCTTGGGTGGTTGGTTTGGCCCTTGTTCCTGTAACTCGAATCCTAGCCCGATATATCCGACTTTAATTTTACACCATTGTGAACCTTACGCCTTTTTACTCTCTGATCGAGGTTCTCGGCATTGAAAAATATTCGTAAATTAAATCACACGTGTATATGTTGACATTTAAGAGATATACAGTCAAGAAAATCAAGGGCAATGGTGATATATATGCGGATTAGACACCAAAAAAAAACACACTCAACAAATTGCTACATTTTAAGGAATGTGTTTAGTGACGGCATCAAATTCCTACTTGATGGAGAAAGGTCTGGTGGCAAGAAAAGCTGCTTCTAGAAGATTGTCAAGTGTTTTCGCTCGACGATTCCATTCTTGGCTGGTTGGTTTGGCCCTTATTCCTGTAACTCGAATCTTAGCCGGGTGTATCCCATTTTAATTTTACACCATTGTGAACTTTACGCCTTTTTTACTCTCTTATCGAGGTTCTCGGCATTGAAAAATCTTCATAAACTAAATCACACGTGTATATGTTGATATTTAAAAGATATACAGTCAAGAAAATCAAGGGCAATGGTGATATATATGCGGATTAGACACCAAAAAAAAACACTCAACAAATGGCTACAATTTAAGGAATGTGTTTAGTGACGGTATCAGATTCCTAATTGATGGAGAAAGGTCTGGTGGCAAGAAAAGCTGCTTCTAAGAGGTTGTCAAGTGTTTTCGCTCGATGATTCCATTATTGGGTGGTTGGTTTGGCCCTTGTTCCTGTAACTCGAATCCTAGCCCGATATATCCGACTTTAATTTTACACCATTGTGAACCTTACGCCTTTTTACTCTCTGATCGAGGTTCTCGGCATTGAAAAATATTCGTAAACTAAATCACACGTGTATATGTTGACATTTAAGAGATATACGGTCAAGAAAAGCAAGGGCAATGGTGATATATATGCGGATTAGACACAAAAAAAAACACTCAACAAATGGCTACAATTTAAGGAATGTGTTTAGTGACGGCATCAGATTCCTAATTGATGGAGAAAGGTCTGGTGGCAAGAAAAGCTGCTTCTAGGAGGTTGTCAAGTGTTTTCGCTCGACGATTCCATTCTTGGGTGGTTGGTTTGGCCCTTGTTCCTGTAACTCGAATCCTAGCCCGGTATATACCATTTTAATTTTACACCATTTTGAACCTTACACCTTTTTTACTCTCTGATCGAGGTTCTCGGCATTGAAAAATCTTCGTAAACTAAATCACACGTGTATATGTTTCCATTTAAGAGATATACAGTCAAGAAAATCAAGGGCAATGATGATATATATGCGGATTAGACAATAAAATAACACTCAATAAATGGCTACAATTTAAGGAATGTGTTTAGTGACAGCATCAGATTCCTAATTGATGGAGAACGGTCTGGTGGCAAGAAAAGCTGCTTCTAGGAGGTTGTCAAGTGTTTTCGCTCGACGATTCCGTTCTTGGGTGGTTGGTTTGGCCCTTATTCCAGTAACTCGAATCCTAGCCCGGTATACCCCATTTTAATTTTACACCATTGTGAACCTTACGCCTTTTTTACTCTCTGATCGAGGTTTTCGGCATTGAAAAATATTCGTAAACTAAATCACACGTGTATATGTTGACATTTAAGAGATATATAGTCAAGAAAATCAAGGGCAATGGTGATATATATGCGGATTAGACACAAAAAAAACACTCAATAAATGGCTACAATTTAAGGAATGTGTTTAGTGACGGCATCAGATTCTTAATTGATGGAGAAAGTTCTGGTGGCAAGAAAAGCTGCTTCTAGGAGGTTGTCAAGTGTTTTCGCTCGACGATTCCATTCTTGGGTGGTTGGTTTGGCCCTTGTTCCTGTAACTCGAATCCTAGCCCGGTATATCCCATTTTAATTTTACACCATTGTGAACCTTACGCCTTTTTACTCTCTGATCGAGGTTCTCGGCATTGAAAAATCTTCGTAAACTAAATCACACGTGTATATGTTGACATTTAAGAGATATACAGTCAAGAAAATCATGGGCAATGGTGATATATAAATGCGGATTAAACACAAAAAAAAACACTCAACAAATGGCTACAATTTAAGGAATGTGTTTAGTGACGGCATCAGATTCCTAATTGATGGAGAAAGGTCTGGTGGTAAGAAAAGCTGCTTCTAGTAGGTTGTCAAGTGTTTTCGCTCGACGGTTCCATTCTTAGGTGGTTGCTTTGGCCCATGTTCCTGTAACTCGAATCCTAGCCCGGTATATCCCATTTTAATTTTACACCATTGTGAACCTTACGCCTTTTTTACTCTCTGATAGAGGTTCTTGTCATTGAAAAATCTTTGTAAACTAAATCACACGTGTATATGTTGACATTTAAGAGATATACAGTCAAGAAAATCAAGGGCAATGGCGATATATATATGCGGATTAGACACAAAAAAACACTCAACATATGTCTACAATTTAAGGAATGTGTTTAGTGACGGCATCAGATTCCTAATTGATGGAGAAAGGTCTGGTGGTAAGAAAAGCTGCTTCTAGTAGGTTGTTAAGTGTTTTCGCTCGACGATTCCATTCTTGGGTGGTTGCTTTGGCCCATGTTCCTGTAACTCGAATCCTAGCCCGGTATATCCCATTTTAATTTTACAACATTGTGAACCTTACGCCTTTTTTACTCTCTGATAGAGGTTCTTGTCATTGAAAAATCTTCGTAAACTAAATCACACGTGTATATGTTGACATTTAAGAGATATACAGTCAAGAAAATCAAGGGCAATGGTGATATATATGCGGATTAGACACAAAAAAAAAACACTCAACAAATGGCTACAATTTAAGGAATGTGTTTAGTGACGGCATCATATTCCTAATTGATGGAGAAAGGTCTGGGAGCAAGAAAAGCTGCTTCTAGGAGGTTGGCAAGTGTTTTCGTTCGACGATTCCATTCTTGGGTGGTTGGTTTGGCCCTTATTCCTGTAACTCGAATCCTAGCCCGGTATATCCCATTTTAATTTTACACCATTGTGAACTTTACGCCTTTTTTACTCTCTGATCGAGGTTCTTGGCATTGAAAAATCTTCGTCAACTAAATCACACGTGTATATGTTGATATTTAAGAGATATACAGTCAAGAAAATCAACGGCAATGGTGATATATATGCGGATTAGACACCAAAAAATCACTCAACAAATGGCTACAATTTAAGGAATGTGTTTAGTGACGGCATCATATTCCTAATTGATGGAGAAAGGTCTGGTGGCAAGAAAAGCTGCATCTAGGTGGTTATCAAGTGTTTTCGCTCGACGATTCCATTCTTGGGTGGTTGGTTTGGCCCTTGTTCCTGTAACTCGAATCCTAGCCCGGTATATCCCATTTTAATTTTACACCATTGTGAACCTTACACCTTTTTTACTCTCTGATCGAGGTTCTCGGCATTGAAAAATCTTCGTAAACTAAATCACACGTGTATATGTTGACATTTAAGAGACATACAGTCAAGAAAATCAAGGGCAATGGTGATATATATGCGGATTAGACAGAAAAAAACACTCAACAAATGGCTACAATTTAAGGAATGTGTTTAGTGACGGCATCAGATTCCTAATTGTTAGAGAAAGGTCTGGTGGTAAGAAAAGCTGCTTCTAGGAGGTTATCAAGTGTTTTCGCTCGACGATTCCATTCTTGGGTGGTTGGTTTGGCCCTTATTCCTGTAACTCGAATCCTAGCCTGGTGTATCCCTTTTTAATTTTACACCATTGTGAACATTACGCCTTTTTTACTCTCTGATCCAGGTTCTTGGTATTGAAAAATCTTCATCAACTAAATCACACGTGTATATGTTGATATTTAAGAGATATACGGTCAAGAAAATCAACGGCAATGGTGATATATATGCGGATTAGACACCAAAAAAATCACTCAACAAATGGCTACAATTTAAGGAATGTGTTTAGTGACGACATCAGATTCCTAATTGATGGAGAAAGGTCTGGTGGCAAGAAAAGCTGCTTCTAGGAGGTTGTCAAGTGTTTTCGCTCGACGATTCCATTCTTGGGTGGTGGGTTTGGCCCTTGTTCCTGTAACTCGAATCCTAGCCCGATATATCCCATTTTAATTTTACAACATTGTGAACCTTAAGCCTTTTTACTCTCTGATCGAGGTTCTCGGCATTGAAAAATATTCGTAAACTAAATCACACGTGTATATGTTAACATTTAAGAGATATACAGTCAAAAAATCAAGGGCAATGGTGATATATATGCGGATTAGACACAAAAAAAAAACACTCAACAAATGGCTACAATTTAAGAATTGTGTTTAGTGACGGCATCAGATTCCTAATTGATGGAGAAAGGTCTGGTGGCAAGAAAAGCTGCTTCTAGGAGGTTGTCATGTGTTTTCGCTCGATGATTCCATTCTTGGGTGGTTGGTTTGGCCCTTGTTCCTGTAACTCGAATCCTAGCCCGATATATCCGATTTTAATTTTACCCCATTGTGAACCTTACTCCTTTTTACTCTCTGATCGAGGTTCTCGGTATTGAAAAATATTCGTAAACTAAATCACACGTATATATGTTGACATTTAAGAGATATACAGTCAAGAAAAGCAAGGGCAATGGTGATATATATGCGGATTAGACACAAAAAAAACACTCAACAAATGGCTACAATTTAAGGAATGTGTTTAGTGACGGCATCAGATTCCTAATTGATGGAGAACGGTCTGGTGGCAAGAAAAGCTGCTTCTAGGAGGTTGTCAAGTGTTTTCGCTCGACGATTCCGTTCTTGGGTGGTTGGTTTGGCCCTTATTCCTGTAACTCGAATCCTAGCCCGGTATACCCCATTTTAATTTTACACCATTGTGAACCTTACGCCTTTTTTACTCTCTGATCGAGGTTTTCGGCATTGAAAAATATTCGTAAACTAAATCACACGTGTATATGTTGACATTTAAGAGATATACAGTCAAGAAAATCAAGGGCAATGGTGATATATATGCGGATTAGACACAAAAAAAACACTCAATAAATGGCTACAATTTAAGGAATGTGTTTAGTGACGGCATCAGATTCTTAATTGATGGAGAAAGTTCTGGTGGCAAGAAAAGCTGCTTCTAGGAGGTTGTCAAGTGTTTTCGCTCGACGATTCCATTCTTGGGTGGTTGGTTTGGCCCTTGTTCCTGTAACTCGAATCCTAGCCCGGTATATCCCATTTTAATTTTACACCATTGTGAACCTTACGCCTTTTTACTCTCTGATCGAGGTTCTCGGCATTGAAAAATCTTCGTAAACTAAATCACACGTGTATATGTTGACATTTAAGAGATATACAGTCAAGAAAATCAAGGGCAATGGTGATATATAAATGCGGATTAGACACAAAAAAAAACACTCAACAAATGGCTACAATTTAAGGAATGTGTTTAGTGACGGCATCAGATTCCTAATTGATGGAGAAAGGTCTGGTGGTAAGAAAAGCTGCTTCTAGTAGGTTGTCAAGTGTTTTCGCTCGACGGTTCCATTCTTAGGTGGTTGCTTTGGCCCATGTTCCTGTAACTCGAATCCTATCCCGGTATATCCCATTTTAATTTTACACCATTGTGAACCTTACGCCTTTTTTACTCTCTGATAGAGGTTCTTGTCATTGAAAAATCTTTGTAAACTAAATCAGACGTGTATATGTTGACATTTAAGAGATATACAGTCAAGAAAATCAAGGGCAATGGAGATATATATATATGCGGATTAGACACAAAAAAAACACTCAACATATGTCTACAATTTAAGGAATGTGTTTAGTGACGGCATCAGATTCCTAATTGATGGAGAAAGGTCTGGTGGTAAGAAAAGCTGCTTCTAGTAGGTTGTTAAGTGTTTTCGCTCGACGATTCCATTCTTGGGTGGTTGCTTTGGCCCATGTTCCTGTAACTCGAATCCTAGCCCGGTATATCCCATTTTAATTTTACAACATTGTGAACCTTACGCCTTTTTTACTCTCTGATAGAGGTTCTTGTCATTGAAAAATCTTCGTAAACTAAATCACACGTGTATATGTTGACATTTAAGAGATATACAGTCAAGAAAATCAAGGGCAATGGTGATATATATGCGGATTAGACACAAAAAAAAAACACTCAACAAATGGCTACAATTTAAGGAATGTGTTTAGTGACGGCATCATATTCCTAATTGATGGAGAAAGGTCTGGTGGCAAGAAAAGCTGCTTCTAGGAGGTTGGCAAGTGTTTTCGCTCGACGATTCCATTCTTGGGTGGTTGGTTTGGCCCTTATTCCTGTAACTCGAATCCTAGCCCGGTATATCCCATTTTAATTTTACACCATTGTGAACTTTACGCCTTTTTTACTCTCTAATCGAGGTTATTGGGATTGAAAAATCTTCGTCAACTAAATCACACGTGTATATGTTGATATTTAAGAGATATACAGTCAAGAAAATCAACGGCAATGGTGATATATATGCGGATTAGACACCAAAAAATCACTCAACAAATGGCTACAATTTAAGGAATGTGTTTAGTGACGGCATCATATTCCTAATTGATGGAGAAAGGTCTGGTGGCAAGAAAAGCTGCTTCTAGGTGGTTATCAAGTGTTTTCGCTCGACGATTCCATTCTTGGGTGGTTGGTTTGGCCCTTGTTCCTGTAACTCGAATCCTAGCCCGGTATATCCCATTTTAATTTTACACCATTGTGAACCTTACACCTTTTTTACTCTCTGATCGAGGTTCTCGGCATTGAAAAATCTTCGTAAACTAAATCACACGTGTATATGTTGACATTTAAGAGACATACAGTCAAGAAAATCAAGGGCAATGGTGATATATATACGGATTAGACAGAAAAAAAACACTCAACAAATGGCTACAATTTAAGGAATGTGTTTAGTGACGGCATCAGATTCCTAATTGTTAGAGAAAGGTCTGGTGGTAAGAAAAGCTGCTTCTAGGAGGTTATCAAGTGTTTTCGCTCGACGATTCCATTCTTGGGTGGTTGGTTTGGCCCTTATTCCTGTAACTCGAATCCTAGCCTGGTGTATCCCTTTTTAATTTTACACCATTGTGAACATTACGCCTTTTTTACTCTCTGATCCAGGTTCTTGGTATTGAAAAATCTTCATCAACTAAATCACACGTGTATATGTTGATATTTAAGAGATATACGGTCAAGAAAATCAACGGCAATGGTGATATATATGCGGATTAGACACCAAAAAAATCACTCAACAAATGGCTACAATTTAAGGAATGTGTTTAGTGACGACATCAGATTCCTAATTGATGGAGAAAGGTCTGGTGGCAAGAAAAGCTGCTTCTAGGAGGTTGTCAAGTGTTTTCGCTCGACGATTCCATTCTTGGGTGGTGGGTTTGGCCCTTGTTCCTGTAACTCGAATCCTAGCCCGATATATCCCATTTTAATTTTACAACATTGTGAACCTTAAGCCTTTTTACTCTCTGATCGAGGTTCTCGGCATTGAAAAATATTCGTAAACTAAATCACACGTGTATATGTTAACATTTAAGAGATATACAGTCAAGAAAATCAAAGGCAATGGTGATATATATGCGGATTAGACACAAAAAAAAAACACTCAACAAATGGCTACAATTTAAGAATTGTGTTTAGTGACGGCATCAGATTCCTAATTGATGGAGAAAGGTCTGGTGGCAAGAAAAGCTGCTTCTAGGAGGTTGTCAAGTGTTTTCGATCTATGATTCCATTCTTGGGTGGTTGGTTTGGCCCTTGTTCCTGTAACTCGAATCCTAGCCCGATATATCCGATTTTAATTTTACCCCATTGTGAACCTTACGCCTTTTTACTCTCTGATCGAGGTTCTCGGCATTGAAAAATATTCGTAAACTAAATCACACGTATATATGTTGACATTTAAGAGATATACAGTCAAGAAAAGCAAGGGCAATGGTGATATATATGCGGATTAGACACAAAAAAAACACTCAACAAATGGCTACAATTTAAGGAATGTGTTTAGTGACGGCATCAGATTCCTAATTGATGGAGAACGGTCTGGTGGCAAGAAAAGCTGCTTCTAGGAGGTTGTCAAGTGTTTTCGCTCGACGATTCCGTTCTTGGGTGGTTGGTTTGGCCCTTATTCCTGTAACTCGAATCCTAGCCCGGTATACCCCATTTTAATTTTACACCATTGTGAACCTTACGCCTTTTTTACTCTCTGATCGAGGTTTTCGGCATTGAAAAATATTCGTAAACTAAATCACACGTGTATATGTTGACATTTAAGAGATATACAGTCAAGAAAATCAAGGGCAATGGTAATATATATGCGGATTAGACACAAAAAAAACACTCAATAAATGGCTACAATTTAAGGAATGTGTTTAGTGACGGCATCAGATTCTTAATTGATGGAGAAAGTTCTGGTGGCAAGAAAAGCTGCTTCTAGGAGGTTGTCAAGTGTTTTCGCTCGACGATTCCATTCTTGGGTGGTTGGTTTGGCCCTTGTTCCTGTAACTCGAATCCTAGCCCGGTATATCCCATTTTAATTTTACACCATTGTGAACCTTACGCCTTTTTACTCTCTGATCGAGGTTCTCGGCATTGAAAAATCTTCGTAAACTAAATCACACGTGTATATGTTGACATTTAAGAGATATACAGTCAAGAAAATCAAGGGCAATGGTGATATATAAATGCGGATTAGACAAAAAAAAAACACTCAACAAATGGCTACAATTTAAGGAATGTGTTTAGTGACGGCATCAGATTCCTAATTGATGGGGAAAGGTCTGGTGGTAAGAAAAGCTGCTTCTAGTAGGTTGTCAAGTGTTTTCGCTCGACGGTTCCATTCTTAGGTGGTTGCTTTGGCCCATGTTCCTGTAACTCGAATCCTATCCCGGTATATCCCATTTTAATTTTACACCATTGTGAACCTTACGCCTTTTTTACTCTCTGATAGAGGTTCTTGTCATTGAAAAATCTTTGTAAACTAAATCACACGTGTATATGTTGACATTTAAGAGATATACAGTCAAGAAAATCAAGGGCAATGGCGATATATATATGCGGATTAGACACAAAAAAAACACTCAACATATGTCTACAATTTAAGGAATGTGTTTAGTGACGACATCAGATTCCTAATTGATGGAGAAAGGTCTGGTGGTAAGAAAAGCTGCTTCTAGTAGGTTGTTAAGTGTTTTCGCTCGACGATTCCATTCTTGGGTGGTTGCTTTGGCCCATGTTCCTGTAACTCGAATCCTAGCCCGGTATATCCCATTTTAATTTTACAACATTGTGAACCTTACGCCTTTTTTACTCTCTGATAGAGGTTCTTGTCATTGAAAAATCTTCGTAAACTAAATCACACGTGTATATGTTGACATTTAAGAGATATACAGTCAAGAAAATCAAGGGCAATGGTGATATATATGCGGATTAGACACAAAAAAAAACACTCAACAAATGGCTACAATTTAAGGAATGTGTTTAGTGACGGCATCATATTCCTAATTGATGGAGAAAGGTCTGGTGGCAAGAAAAGCTGCTTCTAGGAGGTTGGCAAGTGTTTTCGCTCGACGATTCCATTCTTGGGTGGTTGGTTTGGCCCTTATTCCTGTAACTCGAATCCTAGCCCGGTATATCCCATTTTAATTTTACACCATTGTGAACTTTACGCCATTTTTACTCTCCGATCGAGGTTATTGGGATTGAAAAATCTTCGTCAACTAAATCACACGTGTATATGTTTATATTTAAGAGATATACAGTCAAGAAAATCAACGGCAATGGTGATATATATGCGGATTAAACACCAAAAAATCACTCAACAAATGGCTACAATTTAAGGAATGTGTTTAGTGACGGCATCATATTCCTAATTGATGGAGAAAGGTCTGGTGGCAAGAAAAGCTGCTTCTAGGTGGTTATCAAGTGTTTTCGCTCGACGATTCCATTCTTGGGTGGTTGGTTTGGCCCTTGTTCCTGTAACTCGAATCCTAGCCCGGTATATCCCATTTTAATTTTACACCATTGTGAACCTTACACCTTTTTTACTCTCTGATCGAGGTTCTCGGCATTGAAAAATCTTCGTAAACTAAATCACACGTGTATATGTTGACATTTAAGAGACATACAGTCAAGAAAATCAAGGGCAATGGTGATATATATACGGATTAGACAGAAAAAAAACACTCAACAAATGGCTACAATTTAAGGAATGTGTTTAGTGACGGCATCAGATTCCTAATTGTTAGAGAAAGGTCTGGTGGTAAGAAAAGCTGCTTCTAGGAGGTTATCAAGTGTTTTCGCTCGACGATTCCATTCTTGGGTGGTTGGTTTGGCCCTTATTCCTGTAACTCGAATCCTAGCCTGGTGTATCCCTTTTTAATTTTACACCATTGTGAACATTACGCCTTTTTTACTCTCTGATCCAGGTTCTTGGTATTGAAAAATCTTCATCAACTAAATCACACGTGTATATGTTGATATTTAAGAGATATACGGTCAAGAAAATCAACGGCAATGGTGATATATATGCGGATTAGACACCAAAAAAATCACTCAACAAATGGCTACAATTTAAGGAATGTGTTTAGTGACGACATCAGATTCCTAATTGATGGAGAAAGGTCTGGTGGCAAGAAAAGCTGCTTCTAGGAGGTTGTCAAGTGTTTTCGCTCGACGATTCCATTCTTGGGTGGTGGGTTTGGCCCTTGTTCCTGTAACTCGAATCCTAGCCCGATATATCCCATTTTAATTTTACAACATTGTGAACCTTAAGCCTTTTTACTCTCTGATCGAGGTTCTCGGCATTGAAAAATATTCGTAAACTAAATCACACGTGTGTATGTTAACATTTAAGAGATATACAGTCAAGAAAATCAAGGGCAATGGTGATATATATGCGGATTAGACAAAAAAAAAACACTCAACAAATGGCTACAATTTAAGAATTGTGTTTAGTGACGGCATCAGATTCCTAATTGATGGAGAAAGGTCTGGTGGCAAGAAAAGCTGCTTCTAGGAGGTTGTCAAGTGTTTTCGCTCGATGATTCCATTCTTGGGTGGTTGGTTTGGCCCTTGTTCCTGTAACTCGAATCCTAGCCCGATATATCCGATTTTAATTTTACCCCATTGTGAACCTTACGCCTTTTTACTCTCTGATCGAGGTTCTCGGCATTGAAAAATATTCGTAAACTAAATCACACGTATATATGTTGACATTTAAGAGATATACAGTCAAGAAAAGCAAGGGCAATGGTGATATATATGCGGATTAGACCCAAAAAAAACACTCAACAAATGGCTACAATTTAAGGAATGTGTTTAGTGACGGCATCAGATTCCTAATTGATGGAGAAAGGTCTGGTGGCAAGAAAAGCTGCTTTTAGGAGGTTGTCAAGTGTTTTCGCTCGACGATTCCATTCTTGGGTGGTTGGTTTGGCCCTTGTTCCTGTAACTCGAATCCTAGCCCGGTATATACCATTTTAATTTTACACCATTTTGAACCTTACACCTTTTTTACTCTCTGATCGAGGTTCTCGGCATTGAAAAATCTTCGTAAACTAAATCACACGTGTATATGTTTCCATTTAAGAGATATACAGTCAAGAAAATCAAGGGAAATGATGATATATATGCGGATTAGACAATAAAATAACACTCAATAAATGGCTACAATTTAAGGAATGTGTTTAGTGACGGCATCAGATTCCTAATTGATGGAGAACGGTCTGGTGGCAAGAAAAGCTGCTTCTAGGAGGTTGTCAAGTGTTTTCGCTCGACGATTCCATTCTTGGGTGGTTGGTTTGGCCCTTATTCCTGTAACTCGAATCCTAGCCCGGTATACCCCTTTTTAATTTTACACCATTGTGAACCTTACGCCTTTTTTACTCTCTGATCGAGGTTTTCGGCATTGAAAAATATTCGTAAACTAAATCACACGTGTATATGTTGACATTTAAGAGATATACAGTCAAGAAAATCAAGGGCAATGGTGATATATATGCGGATTAGACACAAAAAAAACACTCAATAAATGGCTACAATTTAAGGAATGTGTTTAGTGACGGCATCAGATTCTTAATTGATGGAGAAAGTTCTGGTGGCAAGAAAAGCTGCTTCTAGGAGGTTGTCAAGTGTTTTCGCTCGACGATTCCATTCTTGGGTGGTTGGTTTGGCCCTTGTTCCTGTAACTCGAATCCTAGCCCGGTATATCCCATTTTAATTTTACACCATTGTGAACCTTACGCCTTTTTACTCTCTGATCGAGGTTCTCGGCATTGAAAAATCTTCGTAAACTAAATCACACGTGTATATGTTGAAATTTAAGAGATATACAGTCAAGAAAATCAAGGGCAATGGTGATATATAAATGCGGATTAGACACAAAAAAAAACACTCAACAAATGGCTACAATTTAAGGAATGTGTTTAGTGACGGCATCAGATTCCTAATTGATGGAGAAAGGTCTGGTGGTAAGAAAAGCTGCTTCTAGTAGGTTGTCAAGTGTTTTCGCTCGACGGTTCCATTCTTAGGTGGTTGCTTTGGCCCATGTTCCTGTAACTCGAATCCTAGTCCGGTATATCCCATTTTAATTTTACACCATTGTGAACCTTACGCCTTTTTTACTCTCTGATAGAGGTTCTTGTCATTGAAAAATCTTTGTAAACTAAATCACACGTGTATATGTTGACATTTAAGAGATATACAGTCAAGAAAATCAAGGGCAATGGCGATATATATATGCGGATTAGACACAAAAAAAACACTCAACATATGTCTACAATTTAAGGAATGTGTTTAGTGACGGCATCAGATTCCTAATTGATGGAGAAAGGTCTGGTGGTAAGAAAAGCTGCATCTAGTAGGTTGTTAAGTGTTTTCGCTCGACGATTCCATTATTGGGTGGTTGCTTTGGCCCATGTTCCTGTAACTCGAATCCTAGCCCGGTATATCCCATTTTAATTTTACAACATTGTGAACCTTACGCCTTTTTTACTCTCTGATAGAGGTTCTTGTCATTGAAAAATCTTCGTAAACTAAATCACACGTGTATATGTTGACATTTAAGAGATATACAGTCAAGAAAATCAAGGGCAATGGTGATATATATGCGGATTAGACACAAAAAAAAACACTCAACTAATGGCTACAACTTAAGGAATGTGTTTAGTGACGGCATCATATTCCTAATTGATGGAGAAAGGTCTGGTGGCAAGAAAAGCTGCTTCTAGGAGGTTGGCAAGTGTTTTCGCTCGACGATTCCATTCTTGGGTGGTTGGTTTGGCCCTTATTCCTGTAACTCGAATCCTAGCCCGGTATATCCCATTTTAATTTTACACCATTGTGAACTTTACGCCTTTTTTACTCTCTGATCGAGGTTCTTGGCATTGAAAAATCTTCGTCAACTAAATCACACGTGTATATGTTGATATTTAAGAGATATACAATCAAGAAAATCAACGGCAATGGTGATATATATGCGGATTAGACACCAAAAAATCACTCAACAAATGGCTACAATTTAAGGAATGTGTTTAGTGACGGCATCATATTCCTAATTGATGGAGAAAGGTCTGGTGGCAAGAAAAGCTGCTTCTAGGTGGTTATCAAGTGTTTTCGCTCGACGATTCCATTCTTGGGTGGTTGGTTTGGCCCTTGTTCCTGTAACTCGAATCCTAGCCCGGTATATCCCATTTTAATTTTACACCATTGTGAACCTTACACCTTTTTTACTCTCTGATCGAGGTTCTCGGCATTGAAAAATCTTCGTAAACTAAATCACACGTGTATATGTTGACATTTAAGAGACATACAGTCAAGAAAATCAAGGGCAATGGTGATATATATGCGGATTAGACAGAAAAAAAACACTCAACAAATGGCTACAATTTAAGGAATGTGTTTAGTGACGGCATCAGATTCCTAATTGTTAGAGAAAGGTCTGGTGGTAAGAAAAGCTGCTTCTAGGAGGTTATCAAGTGTTTTCGCTCGACGATTCCATTCTTGGGTGGTTGGTTTGGCCCTTATTCCTGTAACTCGAATCCTAGCCTGGTGTATCCCATTTTAATTTTACACCATTGTGAAAATTACGCCTTTTTTACTCTCTGATCTAGGTTCTTGGTATTGAAAAATCTTCATCAACTAAATCACACGTGTATATGTTGATATTTAAGAGATATACGGTCAAGAAAATCAACGGCAATGGTGATATATATGCGGATTAGACACCAAAAAAATCACTCAACAAATGGCTACAATTTAAGCAATGTGTTTAGTGACGACATCAGATTCCTAATTGATGGAGAAAGGTCTGGTGGCAAGAAAAGCTGCTTCTAGGAGGTTGTCAAGTGTTTTCGCTCGACGATTCCATTCTTGGGTGGTGGGTTTGGCCCTTGTTCCTGTAACTCGAATCCTAGCCCGATATATCCCATTTTAATTTTACAACATTGTGAACCTTAAGCCTTTTTACTCTCTGATCGAGGTTCTCGGCATTGAAAAATATTCGTAAACTAAATCACACGTGTATATGTTAACATTTAAGAGATATACAGTCAAGAAAATCAAGGGCAATGGTGATATATATGCGGATTAGACACAAAAAAAAAACACTCAACAAATGGCTACAATTTAAGAATTGTGTTTAGTGACGGCATCAGATTCCTAATTGATGGAGAAAGGTCTGGTGGCAAGAAAAGCTGCTTCTAGGAGGTTGTCAAGTGTTTTCGCTCGATGATTCCATTCTTGGGTGGTTGGTTTGGCCCTTGTTCCTGTAACTCGAATCCTAGCCCGATATATCCGATTTTAATTTTACCCCATTGTGAACCTTACGCCTTTTTACTCTCTGATCGAGGTTCTCGGCATTGAAAAATATTCGTAAACTAAATCACACGTATATATGTTGACATTTAAGAGATATACAGTCAAGAAAAGCAAGGGCAATGGTGATATATATGCGGATTAGACACAAAAAAAAACACTCAATAAATGGCTACAATTTAAGGATTGTGTTTAGTGACGGCATCAGGTTCTTAATTGATGGAGAAAGTTCTGGTGGCAAGAAAAGCTGCTTCTAGGAGGTTGTCAAGTGTTTTCGCTCGACGATTCCATTCTTGGGTGGTTGGTTTGGCCCTTGTTCCTGTAACTCGAATCCTAGCCCGATATATCCGATTTTAATTTTACACCATTGTGAACCTTACGCCTTTTTACTCTCTGATCGAGGTTCTCGGCATTGAAAAATATTCGTAAACTAAATCACACGTGTATTTGTTGACATTTAAGAGATATACAGTCAAGAAAAGCAAGGGCAATGGTGATATATATGCGGATTAGACACAAAAAAAACACTCAACAAATGGCTACAATTTAAGGAATGTGTTTGGTGACGGCATCAGATTCCTAATTGATGGAGAAAGGTCTGGTGGCAAGAAAAGCTGCTTCTAGGAGGTTGTCAAGTGTTTTCGCTCGACGATTCCATTCTTGGGTGGTTGGTTTGGCCCTTGTTCCTGTAACTCGAATCCTAGCCCGGTATATCCCATTTTAATTTTACACCATTGTGAACCTTACACCATTTTTACTCTCGGATCGAGGTTCTCGGCATTGAAAAATCTTCATAAACTAAATCACACGTGTATATGTTGACATTTAAGAGATATACAGTCAAGAAAATCAAGGGCAATGGTGATATATATGCGGATTAGACACAAAAAAAAACAGTCAACAAATGGCTACAATTTAAGGAAGGTGTTTAGTGATGGCATCATATTCCTAATTGATGGAGAAAGGTCTGGTGGCAAGAAAAGCTGCTTCTAGGAGGTTGTCAAGTGTTTTCTCTCGACGATTCCATTCTTGGGTGGTAGGTTTGGCCCTTGTTCCTGTAACTCGAATTCTAGCCCGATATATCCGATTTAAATTTTACACCATTGTGAACCTTACGCCTTTTTACTCTATAATCGAGGTTCTCGGCATTGAAAAATATTCGTAAACTAAATCACACGTGTATATGTTAACATTTAAGAGATATACAGTCAAGAAAATCAAGGGCAATGGTGATATATATGCGGATTAGACACAAAAAAAACACTCAACAAATGGCTACAATTTAAGAATTGTGTTTAGTGACGACATCAGATTCCGAATTGATGGAGAAAGGTCTGGTGGCAAGAAAAGCTGCTTCTAGGAGGTTGTCAAGTGTTTTCGCTCGATGATTCCCTTCATGGGTGGTTGGTTTGGCCCTTGTTCCTGTAACTCGAATCCTAGCCCGATATATCCGATTTTAATTTTACCCCATTGTGAACCTTACGCCTTTTTACTCTCTGGTCGAGGTTCTCGGCATTGAAAAATATTCGTAAACTAAATCACATGTGTATATGTTGACATTTAAGATATATACAGTCAAGAAAAGCAAGGGCAATGGTGATATATATGCGGATTAGACACAAAAAAATACTCAATAAATGGCTACAATTTAAGGAATGTGTTTAGTGACGGCATCAGATTCTTAATTGATGGAGAAAGTTCTGGTGGCAAGAAAAGCTGCTTCTAGGAGGTTGCCAAGTGTTTTCGCTAGACGATTCCATTCTTGGGTGGTTGGTTTGACCCTTGTTCCTGTAACTCGAATCCTAGCCCGATATATCACATTTTAATTTTACACCATTGTGAACCTTACACCTTTTTTACTCTCGGATCGAGGTTCTCGGCATTGAAAAATTTTCATAAACAAAATCTCACGTGTATATGTTGACATTTAAGAGATATACAGTCAAGAAAATCAAGGGCAATGGTGATATATATGCGGATTAGACACAAAAAAAACACTCAACAAATGGCTACAATTTAATAATTGTGTTTAGTGACGGCATCAGATTCCTAATTGATGGAGAAAGGTCTGGTGGCAAGAAAAGCTGCTTCTAGGAGGTTGTCAAGTGTTTTCGCTCGATGATTCCATTCTTGGGTGGTTGGTTTGGCCCTTGTTCCTGTAACTCGAATCCTAGCCCGATATATCCGATTTTAATTTTACCCCATTGTGAACCTTACGCCTTTTTACTCTCTGATCGAGGTTCTCGGCATTGAAAAATATTCGTAAACTAAATCACACGTATATATGTTGACATTTAAGAGATATACAGTCAAGAAAAGCAAGGGCAATGGTGATATATATGCGGATTAGACACAAAAAAAACACTCAATAAATGGCTACAATTTAAGGAATGTGTTTAGTGACGGCATCAGGTTCTTAATTGATGGAGAAAGTTCTGGTGGCAAGAAAAGCTGCTTCTAGGAGGTTGACAAGTGTTTTCGCTCGACGATTCCATTCTTGGGTGGTTGGTTTGGCCCTTTTTCCTGTAACTCGAATCCTAGCCCGATATATCCGATTTTAATTTTACACCATTGTGAACCTTACGCCTTTTTACTCTCTGATCGAGGTTCTCGGCATTGAAAAATATTCGTAAACTAAATCACACGTGTATATGTTGACATTTAAGAGATATACAGTCAAGAAAAGCAAGGGCAATGGTGATATATATGCGGATTAGACACAAAAAAAACACTCAACAAATGGCTACAATTTAAGGAATGTGTTTAGTGACGGCATCAGATTCTTAATTGATGGAGAAAGGTCTGGTGGCAAGAAAAGCTGCTTCTAGGAGGTTGTCAAGTGTTTTCGCTCGACGATTCCATTCTTGGGTGGTTGGTTTGGCCCTTGTTCCTGTAACTCGAATCCTAGCCCGGTATATCCCATTTTAATTTTACACCATTGTGAACCTTACACCTTTTTTACTCTCGGATCGAGGTTCTCGGCATTGAAAAATCTTCATAAACAAAATCACACGTGTATATGTTGACATTTAAGAGATATACAGTCAAGAAAATCAAGGGCAATGGTGATATATATGCGGATTAGACACAAAAAAACACTCAACAAATGGCTACAATTTAAGAATTGTGTTTAGTGCGGCATCAGATTCCTAATTGATGGAGAAAGGTCTGGTGGCAAGAAAAGCTGCTTCTAGGAGGTTGTCAAGTGTTTTCGCTCGATGATTCCATTCTTGGGTGGTTGGTTTGGCCCTTGTTCCTGTAACTCGAATCCTAGCCCGATATATCCGATTTTAATTTTACCCCATTGTGAACCTTACGCCTTTTTACTCTCTAATCGAGGTTCTCGGCATTGAAAAATATTCGTAAACTAAATCACACGTATATATGTTGACATTTAAGAGATATACAGTCAAGAAAAGCAAGGGCAATGGTGATATATATGCGGATTAGACACAAAAAAAACACTCAACAAATGGCTACAATTTAAGGAATGTGTTTAGTGACGGCATCAGATTCCTAATTGATGGAGAAAAGTCTGGTGGCAAGAAAAGCTGCTTCTAGGAGGTTGTCAAGTGTTTTCGCTCGACGATTCCATTCTTGGGTGGTTGGTTTGGCCCTTGTTCCTGTAACTCGAATCCTAGCCCGGTATATCCCATTTTAATTTTACACCATTGTGAACCTTACACCTTTTTTACTCTCGGATCGAGGTTCTCGGCATTGAAAAATCTTCATAAACTAAATCACACGTGTATATGTTGACATTTAAGAGATATACAGTCAAGAAAATCAAGGGCAATGGTGATATATATGCGGATTAGACACAAAAAAAACAGTCAACAAATGGCTACAATTTAAGGAATGTGTTTAGTGATGGCATCAAATTCCTAATTGATGGAGAAAGGTCTGGTGGCAAGAAAAGCTGCTTCTAGGAGGTTGTCAAGTGCTTTCTCTTGACGATTCCATTCTTGGGTGGTAGGTTTGGCCCTTGTTCCTGTAACTCGAATCCTAGCCCGATATATCCGATTTTAATTTTACACCATTGTGAACCTTACGCCTTTTTACTCTCTAATCGAGGTTCTCGGCATTGAAAAATATTCGTAAACTAAATCACACGTGTATATGTTAACATTTAAGAGATATACAGTCAAGAAAATCAAGGGCAATGGTGATATATATATGCGGATTAGACACAAAAAAACACTCAACAAATGGCTACAATTTAAGAATTGTGTTTAGTGACGACATCAGATTCCTAATTGATGGAGAAAGGTCTGGTGGCAAGAAAAGCTGCTTCTAGGAGGTTGTCAAGTGTTTTCGCTCGATGATTCCCTTCTTGGGTGGTTGGTTTGGCCCTTGTTCCTGTAACTCGAATCCTAGCCCGATATATCCGATTTTAATTTTACCCGATTGTGAACCATACGCCTTTTTACTCTCTGGTCGAGGTTCTCGGCATTGAAAAATATTCGTAAACTAAATCACACGTGTATATGTTGACATTTAAGAGATATACAGTCAAGAAAAGCAAGTGCAATGGTGATATATATGCGGATTAGACACAAAAAAACACTCAATAAATGGCTACAATTTAAGGAATGTGTTTAGTGACGGCATCAGATTCTTAATTGATGGAGAAAGTTCTGGTGGCAAGAAAAGCTGCTTCTAGGAGGTTGTCAAGTGTTTTCGCTCGACGATTCCGTTCTTGGGTGGTTGGTTTGACCCTTGTTCCTGTAACTCGAATCCTAGCCCGATATATCCGATTTTAATTTTACACCATTGTGAACCTTACGCCTTTTTACTCTCTGATCGAGGTTCTCGGCTTTGAAAAATATTCGTAAACTAAATCACACGTTTATATGTTGACGTTTAAGAGATACACATTCAAGAAAATCAAGGGCAATGGTGATATGTATGCGGATTAGACACAAAAAAAAACACTCAACAAATGGCAACAATTTAAGGAATGTGTTTAGTGACGGCATCAGATTCCTAATTGATGGAGAAAGGTCTGGTGGCAAGAAAAGCTGTTTCTAGGAGATTGTCAAGTGTTTTGGCTCGACGATTCCATTCTTGGGTTGTTGGTTTGGCCCTTGTTACTATAACTCGAATCCTAGCCTGGTATATCCCATTTTATTTTTACACCATTGTGAACCTTACGCCTTTTTTACTCTCTGATCGAGGTTCTCGGCATTGAAAACTCTTCGTAAACTAAATCACACGTGTATATGTTGACATTTAAGAGAAATACAGTCAAGAAAATCAAGGGAAATGGTGATATATATATGCGGATTAGACACAAAAAAAAACACCCAACAAATGGCTACAATTTAAGGAATGTGTTTAGTGACGGCATCAGATTCCTATTTGATGGAGAAAGGTCTGGTGGCAAGAAAAGCTGCTTCTAGGAGGTTGTCAAGTGTTTTCGCTCGACGATTCCATTCTTGGGTGGTTGGTTTAGCCTTTGTTCCTGTAACTCGAATCCTGGTCCGGTATATCCCATTTTAATTTTACACCATTGTGAACCTTACGCCTTTTTTACTCTCTGATCGAGGTTCTCGGCATTGAAAAATCTTCGTAAACTAAATCACACGTGAATATATTGATATTTGAGAGATATACAGTCAAGAAAATCAAGGGCAATGGTGATATGTATGCGGATTAGACACAAAAAAAACACTCAACAAATGGCTACAATTTAAGGAATGTGTTTAGTGACGGCATCAGATTCCTAATTGATGGAGAAAGGTCTGGTGGCAAGAAAAGGTGCTTCTAGGAGGTTGTCAAGTGTTTTCGCTCGACGATTCCATTCTTGGGTGGTTGGTTTGGCCCTTGTTCCTGTAACTCGAATTCTAGCCCGGTATATCCCATTTTAATTTTACACCATTGTGAACCTTACGCCGTTTTTACTCTCTGATCGAGGTTTTCGGCATTGAAAAATCTTCGTAAACTAAATCACACGTGAATATATTGATATTTGAGAGATATACAGTCAAGAAAATCAAGGTCAATGGTGATATATATGCGGATTAGACACCAAAAAAAACACCCAACAAATGGCTACAATTTAAGGAATGTGTTTAGTGACGGCATCAGATTCCTAATTGATGGAGAAAGGTCTGGTGGCAAGAAAAGCTGCTTCTAGGAGGTTGTCAAGTGTTTTCGCTCGACGATTCCATTCTTGGGTGGTTGGTTTAGCCTTTGTTCCTGTAACTCGAATCCTAGCCCGGTATATCCCATTTTAATTTTACATCATTGTGAATCTTACGCCTTTTTTACTGTCTGATCGAGGTTCTCGGCATTGAAAAATCTTCGTAAACTAAATCACACGTGTATATGTTGACATTTAAGAGATATACAGTCAAGAAAATCAAGGGCAATGGTGATATATATGCGGATTAGACAACAAAAAAAAAACTCAACAAATGGCTACAATTTAAGGAATGTGTTTAGTGATGGCATCAGATTCCTAATTGATGGAGAAAGGTCTGGTGGCAAGAAAAGCTGCTTCTAGGAGGTTGTCAAGTGTTTTCGCTCGATGATTCCCTTCTTGGGTGGTTGGTTTGGCCCTTGTTCCTGTAACTCGAATCCTAGCCCGATATATCCGATTTTAATTTTACCCGATTGTGAACCTTACGCCTTTTTACTCTCTGGTCGAGGTTCTCGGCATTGAAAAATATTCGTAAACTAAATCACACGTGTATATGTTGACATTTAAGAGATATACTGTCAAGAAAAGCAAGTGCAATGGTGATATATATGCGGATTAGACACAAAAAAACACTCAATAAATGGCTACAATTTAAGGAATGTGTTTAGTGACGGCATCAGATTCTTTATTGATGGAGAAAGTTCTGGTGGCAAGAAAAGCTGCTTCTAGGAGGTTGTCAAGTGTTTTCGCTCGACGATTCCGTTCTTGGGTGGTTGGTTTGACCCTTGTTCCTGTAACTCGAATCCTAGCCCGATATATCCGATTTTAATTTTACACCATTGTGAACCTTACGCCTTTTTACTCTCTGATCGAGGTTCTCGGCTTTGAAAAATATTCGTAAACTAAATCACACGTGTATATGTTGACGTTTAAGAGATACACATTCAAGAAAATCAAGGGCAATGGTGATATGTATGCGGATTAGACACAAAAAAAAAAAAAACACTCAACAAATGGAAACAATTTAAGGAATGTGTTTAGTGACGGCATCAGATTCCTAATTAATGGAGAAAGGTCTGGTGGCAAGAAAAGTTGCTTCTAGGAGATTGTCAAGTGTTTTGGCTCGACGATTCCATTCTTGGGTTGTTGGTTTGGCCCTTGTTACTGTAACTTGAATCCTAGCCTGGTATATCCCATTTTATTTTTACACCATTGTGAACCTTACGCCTTTTTTACTCTCTGATCGAGGTTCTCGGCATTGAAAACTCTTCGTAAACTAAATCACACGTGTATATGTTGACATTTAAGAGAAATACAGTCAAGAAAATCAAGGGAAATGGTGATATATATATGCGGATTAGACACAAAAAAACACCCAACAAATGGCTACAATTTAAGGAATGTGTTTAGTGACGGCATCAGATTCCTATTTGATGGAGAAAGGTCTGGTGGCAAGAAAAGCTGCTTCTAGGAGGTTGTCAAGTGTTTTCGCTCGACGATTCCATTCTTGGGTGGTTGGTTTAGCCTTTGTTCCTGTAACTCGAATCCTGGTCCGGTATATCCCATTTTAATTTTACACCATTGTGAACCTTACGCCTTTTTTACTCTCTGATCGAGGTTCTCGGCATTGAAAAATCTTCGTAAACTAAATCACACGTGAATATATTGATATTTGAGAGATATACAGTCAAGAAAATCAAGGGCAATGGTGATATATATGCGGATTAGACACAAAAAAAACACTCAACAAATGGCTACAATTTAAGGAATGTGTTTAGTGACGGCATCAGATTCCTAATTGATGGAGAAAGGTCTGGTGGCAAGAAAAGGTGCTTCTAGGAGGTTGTCAAGTGTTTTCGCTCGACGATTCCATTCTTGGGTGGTTGGTTTGGCCCTTGTTCCTGTAACTCGAATTCTAGCCCGGTATATCCCATTTTAATTTTACACCATTGTGAACCTTACGCCGTTTTTACTCTCTGATCGAGGTTTTCGGCATTGAAAAATCTTCGTAAACTAAATCACACGTGAATATATTGATATTTGAGAGATATACAGTCAAGAAAATCAAGGGCAATGGTGATATATATGCGGATTAGACACCAAAAAAAACACCCAACAAATGGCTACAATTTAAGGAATGTGTTTAGTGACGGCATCAGATTCCTAATTGATGGAGAAAGGTCTGGTGGCAAGAAAAGCTGCTTCTAGGAGGTTGTCAAGTGTTTTCGCTCGACGATTCCATTCTTGGGTGGTTGGTTTAGCCTTTGTTCCTATAACTCGAATCCTAGCCCGGTATATCCCATTTTAATTTTACATCATTGTGAATCTTACGCCTTTTTTACTCTCTGATCGAGGTTCTCGGCATTGAAAAATCTTCGTAAACTAAATCACACGTGTATATGTTGACATTTAAGAGATATACAGTCAAGAAAATCAAGGGCAATGGTGATATATATGCGGATTAGACAACAAAAAAAAAACACTCAACAAATGGCTACAATTTAAGGAATGTGTTTAGTGACGGCATCAGATTCCTAATTGAGGGAGAAAGGTCTGGTGGCAAGAAAAGCTGCTTCTAGGAGGTTGTCAAGTGTTTTCGCTCGATGATTCCCTTCTTGGGTGGTTGGTTTGGCCCTTGTTCCTGTAACTCGAATCCTAGCCCGATATATCCGATTTTAATTTTACCCGATTGTGAACCTTACGCCTTTTTACTCTCTGGTCGTGGTTCTCGGCATTGAAAAATATTCGTAAACTAAATCACACGTGTATATGTTGACATTTAAGAGATATACAGTCAAGAAAAGCAAGTGCAATGGTGATATATATGCGGATTAGACACAAAAAAACACTCAATAAATGGCTACAATTTAAGGAATGTGTTTAGTGACGGCATCAGATTCTTAATTGATGGAGAAAGTTCTGGTGGCAAGAAAAGCTGCTTCTAGGAGGTTGTCAAGTGTTTTCGCTCGACGATTCCGTTCTTGGGTGGTTGGTTTGACCCTTGTTCCTGTAACTCGAATCCTAGCCCGATATATCCGATTTTAATTTTACACCATTGTGAACCTTACGCCTTTTTACTCTCTGATCGAGGTTCTCGGCTTTGAAAAATATTCGTAAACTAAATCACACGTGTATATGTTGACGTTTAAGAGATACACATTCAAGAAAATCAAGGGCAATGGTGATATGTATGCGGATTAGACACAAAAAAAAAAAACACTCAACAAATGGAAACAATTTAAGGAATGTGTTTAGTGACGGCATCAGATTCCTAATTGATGGAGAAAGGTCTGGTGGCAAGAAAAGTTGCTTCTAGGAGATTGTCAAGTGTTTTGGTTCGACGATTCCATTCTTGGGTTGTTGGTTTGGCCCTTGTTACTGTAACTCGAATCCTAGCCTGGTATATCCCATTTTATTTTTACACCATTGTGAACCTTACGCCTTTTTTACTCTCTGATCGAGGTTCTCGGCATTGAAAACTCTTCGTGAACTAAATCACACGTGTATATGTTGACATTTAAGAGAAATACAGTCAAGAAAATCAAGGGAAATGGTGATATATATATGCGGATTAGACACAAAAAAAAAAACACCCAACAAATGGCTACAATTTAAGGAATGTGTTTAGTGACGGCATCAGATTCCTATTTGATGGAGAAAGGTCTGGTGGCAAGAAAAGCTGCTTCTAGGAGGTTGTCAAGTGTTTTCGCTCGACGATTCCATTCTTGGGTGGTTGGTTTAGCCTTTGTTCCTGTAACTCGAATCCTGGTCCGGTATATCCCATTTTAATTTTACACCATTGTGAACCTTACGCCTTTTTTACTCTCTGATCGAGGTTCTCGGCATTGAAAAATCTTCGTAAACTAAATCACACGTGAATATATTGATATTTGAGAGATATACAGTCAAGAAAATCAAGGGCAATGGTGATATATATGCGGATTAGACACCAAAAAAAACACCCAACAAATGGCTACAATTTAAGGAATGTGTTTAGTGACGGCATCAGATTCCTAATTGATGGAGAAAGGTCTGGTGGCAAGAAAAGCTGCTTCTAGGAGGTTGTCAAGTGTTTTCGCTCGACGATTCCATTCTTGGGTGGTTGGTTTAGCCATTGTTCCTGTAACTCGAATCCTAGCCCGGTATATCCCATTTTAATTTTACATCATTGTGAATCTTACGCCTTTTTTACTCTCTGATCGAGGTTCTCGGCATTGAAAAATCTTCGTAAACTAAATCACACGTGTATATGTTGACATTTAAGAGATATACAGTCAAGAAAATCAAGGGCAATGGTGATATATATGCGGATTAGACAACAAAAAAAAACACTCAACAAATGGCTACAATTTAAGGAATGTGTTTAGTGACGGCATCAGATTCCTAATTGACGGAGAAAGGTCTGGTGGCAAGAAAAGCTGCTTCTAGGAGGTTGTCAAGTGTTTTCGCTCGATGATTCCCTTCTTGGGTGGTTGGTTTGGCCCTTGTTCCTGTAACTCGAATCCTAGCCCGATATATCCGATTTTAATTTTACCCGATTGTGAACCTTACGCCTTTTTACTCTCTGGTCGAGGTTCTCGGCATTGAAAAATATTCGTAAACTAAATCACACGTGTATATGTTGACATTTAAGAGATATACAGTCAAGAAAAGCAAGTGCAATGGTGATATATATGCGGATTAGACACAAAAAAACACTCAATAAATGGCTACAATTTAAGGATTGTGTTTAGTGACGGCATCAGATTCTTAATTGATGGAGAAAGTTCTGGTGGCAAGAAAAGCTGCTTCTAGGAGGTTGTCAAGTGTTTTCGCTCGACGATTCCGTTCTTGGGTGGTTGGTTTGTCCCTTGTTCCTGTAACTCGAATCCTAGCCCGATATATCCGATTTTAATTTTACACCATTGTGAACCTTACGCCTTTTTACTCTCTGATCGAGGTTCTCGGCTTTGAAAAATATTCGTAAACTAAATCACACGTGTATATGTTGACGTTTAAGAGATACACATTCAAGAAAATCAAGGGCAATGGTGATATGTATGCGGATTAGACACAAAAAAAAAAAAAAAACACTCAACAAATGGAAACAATTTAAGGAATGTGTTTAGTGACGGCATCAGATTCCTAATTGATGGAGAAAGGTCTGGTGGCAAGAAAAGTTGCTTCTAGGAGATTGTCAAGTGTTTTGGCTCGACGATTCCATTCTTGGGTTGTTGGTTTGGCCCTTGTTACTGTAACTCGAATCCTAGCCTGGTATATCTCATTTTATTTTTACACCATTGTGAACCTTACGCCTTTTTTACTCTCTGATCGAGGTTCTCGGCATTGAAAACTCTTCGTAAACTAAATCACACGTGTATATGTTGACATTTAAGAGAAATACAGTCAAGAAAATCAAGGGAAATTGTGATATATATATGCGGATTAGACACAAAAAAAAACACCCAACAAATGGCTACAATTTAAGGAATGTGTTTAGTGACGGCATCAGATTCCTATTTGATGGAGAAAGGTCTGGTGGCAAGAAAAGCTGCTTCTAGGAGGTTGTCAAGTGTTTTCGCTCGACGATTCCATTCTTGGGTGGTTGGTTTAGCCTTTGTTCCTGTAACTCGAATCCTGGTCCGGTATATCCCATTTTAATTTTACACCATTGTGAACCTTACGCCTTTTTTACTCTCTGATCGAGGTTCTCGGCATTGAAAAATCTTCGTAAACTAAATCACACGTGAATATATTGATATTTGAGAGATATACAGTCAAGAAAATCATGGGCAATGGTGATATATATGCGGATTAGACACAAAAAAAACACTCAACAAATGGCTACAATTTAAGGAATGTGTTTAGTGACGGCATCAGATTCCTAATTGATGGAGAAAGGTCTGGTGGCAAGAAAAGGTGCTTCTAGGAGGTTGTCAAGTGTTTTCGCTCGACGATTCCATTCTTGGTGGTTGGTTTGGCCCTTGTTCCTGTAACTCGAATTCTAGCC
Source organism: Helianthus tuberosus (assembly GCA_030545235.1). Lineage (NCBI taxonomy): Eukaryota > Viridiplantae > Streptophyta > Magnoliopsida > Asterales > Asteraceae > Helianthus > Helianthus tuberosus. Next base: position 36,923,211 of record CM060422.1, on the reverse strand, counting down.
CGGTATATCCCATTTTAATTTTACACCATTGTGAACCTTACGCCGTTTTTACTCTCTGATCGAGGTTTTCGGCATTGAAAAATCTTCGTAAACTAAATCACACGTGAATATATTGATATTTGAGAGATATACAGTCAAGAAAATCAAGGGCAATGGTGATATATATGCAGATTAGACACCAAAAAAAACACCCAACAAATGGCTACAATTTAAGGAATGTGTTTAGTGACGGCATCAGATTCCTAATTGATGGAGAAAGGTCTGGTGGCAAGAAAAGCTGCTTCTAGGAGGTTGTCAAGTGTTTTCGCTCGACGATTCCATTCTTGGGTGGTTGGTTTAGCCTTTGTTCCTGTAACTCGAATCCTAGCCCGGTATATCCCATTTTAATTTTACATCATTGTGAATCTTACGCCTTTTTTACTCTCTGATCGAGGTTCTCGGCATTGAAAAATCTTCGTAAACTAAATCACACGTGTATATGTTGACATTTAAGAGATATACAGTCAAGAAAATCAAGGGCAATGGTGATATATATGCGGATTAGACAACAAAAAAAAAACACTCAACAAATGGCTACAATTTAAGGAATGTGTTTAGTGACGGCATCAGATTCCTAATTGATGGAGAAAGGTCTGGTGGCAAGAAAAGCTGCTTCTAGGAGGTTGTCAAGTGTTTTCGTTCGACGATTCCATTCTTGGGTAGTTGATTTGGCCCTTGTTCCTGTAACTCGAATCCTATCCTGGTATATCCCATTTTATTTTTACACCATTGTGAACCTTACGCCTTTTTTACTCTCTGATCGAGGTTCTCGGCATTGAAAACACTTCGTAAACTAAATCATACGTGTATATGTTGACATTTAAGAGATATACAGTTAAGAAAATCAAGGGCAATGGTGATATATATGCGGATTAGACACCAAAAAAAACACCCAACAAATGGCTACAATTTAAGGAATGTGTTTAGTGATGGCATCAGATTCCTAATTGATGGAGAAAGGTCTGGTGGCAAGAAAAGCTGCTTCTAGGAGATTGTCAAGTGTTTTCGCTCAACGATTCCATTCTTGGGTGGTTGGTTTGGCCCTTGTTCCTGTAACTCGAATCCTAGCCCGATATATCCGATTTTAATTTTACACCATTGTGAACCTTACGCCTTTTTACTCTCTAATCGAGGTTCTCGGCATTGAAAAATATTCGTAAACTAAATCACACGTGTATATGTTAACATTTAAGAGATATACAGTCAAGAAAATCAAGGGCAATGGTGATATATATGCGGATTAGACACAAAAAAAACACTCAACAAATGGCTACAATTTAAGAATTGTGTTTAGTGACGACATCAGATTCCTAATTGATGGAGAAAGGTCTGGTGGCAAGAAAAGCTGCTTCTAGGAGGTTGTCAAGTGTTTTCGCTCGATGATTCCCTTCTTGGGTGGTTGGTTTGGCCCTTGTTCCTGTAACTCGAATACTAGCCCGATATATCCGATTTTAATTTTACCCCATTGTGAACCTTACGCCTTTTTACTCTCTGGTCGAGGTTCTCGGCATTGAAAAATATTCGTAAACTAAATCACACGTGTATATGTTGACATTTAAGAGATATACAGTCAAGAAAAGCAAGGGCAATGGTGATATATATGCGGATTAGACACAAAAAAACACTCAATAAATGGCTACAATTTAAGGAATGTGTTTAGTGACGGCATCAGATTCTTAATTGATGGAGAAAGTTCTGGTGGCAAGAAAAGCTGCTTCTAGGAGGTTGTCAAGTGTTTTCGCTCGACGATTCCATTCTTGGGTGGTTGGTTTAACCCTTGTTCCTGTAACTCGAATCCTAGCCCGATATATCCGATTTTAATTTTACACCATTGTGAACCTTACGCCTTTTTACTCTCTGATCGAGGTTCTCGGCATTGAAAAATATTCGTAAACTAAATCACACGTGTATATGTTGACATTTAAGAGATACACATTCAAGAAAATCAAGGGCAATGGTGATATGTATGCGGATTAGACACAAAAAAAACACTCAACAAATGGCAACAATTTAAGGAATGTGTTTAGTGACGGCATCAGATTCCTAATTGATGGAGAAAGGTCTGGTGGCAAGAAAAGCTGCTTCTAGGAGATTGTCAAGTGTTTTCGCTCGACGATTCCATTCTTGGGTTGTTGGTTTGGCCCTTGTTACTGTAACTCGAATCCTAGCCTGGTATATCCCATTTTATTTTTACACCATTGTGAACCTTACGCCTTTTTTACTCTATGATCGAGGTTCTCGGCATTGAAAACTCTCCGTAAACTAAATCACACGTGTATATGTTGACATTTAAGAGAAATACAGTCAAGAAAATCAAGGGAATTGTGATATATATATGCGGATTAGACACAAAAAAAAAACACCCAACAAATGGCTACAATTTAAGGAATGTGTTTAGTGACGGCATCAGATTCCTATTTGATGGAGAAAGGTCTGGTGGCAAGAAAAGCTGCTTCTAGGAGGTTGTCAAGTGTTTTCGCTCGACGATTCCATTCTTGGGTGGTTGGTTTAGCCTTTGTTCCTGTAACTCGAATCCTGGTCCGGTATATCCCATTTTAATTTTACACCATTGTGAACCTTACGCCTTTTTTACTCTCTGATCGAGGTTCTCGGCATTGAAAAATCTTCGTAAACTAAATCAAACGTGAATATATTGATATTTGAGAGATATACAGTCAAGAAAATCAAGGGCAATGGTGATATATATATGCGGATTAGACACCAAAAAAAACACTCAACAAATGGCTACAATTTAAGGAATGTGTTTAGTGACGGCATCAGATTCCTAATTGATGGAGAAAGGTCTGGTGGCAAGAAAAGGTGCTTCTAGGAGGTTGTCAAGTGTTTTCGCTCGACGATTCCATTCTTGGGTGGTTGGTTTGGCCGTTGTTCCTGTAACTCGAATTCTAGCCCGGTATATCCCATTTTAATTTTACACCATTGTGAACCTTACGCCGTTTTTACTCTCTGATCGAGGTTTTCGGCATTGAAAAATCTTCGTAAACTAAATCACACGTGTATATGTTGACATTTTATAGATATACAGTCAAGAAAATCAAGGGCAATGGTGATATATATGCGGATTAGACACCAAAAAAAACACCCAACAAATGGCTACAATTCAAGGAATGTGTTTAGTGACGGCATCAGATTCCTAATTGATGGAGAAAGGTCTGGTGGCAAGAAAAGCTGCTTCTAGGAGGTTGTCAAGTGTTTTCGCTCGACGATTCCATTCTTGGGTGGTTGGTTTAGCCTTTGTTCCTGTAACTCGAATCCTAGCCCGGTATATCCCATTTTAATTTTACATCATTGTGAATCTTACGCCTTTTTTACTCTCTGATCGAGGTTTTCGGCATTGAAAAATCTTCGTAAACTAAATCACACGTGTATATGTTGACATTTAAGAGATATACAGTCAAGAAAATCAAGGGCAATGGTGATATATATGCGGATTAGACAACAAAAAAAACACTCAACAAATGGCTACAATTTAAGGAATGTGTTTAGTGACGGCATCAGATTCCTAATTGATGGAGAAAGGTCTGGTGGCAAGAAAAGCTGCTTCTAGGAGGTTGTCAAGTGTTTTCGTTCGACGATTCCATTCTTGGGTAGTTGATTTGGCCCTTGTTCCTGTAACTCGAATCCTAGCCTGGTATATCCCATTTTATTTTTACACCATTGTGAACCTTACGCCTTTTTTACTCTCTGATCGAGGTTCTCGGCATTGAAAACTCTTCGTAAACTAAATCACACGTGTATATGTTGACATTTAAGAGATATACAGTTAAGAAAAACAAGGGCAATGGTGATATATATGCGGATTAGACACCAAAAAAACACCCAACAAATGGCTACAATTTAAGGAATGTGTTTAGTGATGGCATCAGATTCCTAATTGATGGAGAAAGGTCTATTGGCAAGAAAAGCTGCTTCTAGGAGATTGTCAAGTGTTTTCGCTCGACGATTCCATTCTTGGGTGGTTGGTTTGGCCCTTGTTCCTGTAACTCGAATCCTAGCCCGGTATATCCCATTTTAATTTTACACCATTGTGAACCTTACGCCTTTTTACTCTCTGATCGAGGTTCTCGGCATTGAAAAATCTTCGTAAACTAAATCACACGTGTATATGTTGACATTTTATAGATATTCAGTCAAGAAAATCAAGGGCAATGGTGATATATATGCGGATTAGACACAAAAAAAAACACTCAACAAATGGCTACAATTTAAGGAATGTGTTTAGTGACGGCATCAGATTCCTAATTGATGGAGAAAGGTCTGGTGGCAAGAAAAGCTGCTTCTAGGAGGTTATCAAGTGTTTTCGTTCGACGATTCCATTCTTGGGTAGTTGATTTGGCCCTTATTCCTGTAACTCGAATCCTAGCCTGGTATATCCCATTTTATTTTTACACCATTGTGAACCTTACGCCTTTTTTACTCTCTGATCGAGGTTCTCGGCATTGGAAACTCTTGGTAAACTAAATCACACGTGTATATGTTGACATTTAAGAGATATACAGTCAAGAAAATCAAGGGCAATGGTGATATATATGCGGATTAGACACCAAAAAAAACACCCAACAAATGGCTACAATTTAAGGAATGTGTTTAGTGACGGCATCAGATTCCTAATTGATGGAGAAAGGTCTGGTGGCAAGAAAAGCTGCTTCTAGGAAGTTGTCAAGTGTTTTCGCTCGACGATTCCATTCTTGGGTGGTTGGTTTAGCCTTTGTTCCTGTAACTCGAATCCTAGCCCGGTATATCCCATTTTAATTTTACATCATTGTGAATCTTACGCCTTTTTTACTCACTGATCGAGGTTCTCGGCATTGAAAAATCTTCGTAAACTAAATCACACGTGTATATGTTGATATTTAAGAGGTATATAGTCAAGAAAATAAAGGGCAGTGTTGATATATATGCGGATTAGACAACAAAAAAACACTCAACAAATGGCTACAATTTAAGGAATGTGTTTAGTGACGGCAACAGATTCCTAATTGATGGAGAAAGGTCTGGTGGCAAGAAAAGCTGCTTCTAGGATGTTGTCAAGTGTTTTCGCTCGACGATTCCATTCTTGGGTTGTTGGTTTGGCCCTTGTTACTGTAACTCGAATCCTAGCCTGGTATATCCCATTTTATTTTTACACCATTGTGAACCTTACGCCTTTTTTACTCTATGATCGAGGTTCTCGGCATTGAAAACTCTCCGTAAACTAAATCACACGTGTAAATGTTGACATTTAAGAGAAATACAGTCAAGAAAATCAAGGGAAATGGTGATATATATATATGCAGATTAGACACAAAAAAAAAACACCCAACAAATGGCTACAATTTAAGGAATTTGTTTAGTGACGGCATCAGATTCCTATTTGATGGAGAAAGGTCTGGTGGCAAGAAAAGCTGCTTCTAGGAGGTTGTCAAGTGTTTTCGCTCGACGATTCCATTCTTGGGTGGTTGGTTTAGCCTTTGTTCCTATAACTCGAATCCTGGTCCGGTATATCCCATTTTAATTTTACACCATTGTGAACCTTACGCCTTTTTTACTCTCTGATCGAGGTTCTCGGCATTGAAAAATCTTCGTAAACTAAATCACACGTGAATATATTGATATTTGAGAGATATACAGTCAAGAAAATCAAGGGCAATGGTGATATATATATGCGGATTAGACACCAAAAAAAACACTCAACAAATGGCTACAATTTAAGGAATGTGTTTAGTGACGGCATCAGATTCCTAATTGATGGAGAAAGGTCTGGTGGCAAGAAAAGGTGCTTCTAGGAGGTTGTCAAGTGTTTTCGCTCGACGATTCCATTCTTGGGTGGTTGGTTTGGCCGTTGTTCCTGTAACTCGAATTCTAGCCCGGTATATCCCATTTTAATTTTACACCATTGTGAACCTTACGCCGTTTATACTCTCTGATCGAGGTTTTCGGCATTGAAAAATCTTCGTAAACTAAATCACACGTGTATATGTTGATATTTAAGAGATATACAGTCAAGAAAATCAAGGGCAATTGTGATATATATGCGGATTAGACACCAAAAAAACACCCAACAAATGGCTACAATTCAAGGAATGTGTTTAGTGACGGCATCAGATTCCTAATTGATGGAGAAAGGTCTGGTGGCAAGAAAAGCTGCTTCTAGGAGGTTGTCAAGTGTTTTCGCTCGACGATTCCATTCTTGGGTGGTTGGTTTAGCCTTTGTTCCTGTAACTCGAATCCTAGCCCGGTATATCCCATTTTAATTTTACATCATTGTGAATCTTACGCCTTTTTTACTCTCTGATCGAGGTTCTCGGCATTGAAAAATCTTCGTAAACTAAATCACACGTGTATATGTTGACATTTAAGAGATATACAGTCAAGAAAATCAAGGGCAATGGTGATATATATGCGGATTAGACAACAAAAAAAACACTCAACAAATGGCTACAATTTAAGGAATGTGTTTAGTGACGGCATCAGATTCCTAATTGATGGAGAAAGGTCTGGTGGCAAGAAAATCTGCTTCTAGGAGGTTGTCAAGTGTTTTCGTTCGACGATTCCATTCTTGGGTAGTTGATTTGGCCCTTGTTCCTGTAACTCGAATCCTAGCCTGGTATATCCCATTTTATTTTTACACCATTGTGAACCTTACGCCTTTTTTACTCTCTGATCGAGGTTCTCGGCATTGAAAACTCTTCGTAAACTAAATCACACGTGTATATGTTGACATTTAATAGATATACAGTTAAGAAAATCAAGGGCAATGGTGATATATATGCGGATTAGACACCAAAAAAACACCCAACAAATGGCTACAATTTAAGGAATGTGTTTAGTGATGGCATCAGATTCCTAATTGATGGAGAAAGGTCTGGTGGCAAGAAAAGCTGCTTCTAGGAGATTGTCAAGTGTTTTCGCTCGACGATTCCATTCTTGGGTGGTTGGTTTGGCCCTTGTTCCTGTAACTCGAATCCTAGCCCGGTATATCCCATTTTAATTTTACACCATTGTGAACCTTACGCCTTTTTACTCTCTGATCGAGGTTCTCGGCATTGAAAAATCTTCGTAAACTAAATCACACGTGTATATGTTGACATTTAATAGATATTCAGTCAAGAAAATCAAGGGCAATGGTGATATATATGCGGATTAGACACAAAAAAAAACACTCAACAAATGGCTACAATTTAAGGAATGTGTTTAGTGACGGCATCAGATTCCTAATTGATGGAGAAAGGTCTGGTGGCAAGAAAAGCTGCTTCTAGGAGGTTATCAAGTGTTTTCGTTCGACGATTCCATTCTTGGGTAGTTGATTTGGCCCTTGTTCCTGTAATTCGAATCCTAGCCTGGTATATCCCATTTTATTTTTACACCATTGTGAACCTTACGCCTTTTTTACTCTCTGATCGAGGTTCTCGGCATTGGAAACTCTTCGTAAACCAAATCACACGTGTATATGTTGACATTTAAGAGATATACAGTCAAGAAAATCAAGGGCAATGGTGATATATATGCGGATTAGACACCAAAAAAAACACCCAACAAATGGCTACAATTTAAGGAATGTGTTTAGTGACGGCATCAGATTCCTAATTGATGGAGAAAGGTCTGGTGGCAAGAAAAGCTGCTTCTAGGAGGTTGTCAAGTGTTTTCGCTCGACGATTCCATTCTTGGGTGGTTGGTTTAGCCTTTGTTCCTGTAACTCGAATCCTAGCCCGGTATATCCCATTTTAATTTTACATCATTGTGAATCTTACGCCTTTTTTACTCACTGATCGAGGTTCTCGGCATTGAAAAATCTTCGTAAACTAAATCACACGTGTATATGTTGATATTTAAGAGGTATATAGTCAAGAAAATAAAGGGCAGTGTTGATATATATGCGGATTAGACAACAAAAAAACACTCAACAAATGGCTACAATTTAAGGAATGTGTTTAGTGACGGCAACAGATTCCTAATTGATGGAGAAAGGTCTGGTGGCAAGAAAAGCTGCTTCTAGGATGTTGTCAAGTGTTTTCGCTCGACGATTCCGTTCTTGGGTGGTTGGTTTGGCCCTTTTTCCTGTAACTCGAATCCTAGCCAGGTATATCCCATTTTAATTTTACACCATTGTGAACCTTACACCTTTTTTACTCTCTGATCGAGGTTCTCGGCATTGAAAAATCTTCGTAAACTAAATCACACGTGTATATGTTGACATTTAAGAGATATACAGTCAAGAAAATCAAGGGCAATGGTGATATATATGCGGATTAGACAACAAAAAAAACACTCAACAAATGGCTACAATTTAAGGAATGTGTTTAGTGACGGCATCAGATTCCTAATTGATGGAGAAAAGTCTGGTGGCAAGAAAAGCTGCTTCTAGGAGGTTGTCAAGTGTTTTCGTTCGACGATTCCATTCTTGGGTAGTTGATTTGGCCCTTGTTCCTGTAACTCGAATCCTAGCCTGGTATATCCCATTTTATTTTTACACCATTGTGAACCTTACGCCTTTTTTACTCTCTGATCGAGGTTCTCGGCATTGAAAACTCTTCGTAAACTAAATCACACGTGTATATGTTGACATTTAAGAGATATACAGTTAAGAAAATCAAGGGCAATGGTGATATATATGCGGATTAGACACCAAAAAAACACCCAACAAATGGCTACAATTTATGGAATGTGTTTAGTGATGGCATCAGATTCCTAATTGATGGAGAAAGGTCTGGTGGCAAGAAAAGGTGCTTCTAGGAGGTTGTCAAGTGTTTTCGCTCGACGATTCCATTCTTGGGTGGTTGGTTTGGCCCTAGTTCCTGTAACTCGAATTCTAGCCCGGTATATCCCATTTTAATTTTACACCATTGTGAACCTTACGCCTTTTTTACTCTCTGATCGAGGTTCTCGGCATTGAAAAATCTTCGTAAACTAAATCACACGTGAATATATTGATATTTGAGAGATATACAGTCAATAAAATCAAGGGCAATGGTGATATATATATGCGGATTAGACACCAAAAAAAACACTCAACAAATGGCTACAATTTAAGGAATGTGTTTAGTGACGGCATCAGATTCCTAATTGATGGAGAAAGGTCTGGTGGCAAGAAAAGGTGCTTCTAGGAGGTTGTCAAGTGTTTTCGCTCGACGATTCCATTCTTGGGTAGTTGGTTTGGCCCTTGTTCCTGTAACTCGAATTCTAGCCCGGTATATCCCATTTTAATTTTACACCATTGTGAACCTTACGCCGTTTTTACTCTCTGATCGAGGTTTTCGGCATTGAAAAATCTTCGTAAACTAAATCACACGTGTATATGTTGATATTTAAGAGATATACAGTCAAGAAAATCAAGGGCAATGGTGATATATATGCGGATTAGACACCAAAAAAACACCCAACAAATGGCTACAATTTAAGGAATGTGTTTAGTGACGGCATCAGATTCCTAATTGATGGAGAAAGGTCTGGTGGCAAGAAAAGCTGCTTCTAGGAGGTTGTCAGGTGTTTTCGCTAGACGATTCCATTCTTGGGTGGTTGGTTTAGCCTTTGTTCCGGTAACTCGAATCCTAGCCCGGTATATCCCATTTTAATTTTACATCATTGTGAATCTTACGCCTTTTTTACTCTCTGATCGAGGTTCTCGGCATTGAAAAATCTTCGTAAACTAAATCACACGTGTATATGTTGACATTTAAGAGATATACAGTCAAAAAATCAAGGGCAATGGTGATATATATGCGGATTAGACAACAAAAAAAACACTCAACAAATGGCTACAATTTAAGGAATGTGTTTAGTGACGGCATCAGATTCCTAATTGATGGAGAAAGGTCTGGTGGCAAGAAAAGCTGCTTCTAGGAGGTTGTCAAGTGTTTTCGCTCGACGATTCCATTCTTGGGTGGTTGGTTTAGCCTTTGTTCCTGTAACTCGAATCCTAGCCCGGTATATCCCATTTTAATTTTACATCATTGTGAATCTTACGCCTTTTTTACTCACTGATCGAGGTTCTCGGCATTGAAAAATCTTCGTAAACTAAATCACACGTGTATATGTTGATATTTAAGAGGTATATAGTCAAGAAAATAAAGGGCAGTGTTGATATATATGCGGATTAGACAACAAAAAAACACTCAACAAATGGCTACAATTTAAGGAATGTGTTTAGTGACGGCAACAGATTCCTAATTGATGGAGAAAGGTCTGGTGGCAAGAAAAGCTGCTTCTAGGATGTTGTCAAGTGTTTTCGCTCGACGATTCCGTTCTTGGGTGGTTGGTTTAGCCCTTTTTCCTGTAACTCGAATCCTAGCCAGGTATATCCCATTTTAATTTTACACCATTGTGAACCTTACACCTTTTTTACTCTCTGATCGAGGTTCTCGGCATTGAAAAATCTTCGTAAACTAAATCACACGTGTATATGTTGACATTTAAGAGATATACAGTCAAGAAAATCAAGGGCAATGGTGATATATATGCGGATTAGACAACAAAAAAAACACTCAACAAATGGCTACAATTTAAGGAATGTGTTTAGTGACGGCATCAGATTCCTAATTGATGGAGAAAAGTCTGGTGGCAAGAAAAGCTGCTTCTAGGAGGTTGTCAAGTGTTTTCGTTCGACGATTCCATTCTTGGGTAGTTGATTTGGCCCTTGTTCCTGTAACTCGAATCCTCGCCTGGTATATCCCATTTTATTTTTACACCATTGTGAACCTTACGCCTTTTTTACTCTCTGATCGAGGTTCTCGGCATTGAAAACTCTTCGTAAACTAAATCACACGTGTATATGTTGACATTTAAGAGATATACAGTTAAGAAAATCAAGGGCAATGGTGATATATATGCGGATTAGACACCAAAAAAACACCCAACAAATGGCTACAATTTATGGAATGTGTTTAGTGATGGCATCAGATTCCTAATTGATGGAGAAAGGTCTGCTGGCAAGAAAAGGTGCTTCTAGGAGGTTGTCAAGTGTTTTCGCTCGACGATTCCATTCTTGGGTGGTTGGTTTGGCCCTTGTTCCTGTAACTCGAATTCTAGCCCGGTATATCCCATTTTAATTTTACACCATTGTGAACCTTACGCCTTTTTTACTCTCTGATCGAGGTTCTCGGCATTGAAAAATCTTCGTAAACTAAATCACACGTGAATATATTGATATTTGAGAGATATACAGTCAATAAAATCAAGGGCAATGGTGATATATATATGCGGATTAGACACCAAAAAAAACACTCAACAAATGGCTACAATTTAAGGAATGTGTTTAGTGACGGCATCAGATTCCTAATTGATGGAGAAAGGTCTGGTGGCAAGAAAAGGTGCTTCTAGGAGGTTGTCAAGTGTTTTCGCTCGACGATTCCATTCTTGGGTGGTTGGTTTGGCCCTTGTTCCTGTAACTCGAATTCTAGCCCGGTATATCCCATTTTAATTTTACACCATTGTGTACCTTACGCCGTTTTTACTCTCTGATCGAGGTTTTCGGCATTGAAAAATCTTCGTAAACTAAATCACACGTGTATATGTTGATATTTAAGAGATATACAGTCAAGAAAATCAAGGGCAATGGTGATATATATGCGGATTAGACACCAAAAAAACACCCAACAAATGGCTACAATTTAAGGAATGTGTTTAGTGACGGCATCAGATTCCTAATTGATGGAGAAAGGTCTGGTGGCAAGAAAAGCTGCTTCTAGGAGGTTGTCAAGTGTTTTCGCTAGACGATTCCATTCTTGGGTGGTTGGTTTAGCCTTTGTTCCGGTAACTCGAATCCTAGCCCGGTATATCCCATTTTAATTTTACATCATTGTGAATCTTACGCCTTTTTTACTCTCTGATCGAGGTTCTCGGCATTGAAAAATCTTCGTAAACTAAATCACACGTGTATATGTTGACATTTAAGAGATATACAATCAAAAAATCAAGGGCAATGGTGATATATATGCGGATTAGACACCAAAAAAAACACCCAACAAATGGCTACAATTTAAGGAATGTGTTTAGTGATGGCATCAGATTCCTAATTGATGGAGAAAGGTCTGGTGGCAAGAAAAGCTGCTTCTAGGAGATTGTCAAGTGTTTTCGCTCGACGATTCCATTCTTGGGTGGTTGGTTTGGCCCTTGTTCCTGTAACTCGAATCCTAGCCCGGTATATCCCATTTTAATTTTACACCATTGTGAACCTTACGCCTTTTTACTCTCTGATCGAGGTTCTCGGCATTGAAAAATCTTCGTAAACTAAATCACACGTGTATATGTTGACATTTAATAGATATTCAGTCAAGAAAATCAAGGGCAATGGTGATATATATATGCGGATTAGACACCAAAAAAACACTCAACAAATGGCTACAATTTAAGGAATGTGTTTAGTGACGACATCAGATTCCTAATTGATGGAGAAAGGTCTGGTGGTAAGAAAAGCTGCTTCTAGGAGGTTGTCAAGTGTTTTCGCTCGACGATTCCATTCTTGGGTGGTTGGTTTGGCCATTGTTCCTGTAACTCGAATCCTAGCCCGGTATATCCCATTTGAATCTTACACCATTGTGAACCTTACGCCTGTTTTACTCTCTGATCGAGGTTCTCGGCATTGAAAAATCTTCGTAAACTAAATCAAACGTGTATATGTTGACATTTAATAGATATTCAGTCAAGAAAATCAAGGGCAATGGTGATATATATGCGGATTAGACAACAAAAAAACACTCAACAAATGGCTACAATTTAAGGAATGTGTTTAGTGACGGCATCAGATTCCTAATTGATGGAGAAAGGTCTGGTGGCAAGAAAAGCTGCTTCTAGGAGGTTGTCAAGTGTTTTCGTTCGACGATTCCATTCTTGGGTAGTTGATTTGGCCCTTGTTCCTGTAACTCGAATCCTAGCCTGGTATATCCCATTTTATTTTTACACCATTGTGAACCTTACGCCTTTTTTACTCTCTGATCGAGGTTCTCGGCATTGAAAACTCTTCGTAAACTAAATCACACGTGTATATGTTGACATTTAAGAGATATACAGTTAAGAAAATCAAGGGCAATGGTGATATATATGCGGATTAGACACCAAAAAAAACACCCAACAAATGGCTACAATTTAAGGAATGTGTTTAGTGATGGCATCAGATTCCTAATTGATGGAGAAAGGTCTGGTGGCAAGAAAAGCTGCTTCTAGGAGATTGTCAAGTGTTTTCGCTCGACGATTCCATTCTTGGGTGGTTGGTTTGGCCCTTGTTCCTGTAGCTCGAATCCTAGCCCGGTATATCCCATTTTAATTTTACACCATTGTGAACCTTACGCCTTTTTACTCTCTGATCGAGGTTCTTGGCATTGAAAAATCTTCGTAAACTAAATCACACGTGTATATGTTGACATTTAATAGATATTCAGTCAAGAAAATCAAGGGCAATGGTGATATATATATGCGGATTAGACACCAAAAAAACACTCAACAAATGGCTACAATTTAAGGAATGTGTTTAGTGACGGCATCAGATTCCTAATTGATGGAGAAAGGTCTGGTGGTAAGAAAAGCTGCTTCTAGGAGGTTGTCAAGTGTTTTCGCTCGACGATTCCATTCTTAGGTGGTTGGTTTGGCCATTGTTCCTGTAACTCGAATCCTAGCCCGGTATATCCCATTTGAATCTTACACCATTGTGAACCTTACGCCTGTTTTACTCTCTGATCGAGTTTCTCCGCATTGAAAAATCTTCGAAAACTAAATCACACGTGTATATGTTGACATTTAAGAGATTTACAGTCAAGAAAATCAAGGGCAATGGTGATATATATGCGGATTAGACACAAAAAAAAACACTCAACAAATGGCTACAATTTAAGGAATGTGTTTAGTGACGGCATCAGATTCCTAATTGATGGAGAAAGGTCTGGTGGCAAGAAAAGCTGCTTCTAGGAGGTTGTCAAGTGTTTTCGTTCGACGATTCCATTCTTGGGTAGTTGATTTGGCCCTTGTTCCTGTAATTAGAATCCTAGCCTGGTATATCCCATTTTATTTTTACACCATTGTGAACCTTACGCCTTTTTTACTCTCTGATCGAGGTTCTCGGCATTGAAAACTCTTCGTAAACTAAATCACACGTGTATATGTTGACATTTAAGAGATATACAGTCAAGAAAATCAAGGGCAATGGTGATATATATGCGGATTAGACACCAAAAAAAACACCCAACAAATGGCTACAATTTAAGGAATGTGTTTAGTGACGGCATCAGATTCCTAATTGATGGAGAAAGTTCTGGTGGCAAGAAAAGCTACTTCTAGGAGGTTGTCAAGTGTTTTCGCTCGACGATTCCATTCTTGCGTGGTTGGTTTAGCCTTTGTTCCTGTAACTCGAATCCTAGCCCGGTATATCCCATTTTAATTTTACATCATTGTGAATCTTATGCCTTTTTTACTCACTGATCGAGGTTCTCGGCATTGAAAAATCTTCGTAAACTAAATCACACGTGTATATGTTGATATTTAAGAGATATACATTCAAGAAAATAAAGGGCAGTGTTGATATATATGCGGATTAGACAGCAAAAAAAACACTCAACAAATGCCTACAATTTAAGGAATGTGTTTAGTGATGGCATCAGATTCCTAATTGATGGAGAAAGGTCTGGTGGCAAGAAAAGCTGCTTCTAGGAGGTTGTCAAGTGTTTTCCCTCGACGATTCAATTCTTGGGTGGTTGGTTTGGCCCTTGTTCCTGTAACTCGAATCCTAGCCCGGTATATCCCATTTGAATCTTACACCATTGTGAACCTTACGCCTGTTTTACTCTCTGATCGAGGTTCTCCGCATTGAAAAATCTTCGAAAACTAAATCACACGTGTATATGTTGACATTTAAGAGATTTACAGTCAAGAAAATCAAGGGCAATGGTGATATATATGCGGATTAGACACCAAAAAAACACTCAACAAATGGCTACAATTTAAGGAATGTGTTTAGTGACGGCATCAGATTCCTAATTGATGGAGAAAGGTCTGGTGGTAAGAAAAGCTGCTTCTAGGAGGTTGTCAAGTGTTTTCGCTCAACGATTCCATTCTTGGGTGGTTGGTTTGGCCATTGTTCCTGTAACTCGAATCCTAGCCCGGTATATCCCATTTGAATCTTACACCATTGTGAACCTTACGCCTGTTTTACTCTCTGATCGAGGTTCTCGGCATTGAAAAATCTTCGTAAACTAAATCACACGTGTATATGTTGACATTTAATAGATATTCAGTCAAGAAAATCAAGGGCAATGGTGATATATATGCGGATTAGACAACAAAAAAAACACTCAACAAATGGCTACAATTTAAGGAATGTGTTTAGTGACGGCATCAGATTCCTAATTGATGGAGAAAGGTCTGGTGGCAAGAAAAGCTGCTTCTAGGAGGTTGTCAAGTGTTTTCGTTCGACGATTCCATTCTTGGGTAGTTGATTTGGCCCTTGTTCCTGTAACTCGAATCCTAGCCTGGTATATCCCATTTTATTTTTACACCATTGTGAACCTTACGCCTTTTTTACTCTCTGATCGAGGTTCTCGGCATTGAAAACTCTTCGTAAACTAAATCACACGTGTATATGTTGACATTTAAGAGATATACAGTTAAGAAAATCAAGGGCAATGGTGATATATATGCGGATTAGACACCAAAAAAAACACCCAACAAATGGCTACAATTTAAGGAATGTGTTTAGTGATGGCATCAGATTTCTAATTGATGGAGAAAGGTCTGGTGGCAAGAAAAGCTGCTTCTAGGAGATTGTCAAGTGTTTTCGCTCGACGATTCCATTCTTGGGTGGTTGGTTTGGCCCTTGTTCCTGTAGCTCGAATCCTAGCCCGGTATATCCCATTTTAATTTTACACCATTGTGAACCTTACGCCTTTTTACTCTCTGATCGAGGTTCTTGGCATTGAAAAATCTTCGTAAACTAAATCACACGTGTATATGTTGACATTTAATAGATATTCAATCAAGAAAATCAAGGGCAATGGTGATATATATATGCGGATTAGACACTAAAAAAACACTCAACAAATGGCTACAATTTAAGGAATGTGTTTAGTGACGGCATCAGATTCCTAATTGATGGAGAAAGGTCTGGTGGTAAGAAAAGCTGCTTCTAGGAGGTTGTCAAGTGTTTTCGCAAGACGATTCCATTCTTGGGTGGTTGGTTTGGCCATTGTTCCTGTAACTCGAATCCTAGCCCGGTATATCCCATTTGAATCTTACACCATTGTGAACCTTACGCCTGTTTTACTCTCTGATCGAGTTTCTCCGCATTGAAAAATCTTCGAAAACTAAATCACACGTGTATATGTTGACATTTAAGAGATTTACAGTCAAGAAAATCAAGGGCAATGGTGATATATATGCGGATTAGACACAAAAAAAAACACTCAACAAATGGCTACAATTTAAGGAATGTGTTTAGTGACGGCATCAGATTCCTAATTGATGGAGAAAGGTCTGGTGGCAAGAAAAGCTGCTTCTATGAGGTTGTCAAGTGTTTTCGTTCGACGATTCCATTCTTGGGTAGTTGATTTGGCCCTTGTTCCTGTAATTCGAATCCTAGCCTGGTATATCCCATTTTATTTTTACACCATTGTGAACCTTACGCCTTTTTTACTCTCTGATCGAGGTTCTCGGCATTGAAAACTCTTCGTAAACTAAATCACACGTGTATATGTTGACATTTAAGAGATATACAGTCAAGAAATTCAAGGGCAATGGTGATATATATGCGGATTAGACACCAAAAAAAAACACCCAACAAATGGCTACTGATGTGCTAAACAGACTATAAAAACAACCTAAATTAGACTCTCTAATCTAGACACTATAAGTTTTAAATTTATAGACTAAGACTCTCTAACCTAGACCACACAACCGGCAAGTGTACCGGTCAATGCAGTACAGCCTAAGTAAGTCCGAGTATCGAACCCACGAGACTCTACTAACTACGTTAACTAGACTCTGACTAGACTGACTCTAACCTAACTATACTTAACTGTTTTGTTATTTGGGGGGGTTACTGAAAAACTAAGGAAATCTATATTAAACTAATTAATTAACTAATAACTAGACTAATACGAAATAGAGCTAAGGCTTGATTCAGATGAGATTGACGACTACCTAGGCTTGAATCCAGTTTAACTAGGAATGGATCTCTAATGGTATTATTGTTGTATGGAGCCGGGATCGTAAAATACTAAACCTTAAGGTATTTCAATGCTAAGACTTCCCGACCCTTCTCAGGAAGAAACCTAGGAAACCCTACAAGGCTGTTATGAACACCGACTGTTAGACTTCCTCTCAGTCCTCTAACGACTCTAAAAGTGCCCTAATACGACTATCTACCTCTCAGCGCGATAATCTAAGGCAATTCTAGGTTCTGACTTGGTTTACTAGACACAAATGCAATTAGGGAAATAAGATCGATTTCTCTCAAAACCTATCTTAAATATATACTGCACCGCGACCTAATAACTAACTCGAGCCTCTCAGCGACAAATTAAGCAGAACACTTGATTTTATTAAATTACCGAATATTACTTCTAAGGTTACGTACTAGATTTTCACCCTAAAGGATTAGTGATCTATTACGTGATATAGACACTCACCTAAATCAAGAACCCTAATATAACTCTATTATGTGATAAAGACCGTCACCATGGATCATATGAAGCAACAAACAATAATAAAATAAATGTCAAGCATGCATGTGCACCAAATCAGAAATTCTAGAATACTTTACTTTAAGAAATCAATCCATAATCGAACAATAAATAACCATTAAAAATCCAAACTTTAATCAAACTATCATCTTGTCTAGGTAGTATCTAGGGTTTAGCCAAGAAACATATTGTCTAACATAAACAAATCAAGTTCAAAAAAAGAATTCATGGAAAAAGATTGAAAACACGAAATTAAAGAGAACCGGGAGATAGAACCCGAACAATCTTCGCTTCCACGCTTCCTAGCTTCAACCTTTTGATTCCCCCAAGCTAAAACACCTCGAATGATGTAAAAATCTGCTCCAAAGCCTCCTTAGGGTTTGTTAGTTCGTCCGATCTAGCTCTCTCCAAAGTTGCGTCTGATCTTCTTTTTGTCTAATGTGCATATGATCCCAATGATGATGATTGATTGGCCCAAACCACTTCACGGCCCACTGTCAAAAATATGCAGCCTTTCTTTTTTTTTATATGATATCTCACCTTATTTGACATAACAACTTTAGTCAAAAACAAATACCCATGACCTGGCATTGCTCAGCGGATCACGAAGGGAGTTGGGTTCGGCCTCATGAAACTCTAAAATGGCCTCTCTAATTAATTGTTGATGTTGTAGCCCACTATAACTGGTCTCTAATTCTTCTTGTCATTCAATAATTACTCAAGACCCAATATTAGCCATACAAATGTGATTCAATTTAATTATTACTCTTTTTTTCCATTCTTTAATAATGTAGAGATAGTGGGTTCGGCTCACTTGAGAAAAATAGCGGCAATTTTACTCCGGTCACTGGCATTCTACTCTGGCCAACTAGCAGGTCATTTCCATATTACTCGTTTTCGCTCCATTTGCCCAGAACCTGTCCCACCACAATAAAATCTAATAAAGCACTAAAACTAAATAAAAATAAATAAAACTTATACAATAATTATACATTTTACACGGGACCAATATGTGTATTTCACCCCACATCAAATATCCCCACACTTAACCTTTTTTCGTCCTCGAAAAAGAATTATGCAAAACAGAATCATAGTCGGAATAGTCGTTCGGGACAAAAACTTAATTTATTTTTATTAAAACCGAAACTCGTGTTAGCCGCGATTGCAAGTATATCGATCCTCTTAAACCCAACTCGGTTCCAAGCCCTTATCATGCAAGTTTAGTTCAAGTGCAGTCAATCTACCTAGGGTCTCACACTAAGAATTGCAAGTCCACCTAATCCCCCCTCAAGCTTATAGGACAAAAGGAACAACCACTGGGTTATTTCCTAACTGTCTTATACCAAGATCAAGAGAGTTTAAAATCAAATCTATTTTTCCATTTTTTTTTTTTCTTTCATTGCTTTTTTTTTTGCTTTGCTTTTTTTTTTTTCTCTCGTGAGTCTAGACGATGCTTTCCCTAACCAAGAGGTATTCCGGCTGTAGAGTCGCTATCCCCAACCACAGATTACTTAGGTTTCGGTACTTTTATTCGGCAAGTCGATTTCACACATCCCAGAGGCATTCCGGCTGTAGAGTCGCTATCCCCAACTCGGATTACATAGGCCTGTGCTACTTTCATTTAGTTTCTAGCTCACTTTTTTTTTCAGCGAGATAATGACCAAAAACTCTAACGATCTTAGCTTATAACGGTGCCCCTTATACTATTTTTGGCGGTTTCAGTTTCCCCACTTTCCCTAGATGAGAACCCACTAGTAGACCAACAATTAGGTATATTTTAAATCAAAGGAACTCAAAACCGAACCGAGCCTACCTGCGCATCCCAAACTAGACACAAGCACGATTATATTATCTCATATTATTATTATTTGAACCCGAACAAAAACTCGACTTTTCTATCATTTTCCATTTTTATTTTGCAAACTTCTTATTTCAAAAAACATTTTTCTAATTTTTTTAATTTTTTTGAATTTTTTAATTTTTTAATTTTTTAATTTTTTTTGTATTTTTCGATTTTTTTATGACTCAAGACTCACTAACTACTCACTAACTAATGACACTAAACGATAGTTCCCATCCCCACACTTAAACTCTACATTGCCCTCAATGTAGGATGGAAACCGACTCAAAAACTAAAAAAAAAAATAAGAAATAAAAGACAAAGGGCAAATTGGAAAAGACTTAGCTGGTTTTATTCATGCGCAAGCTCCAAAACTCTCATCCAATCCAGCTCGATCGTATAGCATTTCGTTCGCGATCGCCTTTGACTCTGACTGGTACACTCGATAAATGCCTGAAATTTGAAAAGCAGCTCCAAAATCACCCGAATGGAGATTGAATACGGGTGGTACATATTCAAACCTGCAAAACAAAGACAAGCAAAAACCAAAGCAGTACCGAAAAAAAAATATGACTCAAAAACTACAAACTAAGACTCAATATACAAAAATTACGACTCTATACAAACTCTACAAAACCTCCCCACATTTGAATTTAATCAGGAGGCTTTTCCTTAACTTGAACCCGGTCTAACCCATTTAATTCCACCTGTTTCTCATAAACAATCAAAAATTTAACGGTGGAATTATAAAATGATTTTAAATTTTTTAACGGGTTAGAACACAAAAATTTGAACTTACCTGGTAGGAGCCGCTGAAACACGATCCCAGGTGTTCTTCTCATTGCCTTCTCCCATGGTTTTAAACTTTTACTCGCATTCGTTGTCAGTACCACGGGCCAGCTGTGGTGGTCTTCCTCTTCCACCACCACTTCTTCTTGTCGGATGTCCGTCATTGGGTTTCCTTCAAGTAAAGCTTCTAGGTAAGCTAGGTCCCCCTCCGGATCAAACGTACCTACTTCTTCATCTACCGGCAAACCCTCTAACTCATCAGCAAATTCACTCTCCCAAAACAACTCATCAGAGACATCTTGGTCAATAGGATCACCTGCCATTAAGAGAGTAGACAGACCAGAGAAAGGTAGAGAGAATAAAAACTAACTAAAAAAATTACACAACTGTACAAGTAGCACGGATTTTTCAGTTAAGTCTAATCAAAGCTAATAAACGCAATCGCCAAGAGTCCCCGGCAACGGCGCCAAAAACTTGATGTGCTAAACAGACTATAAAAACAACCTAAATTAGACTCTCTAATCTAGACACTATAAGTTTTAAATTTATAGACTAAGACTCTCTAACCTAGACCACACAACCGGCAAGTGTACCGGTCAATGCAGTATAGCCTAAGTAAGTCCGAGTATCGAACCCACGAGACTCTACTAACTACGTTAACTAGACTCTGACTAGACTGACTCTAACCTAACTATACTTAACTGTTTTGTTATTTGGGGGGGTTACTGAAAAACTAAGGAAATCTATATTAAACTAATTAATTAACTAATAACTAGACTAATACGAAATAGAGCTAAGGCTTGATTCAGATGAGATTGACGACTACCTAGGCTTGAATCCAGTTTAACTAGGAATGGATCTCTAATGGTATTATTGTTGTATGGAGCCGGGATCGTAAAATACTAAACCTTAAGATATTTCAATGCTAAGACTTCCCGACCCTTCTCAGGAAGAAACCTAGGAAACCCTACAAGGCTGTTATGAACACCGACTGTTAGACTTCCTCTCAGTCCTCTAACGACTCTAAAAGTGCCCTAATACGACTATCTACCTCTCAGCGCGATAATCTAAGGCAATTCTAGGTTTTGACTTGGTTTACTAGACACAAATGCAATTAGGGAAATAAGATCGATTTCTCTCAAAACCTATCTTAAATATATACTGCACCGCGACCTAATAACTAACTCGAGCCTCTCAGCGACAAATTAAGCAGAACACTTGATTTTATTAAATTACCGAATATTACTTCTAAGGTTACGTACTAGATTTTCACCCTAAAGGATTAGTGATCTATTACGTGATATAGACACTCACCTAAATCAAGAACCCTAATATAACCCTATTATGTGATAAAGACCGTCACCAAGGATCATATGAAGCAACAAACAATAATAAAATAAATGTCAAGCATGCATGTGTACCAAATCAGAAATTCTAGAATACTTTACTTTAAGAAATCAATCCATAATCGAACAATAAATAACCATTAAAAATCCAAACTTTAATCAAACTATCATCTTGTCTAGGTAGTATCTAGGGTTTAGCCAAGAAACATATTGTCTAACATAAACAAATCAAGTTCAAAAAAAGAATTCATGGAAAAAGATTGAAAACACGAAATTAAAGAGAACCGGGAGATAGAACCCGAACAATCTTCGCTTCCACGCTTCCTAGCTTCAACCTTTTGATTCCCCCAAGCTAAAACACCTCGAATGATGTAAAAATCTGCTCCAAAGCCTCCTTAGGGTTTGTTAGTTCGTCCGATCTAGCTCTCTCCAAAGTTGCGTCTGATCTTCTTTTTGTCTAATGTGCATATGATCCCAATTATGATGATTGATTGGCCCAAACCACTTCACGGCCCACTGTCAAAAATATGCAGCCTTTCTTTTTTTTTTATATGATATCTCACCTTATTTGACATAACAACTTTAGTCAAAAACAAATACCCATGACCTGGCATTGCTCAGCGGATCACGAAGGGAGTTGGGTTCGGCCTCATGAAACTCTAAAATGGCCTCTCTAATTAATTGTTGAAGTTGTAGCCCACTATAACTGGTCTCTAATTCTTCTTGTCATTCAATAATTACTCAAGACCCAATATTAGCCATACAAATGTGATCCAATTTAATTATTACTCTTTTTTTCCATTCTTTAATAATGTAGAGATAGTGGGTTCGGCTCACTTGAGAAAAATAGCGGCAATTTTACTCTGGTCACTGGCATTCTACTCTGGCCAACTAGCAGGTCATTTCCATATTACTCGTTTACGCTCCATTTGCCCAGAACCTGTCCCACCACAATAAAATCTAATAAAGCACTAAAACTAAATAAAAATAAATAAAACTTATACAATAATTATACATTTTACACGGGACCAATATGTGTATTTCACCCCACATCAGCTACAATTTAAGGAATGTGTTTAGTGACGGCATCAGATTCATAATTGATGGAGAAAGGTCTGGTGGCAAGAAAAGCTACTTCTAGGAGGTTGTCAAGTGTTTTCGCTCGACGATTCCATTCTTGGGTGGTTGGTTTAGCCTTTGTTCCTGTAACTCGAATCCTAGCCCGGTATATCACATTTTAATTTTACATCATTGTGAATCTTATGCATTTTTTACTCACTGATCGAGGTTCTCGGCATTGAAAAATCTTCGTAAACTAAATCACACGTGTATATGTTGATATTTAAGAGATATAGAGTCAAGAAAATAAAGGGCAGTGTTGATATATATGCGGATTAGACAACAAAAAAAACACTCAACAAATGGCTACAATTTAAGGAATGTGTTTAGTGACGGCAACATATTCCTAATTGATGGAGAAAGGTCTGGTGGCAAGAAAAGCTGCTTCTAGGATGTTGTCAAGTGTTTTCGCTCGACGATTCCGTTCTTGGGTGGTTGGTTTGGCCCTTTTTCCGTAAACTCGAATCCTAGCCAGGTATATCCCATTTTAATTTTACACCATTGTTAACCTTACACCTTTTTTACTCTCTGATCGAGGTTCTCGGCATTGAAAAATCTTCGTAAACTAAATCACACGTGTATATGTTGACATTTAAGAGATATACATTCAAGAAAATCAAGGGCAATGGTGATATATATGCAGATTAGACACAAAAAAACACTCAACAAATGGCTACAATTTAAGGAATGTGTTTAGTGACGTCATCAGATTCCTAATTGATGGAGAAAGGTCTGGTGGTAAGAAAAGCTGCTTCTAGGAGGTTGTCAAGTGTTTTCGCTCGACGATTCAATTCTTGGGTGGTTGGTTTGGCCCTTGTTCCTGTAACTCGAATCCTAGCCCGGTATATCCCATTTGAATCTTACACCATTGTGAACCTTACGCCTGTTTTACTCTCTGATCGAGGTTCTCCGCATTGAAAAATCTTCGAAAACTAAATCACACGTGTATATGTTGACATTTAAGAGATTTACAGTCAAGAAAATCAAGGGCAATGGTGATATATATGCGGATTAGACAAAAAAAAAACACTCAACAAATGGCTACAATTTAAGGAATGTGTTTAGTGACGGCATCAGATTCCTAATTGATGGAGAAAGGTCTGGTGGCAAGAAAAGCTGCTTCTAGGAGGTTGTCAAGTGTTTTCGTTCGACGATTCCATTCTTGGGTAGTTGATTTGGCCCTTGTTCCTGTAACTCGAATCCTAGCCTGGTATATCCCATTTTATTTTTACACCATTGTGAACCTTACGCCTTTTTTACTCTCTGCTCGAGGTTCTCGGCATTGAAAACTCTTCGTAAACTAAATCACACGTGTATATGTTGACATTTAAGAGATATACAGTCAAGAAAATCAAGGGCAATGGTGATATATATGCGGATTAGACGCCAAAAAAAACACCCAACAAATGGCTACAATTTAAGGAATGTGTTTAGTGATGGCATCAGATTCCTAATTGATGGAGAAAGGTCTGGTGGCAAGAAAAGCTGCTTCTAGGAGGTTGTCAAGTGTTTTCTCTCGACGATTCCATTCTTGGGTGGTTGGTTTAGCCTTTGTTCCTGTAACTCGAATCCTAGCCCGGTATATCCCATTTTAATTTTACATCATTGTGAATCTTACGCCTTTTTTACTCTCTGATCGAGGTTCTCGGCATTGAAAAATCTTCGTAAACTAAATCACACGTGTATATGTTGACATTTAAGAGATATACAGTCAAGAAAATCAAGGGCAATGGTGATATATATGCGGATTAGACACCAAAAAAAACACCCAACAAATGGCTACAATTTAAGGAATGTGTTTAGTGATGGCATCAGATTCCTAATTGATGGAGAAAGGTCTGGTGGCAAGAAAAGCTGCTTCTAGGAGATTGTCAAGTGTTTTCGCTCGACGATTCCATTCTTGGGTGGTTGGTTTGGCCCTTGTTCCTGTAACTCGAATCCTAGCCCGGTATATCCCATTTTAATTTTACACCATTGTGAACCTTACGCCTTTTTACTCTCTGATCGAGGTTCTCGGCATTGAAAAATCTTCGTAAACTAAATCACACGTGTATATGTTGACATTTAATAGATATTCAGTCAAGAAAATCAAGGGCAATGGAGATATATATATGCGGATTAGACACGAAAAAAACACTCAACAAATGGCTACAATTTAAGGAATGTGTTTAGTGACGGCATCAGATTCCTAATTGATGGAGAAAGGTCTGGTGGTAAGAAAAGCTGCTTCTAGGAGGTTGTCAAGTGTTGTCGCTCGACGATTCCATTCTTGGGTGGTTGGTTTGGCCATTGTTCCTGTAACTCGAATCCTAGCCCGGTATATCCCATTTGAATCTTACACCATTGTGAACCTTACGCCTGTTTTACTCTCTGATCGAGGTTCTCCGCATTGAAAAATCTTCGAAAACTAAATCACACGTGTATATGTTGACATTTAAGAGATTTACAGTCAAGAAAATCAAGGGCAATGGTGATATATATGCGGATTAGACAAAAAAAAAACACTCAACAAACGGCTACAATTTAAGGAATGTGTTTAGTGACGGCATCAGATTCCTAATTGATGGAGAAAGGTCTGGGGGCAAGAAAAGCTGCTTCTAGGAGGTTGTCAAGTGTTTTCGTTCGACGATTCCATTCTTGGGTAGTTGATTTGGCCCTTGTTCCTGTAACTCGAATCCTAGCCTGGTATATCCCATTTTATTTTTACACCATTGTGAACCTTACGCCTTTTTTACTCTCTGATCGAGGTTCTCGGCATTGAAAACTCTTCGTAAACTAAATCACACGTGTATATGTTGACATTTAAGAGATATACAGTCAAGAAAATCAAGGGCAATGGTGATATATATGCGGATTAGACACCAAAAAAAACACCCAACAAATGGCTACAATTTAAGGAATGTGTTTAGTGATGGCATCAGATTTCTAATTGATGGAGAAAGGTCTGGTGGCAAGAAAAGCTGCTTCTAGGAGGTTGTCAAGTGTTTTCGCTAGACGATTCCATTCTTGGGTGGTTGGTTTAGCCTTTGTTCCTGTAACTCGAATCCTAGCCCGGTATATCCCATTTTAATTTTACATCATTGTGAATCTTACGCCTTTTTTACTCTCTGATCGAGGTTCTCGGCATTGAAAAATCTTCGTAAACTAAATCACACGTGTATATGTTGACATTTAAGAGATATACAGTCAAGAAAATCAAGGGCAATGGTGATATATATGCGGATTAGACACCAAAAAAAACACCCAACAAATGGCTACAATTTAAGGAATGTGTTTAGTGATGGCATCAGATTCCTAATTGATGGAGAAAGGTCTGGTGGCAAGAAAAGCTGCTTCTAGGAGATTGTCAAGTGTTTTCGCTCGACGATTCCATTCTTGGGTGGTTGGTTTGGCCCTTGTTCCTGTAACTCGAATCCTAGCCCGGTATATCCCATTTTAATTTTACACCATTGTGAACCTTACGCCTTTTTACTCTCTGATCGAGGTTCTCGGCATTGAAAAATCTTCGTAAACTAAATCACACGTGTATATGTTGACATTTAATAGATATTCAGTCAAGAAAATCACGGGCAATGGTGATATATATATGCGGATTAGACACCAAAAAAACACTCAACAAATGGCTACAATTTAAGGAATGTGTTTAGTGACGGCATCAGATTCCTAATTGATGGAGAAAGGTCTGGTGGTAAGAAAAGCTGCTTCTAGGAGGTTGTCAAGTGTTTTCGCTCGACGATTCCATTCTTGGGTGGTTGGTTTGGCCATTGTTCCTGTAACTCGAATCCTAGCCCGGTATATCCCATTTGAATCTTACACCATTGTGAACCTTACGCCTGTTTTAATCTCTGATCGAGGTTCTCGGCATTGAAAAATCTTCGTAAACTAAATCACACGTGTATATGTTGACATTTAATAGATATTCAGTCAAGAAAATCAAGGGCAATGGTGATATATATGCGGATTAGACAACAAAAAAAACATTCAACAAATGGCTACAATTTAAGGAATGTGTTTAGTGACGGCATCAGATTCCTAATTGATGGAGAAAGGTCTGGTGGCAAGAAAAGCTGCTTCTAGGAGGTTGTCAAGTGTTTTCGTTCGACGATTCCATTCTTGGGTAGTTGATTTGGCCCTTGTTCCTGTAACTCGAATCCTAGCCTGGTATATCCCATTTTATTTTTACACCATTGTGAACCTTACGCCTTTTTTACTCTCTGATTGAGGTTCTCGGCATTGAAAACTCTTCGTAAACTAAATCACACGTGTATATGTTGACATTTAAGAGATATACAGTTAAGAAAATCAAGGGCAATGGTGATATATATGCGGATTAGACACCAAAAAAAAACACCCAACAAATGGCTACAATTTAAGGAATGTGGTTAGTGATGGCATCAGATTCCTAATTGATGGAGAAAGGTCTGGTGGCAAGAAAAGCTGCTTCTAGGAGATTGTCAAGTGTTTTCGCTCGACGATTCCATTCTTGGGTGGTTGGTGTGACAACTCGAAATCTAGAACCTTTCGTGTATGCTTAAACGTGTGGCTAGTTAACTTGTGTGATTAATGACAATGAATCTTTAGGTGATTATGTGTTATTTGTGTGTGCTTGTATGTATATATTATGTGTATATGTACCGAAGCAACAAGGACCCGACCCGAGACCATGTGGTCTCGAGTAAACATCACGCCACACATGGGCCGGTTGGGCCGCACCTCATGTAACCCACCGAAAACCTACTAGGACTAGTATTTATACCATGCTTCTAGCAAACCTTGCCATTTTCTTGGACACACACACTCTCTATTCTCTCACACTAAAACCCTAAACCACAACACTACTCTCCTTCATTCTCGGATCCAATCAACAACCGTAAGAAGCTCCCGGATCGTCTCTTACACACACCGGTTGGAAGCCTCACTCGCACCTTTGAACCCACACTTGAACCGGTTAGTGAAATTATGATGTTGGTTGTTGTTTAATAATGGTAGGAATGATAGAACTTAACTAGTGTAGTGTATGCTTGATGATGTTTGTGAACCGGATATGTATTGTGTTTTGAGTTGATAATGATGTATGATAATCGATTGAACATGTTTTGATAGTACACATTGATGTTAAGTTAGTATTCAAGAAATCGAGGCATAAATGTTATATATTATGTGTTTATATTCGGTTGATGATGACTTATTGGTTATGTTGGATGAATAATGTATGCTTGAATATGAGTAAATGTTATCGGTTCCATATAGGCTCAAATCCGAGTGGCTTGATGATGTTAAAAGGTTTATTACTCATGAAATCGGATGAATATATGTGGGTTAGACTTAGGTTCACATGAATAAGGATGAACATGATGAATGTGTTTTGAATATTTGATGAACATGAAGAACTTGTTGAACATCATAAGAGCATGGTTGAATATTTGAATTCTGATTTGTTTGATCCATTTTTAGTAAATTGCTAGACAAGAAACATGTTTAAGGATTTTGGTTGGTTAGTACAAACTGCATGAAATCAGAATGTTAGTGGATAGTACACTGTTCCGAATCAGCTTATGTCCACTCGAAACCATCAGTTGCGACTCGAAACCAAGCACAACGAGTCGAAACCTCCCGGTTGCGACACAGATTGCGAGTCGCAAACACCTGGTTGCGACTCGAAACCACACCGGATCAGCACACCAACCTTGGTGACTCGAAACTACGGTTGCGAGTCCAGTTGCGACTCGTAACCAAACCAGCACGGACCGAAACCACGATTGCGACTCAGGTTGCGAGTCGCAACGCCTAGTTGCGACTCGAGACTATACACGGATACACACTGTTGGGCTCGTTTAATTATGGGCTTAGTGTTTGGGCCGGACCTTGGACTTTGTTTAATGCTGGGCATGTTACTGTTGTTCGACTCGTATGCATTACTTGCTAACTGCCATGATTTAACGTGTATGCCTTACGTGCACTACTTGAATACGAACCTGATTGTATGATACAACTATGATAGGACGTGAGTAGCCTCAACGTTGCTTGTTTGACTTTTCTGTGTTTTCTACCGAGCAAACCAAGGTGAGTTCACACCCTCTACAAAGCATGGGATTCCCAGGGGTCGGGAATTGGGGTTAAGGAACTGGGTTCCTCGTCCTCCTTGGGTAGGACAACAAAGGTTCAGGAATGTAATTCCTCGTCCTCACGGACAGATAACTCGTACTAGACCAAAACTCTATCACGAAGTCCCTCATTTTTATATCGACTTAATCGCCGGGCCAATGGCGAGCGGGTCATTAGTTAGATAGCGCTATTTAGGTCTGACAAACCTCACACCGTGCCGCAGAGGACGGGCGTGAACTAATGGATCTGGGGCACGTCAATGATGATAGACATTGACAGTTTCAGGGCACATAAACATGACTACAGTCAGCAGTCGATATGGTAACGAGTCTAGTGTATACATGGGGTAGCCCCCACGGCCGAAATGCCAGATAACTACACGGGGTAGCCCCCACGGCAGGATTGCCAGAGTAACCGGGAATAAACAAGTCACGTTTTTAACTATGGGGTAACCCCCACGGCAGGATGCCAGCTAAAGGAAACTGTTTTCGAAACAACTTAAAACGAACACCCAACCGTGAACTCACTCAACTTGTTGTTGACTCGTTACTACATGCTTTGCAGGTCCTTAGGTTCTTAAGCTGGAGCTTGCATGGAGGAGGATCGTTGTGGGACATGGACGACTGTGTGCCATGTTAAACTATGAAACAATTAAACTTATGTTTTGATTAAAGACTTATGCTTCCGCTTGCAACTTAACTATGTTTTGTTTGAACACCAATTGTATTGGCTGGATTTTATAACTACTTATATGCTTGTTCAATATGATTGGTGGCTGGATCCTGGTCAGTCACGCCTCCAAGCGGTAGTACTCCGCAGGTGGATTTTGGGGGTGTGACAGATTGGTATCAGAGCCATTGGTTATAGAGAACTTGGTTTTAATAAAGGGAAAATCGTTTTTGTTAAAAACCAGACTATAACCTGTACAGTGCTCAACGGTCCACAACGATGCTTCACTCCACATGCAAGGCTCGACATCCTAGGTAATATGATCTGTGCATATATTGCCTACCTGTTAGATACATGGTACATTGCTTATGGTATGCTTGGTTAGTATAACTACTGTTGCTTGAACACATGCGTGCTTACTCTATC
Source organism: Helianthus tuberosus (assembly GCA_030545235.1). NCBI lineage: Eukaryota > Viridiplantae > Streptophyta > Magnoliopsida > Asterales > Asteraceae > Helianthus > Helianthus tuberosus. The sequence continues at coordinate 36,893,218 of CM060422.1, read as the reverse complement.
CTATCATTGTGCTTTCGCGAAACCCCTCTCACTCACGTTCTTCTTGGTATGAAGATCATGTCTGGACGCGTTAACATGACACAAGCCCAGTTGACGGCTCTGATCAACGAACGAGTTGCCGCAGCACTTGCAGCTGCACACGCAGGAGGTATATCCTGCAGTCCGAACTCATTCTAGGATCTTTAGGATCCTACTCTCGTGAACCAACCTTTGTGTTAAACTCTGTCTTTTCTTTCACCTACGATAGGTCATCATGTTCAGCCACCCGTGTGCACTTTTAAGACTTTCATGGACTGCCGACCAACTACTTTTAGCGGCACTGAAGGAGCAGTAGGTCTCCTACACTGGTTTGAGAAGCTAGAATCTGTGTTCGAAATGTGTGAATGCCCTGAGGCGCGCAGGGTGAAATACACCACTGGTACTCTCGAGGGTTTAGCCCTCACATGGTGGAACGCTCAAGTTCAGATGCTAGGGTTGGTTGCTGCCAACGCCACCCCATGGGAAACTTTTAAGGAAATGATCAAAGAGGAATACTGCAGTCGTGATGAGATTCACAAACTAGAAGTGGAGTTCTTCAACCTCAAGATGACGGGGTCGGAAATTGAAGCTTATGTGAAAAGGTCGAACGAACTGGCAATTCTGTGCCCTACTATGGTGGACCCTCCCATCAAACGCATCGAACTGTTTCTTCAGGGCTTAGTGCCAGAAATCCAAAGTCATGTGACTTCAGCGAACCTCGCCACCTACCAGCAAACCGTTCAGTTGGCTCACCGTCTCACGGATCAGGCGGTGGAGCAGAACAAGTTACCAAAACGCATTGGCGCTGCAACTACTGCTGGTACCTCTAGTGACAACAAACGGAAGTGGGATGGAACTTCAAGTAAGGGTTCGACTTCTTTTCAGACCCAGTCTCAGCAGAGAAAGACTGAGGACTACAAGAGCCCTAATCAGCAATCGTCTGGTGGTCAAAGTCATGGTGGATACAAAGGAAATCATCCCAAATGCAATCGCTGCAGCCTGCACCACAGCGGGCCATGCACCAGGGGCAACTGTCATCGGTGCAACAAGCCTGGTCATGCTGCAAAGGATTGCAGGAGCTTATACCCCGCTAATCAGAATCGTCAGCAAGCTCAACAGATCCAGCGCCAGCAACAGCAACAGGGTGATAACAAAGGGTGCTTTCAGTGTGGAGCTGAGGGCCACTTCAAGAGAGATTGTCCCCAGCTGAACAGGAACCAGAACAACAACAACAACAATAACAACAATCAGGGGAGTGGTAATAATGGGAACAACAACAATGGCGCCAGGGGGCGGATGTTTGTGATTGGCCAAGGTGAAGCAAGGAACGACCCCAATGTTGTGGCGGGTAAGTTCCTTCTCGACGACTTTTATGTTTCAGTTTTATTTGATTCGGGTGCCGATACTAGCTACGTGTCACTAGAAGTTAGTCGAATGCTTAAGCGTATTCCAACACCTTTGAACAACAAGCACACCGTAGAGCTAGCAAATGGTAAGAGTTTAGAAGCCACACACGTAGTCAAGGGTTGTAAACTTATTCTCGCTGACCAGACCTTCTCTATCGACCTCATTCCTATTGTTTTGGGTAGTTTCGACGTTGTCGTTGGGATGGATTGGTTGTCCCAGCACCGAGCAGAGATTCTTTGCAACGAGAAGGTTGTCCGTATTCCAGGTCCCGGTGGTGAACCTCTCATGATTCATGGCGACAAGAGGAGTGCTGTTGAGAACGTCATTTCTCTCCTTAAGGCCCAAAAGTACTTGCGAAAGGGCCACACCGCCATTTTGGCTCTTATTACTGACACCACGGAGAAAGAGAAGAAGATAGAAGATTTTCCAGTTGTACGCGACTATCCTGAGGTATTTCCTGAGGAATTACCTGGACTACCGCCTCATCGCCAAGTCGAGTTTCAGATTGAACTAGCTCCTGGAGCTGCACCTATCGCTCGTGCACCTTATCGTTTAGCTCCATCAGAGTTGAAGGAACTCTCCACGCAACTACAAGAACTCTTAGATAAGGGCTTCATTCGTCCAAGCTCATCGCCCTGGGGAGCTCCAGTATTATTTGTGAAGAAGAAGGACGGTACTTTCAGAATGTGCATCGACTACCGAGAACTCAACAAGGTGACGATGAAGAATCGTTATCCTCTACCGCGTATCGACGACTTGTTCGACCAGTTGCAAGGGTCGAGCTACTATTCGAAGATTGATTTGAGATCGGGTTATCACCAGCTGAGAGTCCGGGAAGAGGACGTCTCCAAAACAGCTTTCAGAACTCGATACGGGCACTATGAGTTTTTGGTCATGCCTTTTGGGATGACAAATGCACCTGCGGTTTTCATGGATTTGATGAACCGAGTGTGCAAGCCTTACCTGGACAAGTTCGTTATAGTCTTCATCGACGACATCCTGATCTATTCCAAGAGTCGGGAGGAACATGAGCAGCATCTGCGACTTATTCTGGAACTCCTTCGAACAGAACAGCTTTATGCAAAGTTCTCGAAATGCGACTTCTGGCTTCGAGAAGTCCATTTCCTAGGCCACGTGGTGAACAAGGATGGGATTCACGTTGATCCATCCAAGGTAGACTCGATAAAGAACTGGCCTGCACCTCGTACACCAAAGGAAATTCGCCAATTCTTGGGTTTGGCGGGATACTACCGGAGATTCATAAAGGATTTTTCTAAGATTGCACAGCCCCTCACCTCACTAACGCAGAAGGGCGTTATTTATCGCTGGGGAAACGCACAAGAGTTGGCATTTCAGCACCTAAAGGATAGACTTTGTAGCGCACCTATCCTTTCCTTGCCGGAAGGCACAGACGACTTTGTGGTTTACTGTGACGCATCAATTCAAGGTCTTGGTTGTGTATTGATGCAACGAGATAAAGTTATAGCCTACGCCTCACGCCAACTTAAAGTTCATGAAAAGAACTACACTACGCACGATTTAGAGCTGGGAGCTGTTGTTTTTGCACTTAAGTTGTGGCGGCATTACCTGTATGGTACCAAGTGCGCGATCTACACCGACCACAGGAGCCTCGAGCATATCTTCAAGCAGAAGGAACTGAATATGCGGCAACGACGATGGGTCGAACTACTGAATGACTACGAGTGCTCAATCAGATACCATCCGGGCAAGGCCAATGTTGTGGCTGACGCCCTCAGTCGGAAGGACACTGCGCCTAAGCGCGTACGAGCCTTACAACTCACGATCCATTCTAGTCTTCCTTCCCAGATACGAGCTGCTCAGATAGAAGCACTGAAACCAGAAAACGTCAGGGCTGAAGCCCTACGCGGATCGAGGCAACGATTAGAACAGAAGGAAGACGGTGCTTACTACGTAACGGGACGCGTCTGGGTCCCACTTTATGGCAACCTACGAGAGCTTGTGATGGATGAAGCACACAAGTCTCGCTACTCAGTACACCCTGGATCAGATAAGATGTATCATGATATCAAGACTACGTACTGGTGGCCTAGCATGAAGGCCCACATAGCGACCTACGTCAGCAAATGTTTGACTTGTGCAAGGGTCAAGTCGGAATACCAGAAACCATCAGGCCTGCTCCAACAACCCGAGATACCTCAATGGAAATGGGAGCAAATTTCCATGGATTTTATTACTGGCCTACCTAGATCCCAGCGCGGGAACGATACTATTTGGGTGATCGTGGATCGACTCACAAAATCTGCACACTTCCTGGCTATCAAGGAGACGGATAAGTTCTCCACTCTTGCAGAAATATATCTCAAGGAAGTCGTTTCGAGGCACGGGGTGCCCACCTCCATCATCTCGGATCGAGATGCACGTTTTACTTCAGAGCTGTGGCAAGCAATGCACAAATCCTTTGGCTCACGACTAGACATGAGCACAGCATACCATCCTCAGACGGACGGGCAGTCCGAGCGCACTATTCAAACCTTAGAAGACATGCTTCGTGCATGTGTAATCGACTTTGGCAACCGCTGGGAAAAGCATCTGCCACTTGTGGAATTCTCGTACAATAACAGCTACCACACCAGCATTGGAGCTGCTCCGTTTGAGGCATTGTACGGACGTAAATGCCGGTCTCCCCTTTGCTGGGCAGAGGTGGGAGATAGTCAAATCACTGGTCCAGAATATGTGGTAGATACAACCGAGCAGATCGCTCAGATACGAAAACGCATGACGGCCGCTCGCGAACGTCAGAAAGTTTACGCCGACATGGGCAGGAAACCACTTGAGCTCCAGGTTGGGGAGCAGGTACTACTCAAAGTTTCACCCTGGAAGGGTGTGGTTCGTTTTGGTAAACGCGGCAAACTAAACCCACGATACGTTGGACCTTTCGAGGTCATTGAGAAAATAGGCAGGGTGGCCTACAGACTAAACTTACCAGCAGAACTCGGTGCAGTTCACAACGTTTTTCACGTGTCGAATCTGAAAAAGTGTCCGTCAGATGAGACCCACGTAGTTCCTTTGAAGGAACTCACGATCGACGAGCAGTTACGATTCGTCGAGGAACCAGTGGAAATCACGGACCGGGATGTTAAGGTCCTCAAGAGCACTAGAATACCTCTCGTTCGAGTTCGTTGGAACTCACGTCGCGGCCCAGAGTTCACCTGGGAGCGCGAAGATCAGATGAAACAAAAGTATCCCCAACTGTTCGCAAACAGTACACCCACTACTGAGGCCGAAGCTACGGAATTTCGGGACGAAATTCCAGATCAACGGGGGGTGGATGTGACACCCCAGGAAAACCAGGAAAACCAAACAACTTAACTAGCTTCCTCAGTGAGTGCTTACCAAATTTCGGGATGAAATTTCTTTCAACTTGGGGATGATGTGACAACTCGAAATCTAGAACCTTTCGTGTATGCTTAAACGTGTGGCTAGTTAACTTGTGTGATTAATGACAATGAATCTTTAGGTGATTATGTGTTATTTGTGTGTGCTTGTATGTATATATTATGTGTATATGTACCGAAGCAACAAGGACCCGACCCGAGACCATGTGGTCTCGAGTAAACATCACGCCACACATGGGCCGGTTGGGCCGCACCTCATGTAACCCACCGAAAACCTACTAGGACTAGTATTTATACCATGCTTCTAGCAAACCTTGCCATTTTCTTGGACACACACACTCTCTATTCTCTCACACTAAAACCCTAAACCACAACACTACTCTCCTTCATTCTCGGATCCAATCAACAACCGTAAGAAGCTCCCGGATCGTCTCTTACACACACCGGTTGGAAGCCTCACTCGCACCTTTGAACCCACACTTGAACCGGTTAGTGAAATTATGATGTTGGTTGTTGTTTAATAATGGTAGGAATGATAGAACTTAACTAGTGTAGTGTATGCTTGATGATGTTTGTGAACCGGATATGTATTGTGTTTTGAGTTGATAATGATGTATGATAATCGATTGAACATGTTTTGATAGTACACATTGATGTTAAGTTAGTATTCAAGAAATCGAGGCATAAATGTTATATATTATGTGTTTATATTCGGTTGATGATGACTTATTGGTTATGTTGGATGAATAATGTATGCTTGAATATGAGTAAATGTTATCGGTTCCATATAGGCTCAAATCCGAGTGGCTTGATGATGTTAAAAGGTTTATTACTCATGAAATCGGATGAATATATGTGGGTTAGACTTAGGTTCACATGAATAAGGATGAACATGATGAATGTGTTTTGAATATTTGATGAACATGAAGAACTTGTTGAACATCATAAGAGCATGGTTGAATATTTGAATTCTGATTTGTTTGATCCATTTTTAGTAAATTGCTAGACAAGAAACACGTTTAAGGATTTTGGTTGGTTAGTACAAACTGCATGAAATCAGAATGTTAGTGGATAGTACACTGTTCCGAATCAGCTTATGTCCACTCGAAACCATCAGTTGCGACTCGAAACCAAGCACAACGAGTCGAAACCTCCCGGTTGCGACACAGATTGCGAGTCGCAAACACCTGGTTGCGACTCGAAACCACACCGGATCAGCACACCAACCTTGGTGACTCGGAACTACGGTTGCGAGTCCAGTTGCGACTCGTAACCAAACCAGCACGGACCGAAACCACGATTGCGACTCAGGTTGCGAGTCGCAACGCCTAGTTGCGACTCGAGACTATACACGGATACACACTGTTGGGCTCGTTTAATTATGGGCTTAGTGTTTGGGCCGGACCTTGGACTTTGTTTAATGCTGGGCATGTTACTGTTGTTCGACTCGTATGCATTACTTGCTAACTGCCATGATTTAACGTGTATGCCTTACGTGCACTACTTGAATACGAACCTGATTGTATGATACAACTATGATAGGACGTGAGTAGCCTCAACGTTGCTTGTTTGACTTTTCTGTGTTTTCTACCGAGCAAACCAAGGTGAGTTCACACCCTCTACAAAGCATGGGATTCCCAGGGGTCGGGAATTGGGGTTAAGGAACTAGGTTCCTCGTCCTCCTTGGGTAGGACAGCAAAGGTTCAGGAATGTAATTCCTCGTCCTCACGGACAGATAACTCGTACTAGACCAAAACTCTATCACGAAGTCCCTCATTTTTATATCGACTTAATCGCCGGGCCAATGGCGAGCGGGTCATTAGTTAGATAGCGCTATTTAGGTCTGACAAACCTCACACCGTGCCGCAGAGGACGGGCGTGAACTAATGGATCTGGGGCACGTCAATGATGATAGACATTGACAGTTTCAGGGCACATAAACATGACTACAGTCAGCAGTCGATATGGTAACGAGTCTAGTGTATACATGGGGTAGCCCCCACGGCCGAAATGCCAGATAACTACACGGGGTAGCCCCCACGGCAGGATTGCCAGAGTAACCGGGAATAAACAAGTCACGTTTTTAACTATGGGGTAACCCCCACGGCAGGATGCCAGCTAAAGGAAACTGTTTTCGAAACAACTTAAAACGAACACCCAACCGTGAACTCACTCAACTTGTTGTTGACTCATTACTACATGCTTTGCAGGTCCTTAGGTTCTTAAGCTGGAGCTTGCATGGAGGAGGATCGTTGTGGGACATGGACGACTGTGTGCCATGTTAAACTATGAAACAATTAAACTTATGTTTTGATTTAAGACTTATGCTTCCGCTTGCAACTTAACTATGTTTTGTTTGAACACCAATTGTATTGGCTGGATTTTATAACTACTTATATGCTTGTTCAATATGATTGGTGGCTGGATCCTGGTCAGTCACGCCTCCAAGCGGTAGTACTCCGCAGGTGGATTTTGGGGGTGTGACAGTTGGTTTGGCCCTTGTTCCTGTAGCTCGAATCCTAGCCCGGTATATCCCATTTTAATTTTACACCATTGTGAACCTTACGCCTTTTTACTCTCTGATCGAGGTTCTCGGCATTGAAAAATCTTCGTAAACTAAATCACACGTGTATATGTTGACATTTAATAGATATTCAGTCAAGAAAATCAAGGGCAATGGTGATATATATATGCGGATTAGACACCAAAAAAACACTCAACAAATGGCTACAATTTAAGGAATGTGTTTAGTGACGGCATCAGATTCCTAATTGATGGAGAAAGGTCTGGTGGTAAGAAAAGCTGCTTCTAGGAGGTTGTCAAGTGTTTTCGCTCGACGATTCCATTCTTGGGTGGTTGGTTTGGCCATTGTTCCTGTAACTCGAATCCTAGCCCGGTATATCCCATTTGAATCTCACACCATTGTGAACCTTACGCCTTTTTTACTCTCTGATCGAGGTTCTCGGCATTGAAAACTCTTCGTAAACTAAATAACACGTGTATATGTTGACATTTAAGAGAAATACAGTCAAGAAAATCAAGGGCAATGGTGATATATATGCGGATTAGACACAAAAAAAAAACACCCAACAAATGGCTACAATTTAAGGAATGTGTTTAGTGACGGCATCAGATTCATATTTGATGGAGAAAGGTCTGGTGGCAAGAAAAGCTGCTTTTAGGAGGTTGTCAAGTGTTTTCGCTCGACGATTCCATTCTTGGGTGGTTGGTTTAGCCTTTGTTCCTGTAACTCGAATCCTGGTCCGGTATATCCCATTTTAATTTTACACCATTATAAACCTTACGCCTTTTTTACTCTCTGATCGAGGTTCTCGGCATTGAAAAATCTTCGTAAACTAAATTACACGTGAATATATTGATATTTGAGAGATATACAGTCAAGAAAATCAAGGGCAATGGTGATATATATGCGGATTAGACACAAAAAAAACACTCAACAAATGGCTACAATTTAAGGAATATGTTTAGTGACGGCATCAGATTCCTAATTGATGGAGAAAGGTCTGGTGGCAAGAAAAGGTGCTTCTAGGAGGTTGTCAAGTGTTTTCGCTCGACGATTCCATTCTTGGGTGGTTGGTTTAGCCTTTGTTCCTGTAACTCGAATCCTAGCCCGGTATATCCCATTTTAATTTTACATCATTGTGAATCTTACGCCTTTTTTACTCACTGATCGAGGTTCTCGGCATTGAAAAATCTTCGTAAACTAAATCACACGTGTATATGTTGATATTTAAGAGATATATAGTCAAGAAAATAAAGGGCAGTGTTGATATATATGCGGATTAGACAACAAAAAAAACACTCAACAAATGGCTACAATTTAAGGAATGTGTTTAGTGACGGCATCAGATTCCTAATTGATGGAGAAAGGTCTGGTGGCAAGAAAAGGTGCTTCTAGGAGGTTGTCAAGTGTTTTCGCTCGACGATTCCATTCTTGGGTGGTTGGTTTAGCCTTTGTTCCTGTAACTCGAATCCTAGCCCGGTATATCCCATTTTAATTTTACATCATTGTGAATCTTACGCCTTTTTTACTCACTGATCGAGGTTCTCGGCATTGAAAAATCTTCGTAAACTAAATCACACGTGTATATGTTGATATTTAAGAGATATATAGTCAAGAAAATAAAGGGCAGTGTTGATATATATGCGGATTAGACAACAAAAAAAACACTCAACAAATGGCTACAATTTAAGGAATGTGTTTAGTGACGGCAACAGATTCCTAATTGATGGAGAAAGGTCTGGTGGCAAGAAAAGCTGCTTCTAGGATGTTGTCAAGTGTTTTCGCTCGACGATTCCGTTCTTGGGTGGTTGGTTTGGCCCTTTTTCCTGTAACTCGAATCCTAGCCAGGTATATCCCATTTTAATTTTACACCATTGTGAACCTTACACCTTTTTTACTCTCTGATCGAGGTTCTCGGCATTGAAAAATCTTCGTAAACTAAATCACACGTGTATATGTTGACATTTAAGAGATATACATTCAAGAAAATCAAGGGCAATGGTGATATATATGCGGATTAGACACAAAAAAACACTCAACAAATGGCTACAATTTAAGGAATGTGTTTAGTGACGGCAACAGATTCCTAATTGATGGAGAAAGGTCTGGTGGTAAGAAAAGCTGCTTCTAGGAGGTTGTCAAGTGTTTTCGCTCGACGATTCAATTCTTGGGTGGTTGGTTTGGCCCTTGTTCCTGTAACTCGAATCCTAGCCCGGTATATCCCATTTGAATCTTACACTATTGTGAACCTTACGCCTGTTTTACTCTCTGATCGAGGTTCTCCGCATTGAAAAATCTTCGAAAACAAAATCACACGTGTATATGTTGACATTTAAGAGATTTACAGTCAAGAAAATCAAGGGCAATGGTGATATATATGCGGATTAGACAAAAAAAAAAAAAACACTCAACAAATGGCTACAATTTAAGGAATGTGTTTAGTGACGGCATCAGATTCCTAATTGATGGAGAAAGGTCTGGTGGCAAGAAAAGCTGCTTCTAGGAGGTTGTCAAGTGTTTTCGTTCGACGATTCCATTCTTGGGTAGTTGATTTGGCCCTTGTTCCTGTAACTCGAATCCAAGCCTGGTATATCCCATTTTATTTTTACACCATTGTGAACCTTACGCCTTTTTTACTCTCTGATCGAGGTTCTCGGCATTGAAAACTCTTCGTAAACTAAATCATACGTGTATATGTTGACATTTAAGAGATATACAGTCAAGAAAATCAAGGGCAATGGTGATATATATACGGATTAGACACCAAAAAAAACACCCAACAAATGGCTACAATTTAAGGAATGTGTTTAGTGATGGCATCAGATTCCTAATTGATGGAGAAAGGTCTGGTGGCAAGAAAAGCTGCTTCTAGGAGATTGTCAAGTGTTTTCGCTCGACGATTCCATTCTTGGGTTGTTGGTTTGGCCCTTGTTACTGTAACTCGAATCCTAGCCTGGTATATCCCATTTTATTTTTACACCATTGTGAACCTTACGCCTTTTTTACTCTCTGATCGAGGTTCTCGGCATTGAAAACTCTTCGTAAACTAAATAACACGTGTATATGTTGACATTTAAGAGAAATACAGTCAAGAAAATCAAGGGAAATGGTGATATATATATATGCGGATTAGACACAAAAAAAAAACACCCAACAAATGGCTACAATTTAAGGAATGTGTTTAGTGACGGCATCAGATTCCTATTTGATGGAGAAAGGTCTGGTGGCAAGAAAAGCTGCTTTAAGGAGGTTGTCAAGTGTTTTCGCTCGACGATTCCATTCTTGGGTGGTTGGTTTAGCCTTTGTTCCTGTAACTCGAATCCTGGTCCGGTATATCCCATTTTAATTTTACACCATTATGAACCTTACGCCTTTTTTACTCTCTGATCGAGGTTCTCGGCATTGAAAAATCTTCGTAAACTAAATTACACGTGAATATATTGATATTTGAGAGATATACATTCAAGAAAATCAAGGGCAATGGTGATATATATGCGGATTAGACACAAAAAAAACACTCAACAAATGGCTACAATTTAAGGAATGTGTTTAGTGACGGCATCAGATTCCTAATTGATGGAGAAAGGTCTGGTGGCAAGAAAAGGTGCTTCTAGGAGGTTGTCAAGTGTTTTCGCTCGACGATTCCATTCTTGGGTGGTTGGTTTGGCCCTTGTTCCTGTAACTCGAATTCTAGCCCGGTATATCCCATTTTAATTTTACACCATTGTGAACCTTACGCCGTTTTTACTCTCTGATCGAGGTTCTCGGCATTGAAATATCTTCGTAAACTAAATCACACGTGTATATGTTGATATTTAAGAGATATACAGTCAAGAAAATCAAGGGAAATGGTGATATATATGCGGATTAGACACAAAAAAAAAACACCCAACAAATTGCTACAATTTAAGGAATGTGTTTAGTGACGGCATCAGATTCCTAATTGATGGAGAAAGGTCTGGTGGCAAGAAAAGCTGCTTTTAGGAGGTTGTCAAGTGTTTTCTCTCGACGATTCCATTCTTGGGTGGTTGGTTTAGCCTTTGTTCCTGTAACTCGAATCCTAGCCCGGTATATCCCATTTTAATTTTACATCATTGTGAATCTTACGCCTTTTTTACTCTCTGATCGAGGTTCTCGGCATTGAAAAATCTTCGTAAACTAAATCACACGTGTATATGTTGATATTTAAGAGATATATAGTCAAGAAAATAAATGTGACAACTCGAAATTTAGAACTTTCTTGTATCCCGTAATATCATGTTTAAACGTGTAACTAGTTAACATATGTGATTAATGGTAAGCGAACCTCTTATGTGACTATGTGATTGTTATGTGTTGTGCTTGTATGTATAGTGTGTATGTATGCATAAATGAGCCGAAAATCATGAACCCGACTCGAGACCATGTGGCCTCGAGTGAACTAGTTTAGCATATGGGCCGGTTGGGCCGTGCACTTCAGCCGAAAGCCCATTAGGGTGCACAATGTGGAACAACTATATAACCCCTAGTGATGCTAATCTTGACATTCTTTGGACAAACCACACACACACTCTCCCTCTCTCCCTCACGAAAACCTTAAGCTACAACATCCTTCTCCTTCATTCTCGGATCCAATCGACAACCATAAGGAGCTCTCGGATCGTCTCTCACACACACCCGTTTGGAAGCTTCACACTCACCCTTGAAACCCATCAACCGGTTAGTATCTTCATGATGTTTGTTGTTAGGAGATAGTATGAATGATAGGAATTAACTAGGGTAGTTGTATGCTTGATGATGTTTGTGAACCGAATATGTATGTTGTTGATAATCGGATAACATGTTTTGATTTCGGATATGTTGCATAATGAACACACAATATCTTATGTCTAAATGTGATTCAAACCATTGAATATTGATGTTCATGAAACCGGCTTGCATATGTGTATAGAGAGCATCATGTTAATCGGATTAGGGTAGATTTGGAGATGTTATTTGATGACTTGAAACCATTAAATGAGTATGTTCGAGCGTTTGATTGTTGTTCATGATTATGTTCGTGATTGATGCCGAAAACTCTAAAATATGATGAACAAGTTTGAATAATCATGATGAACTATTTGAATGTATGATGAACAACTTGAATGTGATATGAACATGCTTGAATATTTGAAATCTGATATGTTTGATCCAATTTGGTAAATTGCTAGACAAATAAACATGTTTAAGTGGGTAGTACAAACTGTTTCATGAAACCAAATTTCCATTGGATAGTACACTGTGTAGAATCAGCTCATGTCCAACCGAAACCTCCAGTTGCGACTCGAAACCACCGCATGGTGAGTCGAAATCTCCCGGTTGCGACATCGGTTGCGAGTCGCAAACACCTGGTTGCGACTCGAAACCACACGAGATCAGCACATAAACCGTATGACTCGAAACCACAGTTACGAGTCCGGTTGCGACTCGAGACCAAAACAGCACGAACCGAGACCATGATTGCGACTCAGGTTGCGAGTCGCAAACGCCTAGTTGCGACTCGAGACTATACGCAGATACACGCTGTTTGGGCTTGCACCTCATTTCGGACTTAAGTAATTGGGCCGGACCTTTGGGCCTACTACATGGACCTTATACGTGCTGATGTACATGAATAATTGTTTGGGCTGCCATAGATGATACTTGAATGCAATATGCTAGAAACATCCGTGTGCTACTTGGTTATGAACCTGACTTGTATGATACAACTATGATAGGACGCGAGTAACCACAACATTGCTTGTTTGACTTTTCTGTGTTTCTACCGAGCAAACCAAGGTGAGTTCACACCCTCTACAAAGCATGGAATTCCCAGGGGTCGGGAATTGGGGTTAAGGAACATAGGTTCCTCGTCCTCCTTGGGTAGGACAGCAATGGTTCAGGAATGTAATTCCTCGTCCTCACGGACAGATAACTCGTACTAGACCAAAACTCTATCAAGAAGTCCCTCATCTTTGTATCGACTTAATCGTCGAGGCCAATGGCGAGCGGGTCATTAGTTAGATAGCGCTATTTAGGTTTGACAAACCTCACACCGTGCCGCAGAGGACGGGCGTGAACTAATGGACTACTGGCACGTCAATGATGATAGACATTGACAGTTCAGGGCACATAAACATGACTACAGTCAGCAGTCGATATGGTAACGAGTCTAGTAGATACATGGGGTAGCCCCCACGGCCGAAATGCCAGATAACTAACACGGGGTAGCCCACACGGCTGGATTGCCAGAGTAACCGGGAATACACATGACACGTTTTTAACTATGGGGTAACCCCCACGGCAGGATTGCCAGATAAAGGAAAACTGTTTTCGAAACAACTTAAAACTAACACCCAACCGTGAACTCACTCAACTTGTTGTTGACTCGTTACTACATGCTTTGCAGGTCCTTAGGTTTCTTAGCTGGAGCTTGCATGGAGGAGGATCGTTGTGGGACATGGACGGCTGTGTGCCATGTTAAACTTTGAAACTATTAAACTTATGTTTTGATTTAAGACTTATGCTTCCGCTTGCAACTTAAATTATGTTTTGTTTGAACACCAATTGTATTGGGTGGATATTATAACTACTTATATGCTTGTTCAATATGATTGGTGGCTAGATCCTGGTCAGTCACGCCTCCAAGCGGTGGTACTCCGCAGGTGGATTTTGGGGGTGTGACAATAAAGGGCAATGTTGATATATATGCGGATTAGACAACAAAAAAAACACTCAACAAATGGCTACAATTTAAGGAATGTGTATAGTGACGACAACAGATTCCTAATTGATGGAGAAAGGTCTGGTGGCAAGAAAAGCTGCTTCTAGGATGTTGTCAAGTGTTTTCGCTCGACGATTCCGTTCTTGGGTGGTTGGTTTGGCCCTTTTTCCAGTAACTCGAATCCTAGCCATGTATATCCCATTTTAATTTTACACCATTGTGAACCTTACACCTTTTTTACTCTCTGATCGAGGTTCTCGGCATTGAAAAATCTTCGTAAACTAAACCACACGTGTATATGTTGACATTTAAGAGATATACAGTCAAGAAAATCAAGGGCAATGGTGATATATATGCGGATTAGACACAAAAAAAACACTCAACAAATGGCTACAATTTAAGGAATGTGTTTAGTGACGGCATCAGATTCCTAATTGATGGAGAAAGGTCTGGTGGTAAGAAAAGCTGCTTCTAGGAGGTTGTCAAGTGTTTTCGCTCGACGATTCCATTCTTGGGTGGTTGGTTTGGCCCTTGTTCCTGTAACTCGAATCCTAGCCCGATATATCCCATTTGAATCTTACACCATTGTGAACCTTACGCCTGTTTTACTCTCTGATCGAGGTTCTCCGCATTGAAAAATCTTCGAAAACTAAATCACACGTGTATATGTTGACATAAAAAAGAATTACAGTCAAGAAAATCAAGGGCAATGGTGATATATATGCAGATTAGACACAAAAAAAAACACTCAACAAATGGCTATAATTTAAGGAATGTGTTTAGTGACGGCATTAGTTTCCTAATTGATAGAGAAAGGTCTGGTGGCAAGAAAAGCTGCTTCTAGGAGGTTGTCAAGTGTTTTCGTTCGACGATTCCATTCTTGGGTGGTTGATTTGGCCCTTGTTCCTGTAACTCGAATCCTAGCCTGGTATATCCCATTTTATTTTTACACCATTGTGAACCTTACGCCTTTTTTACTCTCTGATCGAGGTTCTCGGCATTGAAAACTCTTCGTAAACTAAATCACACGTGTATATGTTGACATTTAAGAGATATACAGACAAGAAAATCAAGGCCAATGGTGATATATATGCGGATTAGACACCAAAAAAAACACCCAACAAATGGCTACAATTTAAGGAATGTGTTTAGTGATGGCATCAGATTCCTAATTGATGGAGAAAGGTCTGGGGGTAAGAAAAGCTGCTTCTAGGAGGTTGTCAAGTATTTTCGCTCGACGATTCCATTCTTGGGTGGTTGGTTTAGCGTTTGTTCCTGTAACTCGAATCCTGGTCCGGTATATCCCATTTTAATTTTACACCATTGTGAACCTTACGCCTTTTTTACTCTCTGATCGAGGTTCTCGGCATTGAAAAATCTTCGTAAACTAAATCACACGTGAATATATTGATATCTGAGAGATATACAGTCAAGAAAATCAAGGGCAATGGTGATATATATGCGGATTAGACACAAAAAAAACACTCAACAAATGGCTACAATTTAAGGAATGTGTTTAGTGACGGCATCAGATTCCTAATTGATGGAGAAAGGTCTAGTGGCAAGAAAAGGTGCTTCTAGGAGGTTATCAAGTGTTTTCGCTCGATGATTCCATTCTTGGGTGGTTGGTTTGGCCCTTGTTCCTGTAACTCGAATTCTAGCCCGGTATATCCCATTTTAATTTTACACCATTGTGAACCTTACGCCGTTTTTACTCTCTGATCGAGGTTCTCGGTATTGAAAAATCTTCGTAAACTAAATCACATGTGTATATGTTGATATTTAAGAGTTATACAGTCAAGAAAATCAAGGGCAATGGTGATATATATGCGGATTAGACACAAAAAAAACACCCAACAAATGGCTACAATTTAAGGAATGTGTTTAGTGACGGCATCAGATTCCTAATTGATGGAGAAAGGTCTGGTGGCAAGAAAAGCTGCTTCTAGGAGGTTGTCAAGTGTTTTCGCTCGACGATTCCATTCTTGGGTGGTTGGTTTAGCCTTGGTTCCTGTAACTCGAATCTTAGCCCGGTATATCCCATTTTAATTTTACATCATTGTGAATCTTACGCCTTTTTTACTCTCTGATCGAGGTTCTCGGCATTGAAAAATCTTCGTAAACTAAATCACACGTGTATATGTTGATATTTAAGAGATATATAGTCAAGAAAATATAGGGCAATGTTGATATATATGCGGATTAGACAACAAAAAAAACACTCAACAAATGGCTACAATTTAAGGAATGTGTTTAGTGACGGCAACAGATACCTAATTGATGGAGAAAGGTCTGGTGGCAAGAAAAGCTGCTTCTAGGATGTTGTCAAGTGTTTTCGCTCGACGATTCCGTTCTTGCGTGGTTGGTTTGGCCCTTTTTCCTGTAACTCGAATCCTAGCCAGGTATATCCCATTTTAATTTTACACCATTGTGAACCTTACACCTTTTTTACTCTCTGATCGAGGTTCTCGGCATTGAAAAATCTTCGTAAACTAAATCACACGTGTATATGTTGACATTTAAGAGATATACAATCAAGAAAATCAAGGGCAATGGTGATATATATGCGGATTAGACACAAAAAAAACACTCAACAAATGGCTACAATTTAAGGAATGTGTTTAGTGACGGCATCAGATTCCTAATTGATGGAGAAAGGTCTGGTGGTAAGAAAATCTGCTTCTAGGAGGTTGTCAAGTGTTTTCGCTCGACGATTCCATTCTTGGGTGGTTGGTTTGGCCCTTGTTCCTGTAACTCGAATCCTAGCCCGGTATATCCCATTTGAATCTTACACCATTGTGAACCTTACGCATGTTTTACTCTCTGATCGAGGTGCTCCGCATTGAAAAATCTTCGAAAACTAAATCACACGTGTATATGTTGACATTTAAGAGATTTACAGTCAAGAAATTCAAGGGCAATGGTGATATATATGCGGATTAGACACAAAAAAAAAAACACTCAACAAATGGCTACAATTTAACGAATGTGTTTAGTGACGGCATCAGATTCCTAATTGATGGAGAAAGGTCTGGTGGCAAGAAAAGCTTCTTCTAGGAGGTTGTCAAGTGTTTTCGTTCGACGATTCCATTCTTGGGTGGTTGATTTGGCCCTTGTTCCTGTAACTCGTATCCTAGCCTGGTATATCCCATTTTATTTTTACACCATTGTGAACCTTACGCCTTTTTTACTCTCTAATCGAGGTTATCGGCATTGAAAACTCTTCGTAAACTAAATCACACGTGTATATGTTGACATTTAAGAGATATACAGTCAAGAAAATCAAGGGCAATGGTGATATATATGCGGATTAGACACCAAAAAAAACACCCAACAAATGGCTACAATTTAAGGAATGTGTTTAGTGATTGCATCAGATTCCTAATTGATGGAGAAAGGTCTGGTGGCAAGAAAAGCTGCTTCTAGGAGGTTGTCAAGTGTTTTCGCTCGACGATTCCATTCTTGGGTGGTTGGTTTAGCCTTTGTTCCTGTAACTCGAATCCTAGCCCGGTATATCCCATTTTAATTTTACACCATTGTGAACCTTACGCCTTTTTTATTCTCTGGTCGAGGTTCTCGGCATTGAAAAATCTTCGTAAACTAAATCACACGTGTATATGTTGATATTTAAGAGATATACAGTCAAGAAAATCAAGGGCAATGGTGATATATATGCGGATTAGACACCAAAAAAACACCCAACAAATGGCTACAATTTAAGGAATGTGTTTAGTGACGGCATCAGATTCCTAATTGATGGAGAAAGGTCTGGTGGCAAGAAAAGGTGCTTCTTGGAGGTTGTCAAGTGTTTTCGCTCGACGATTCCGTTCTTGCGTGGTTGATTTGGCCCTTGTTCCTGTAACTCGTATCCTAGCCTGGTATATCCCATTTTATTTTTACACCATTGTGAACCTTACGCCTTTTTTACTCTCTAATCGAGGTTATCGGCATTGAAAAATCTTCGTAAACTAAATCACACGTGTATATGTTGACATTTAAGAGATATACAGTCAAGAAAATCAAGGGCAATGGTGATATATATGCGGATTAGACACAAAAAAAAAACACTCAACAAATGGCTACAATTTAAGGAATGTGTTTAGTGACGGCATCAGATTCCTAATTGATGGAGAAAGGTCTGGTGGTAAGAAAATCTGCTTCTAGGAGGTTGTCAAGTGTTTTCGCTCGACGATTCCATTCTTGGGTGGTTCGTTTGGCCCTTGTTCCTGTAACTCGAATCCTAGCCCGGTATATCCCATTTGAATCTTACACCATTGTGAACCTTACGCCTGTTTTACTCTCTGATCGAGGTTCTCCGCATTGAAAAATCTTCGAAAACTAAATCACACGTGTATATGTTGACATTTAAGAGATTTACAGTCAAGAAAATCAAGGGCAATGGTGATATATATGCGGATTAGACAACAAAAAAAACACTCAACAAATGGCTACAGTTTAAGCAATGTGTTTAGTGACGGCAACAGATTCCTAATTGATGGAGAAAGGTCTGGTGGCAAGAAAAGCTGCTTCTAGGAGGTTGTCAAGTGTTTTCGTTCGACGATTCCATTCTTGGGTGGTTGATTTGGCCCTTGTTCCTGTAACTCGTATCCTAGCCTGGTATATCCCATTTTATTTTTACACCATTGTGAACCATACGCCTTTTTTACTCTCTGATCGAGGTTCTCGGCATTGAAAACTCTTCGTAAACTAAATCACACGTGTATATGTTGACATTTAAGAGATATACAGTCAAGAAAATCAAGGGCAATGGTGATATATATGCGGATTAGACACCAAAAAAAACACTCAACAAATGGCTACAATTTAAGGAATGTGTTTAGTGATGGCATCAGATTCCTAATTGATGGAGAAAGGTCTGGAGGCAAGAAAAGCTGCTTCTAGGAGGTTGTCAAGTGTTTTCGCTCGACGATTCCATTCTTGGGTGGTTGGTTTAGCCTTTGTTCCTGTAACTCGAATCCTAGCCCGGTTTATCCCATTTTAATTTTACACCATTGTGAACCTTACGCCTTTTTTACTCTCTGATCGAGGTTCTCGGAATTGAAAAATCTTCGTAAACTAAATCACACGTGAATATATTGATATTTAAGAGATATACAGTCAAGAAAATCAAGGGCAATGGTGATATATATGCGGATTAGACACAAAAAATACACTCAACAAATAGCTACAATTTAAGGAATGTGTTTAGTGATGGCATCAGATTCCTAATTGATGGAGAAAGGTCTGGTGGCAAGAAAAGCTGCTTCTAGGAGGTTGTCAAGTGTTTTATCTCGACGATACCATTCTTGGGTGGTTGGTTTGGCCCTTGTTCCTGTAACTCGAATCCTAGCCCTGTATATCCCATTTTAATTTTACACCATTGTGAAACTTACGCCATTTTTACTCTCTGATCGAGGTTCTCGGCATTTAATAATCTTCGTAAACTAAATCACACATGAATATATTGATATTTAAGAGATATACAGTCAAGAAAATCAAGGGCAATGGTGATATATATGCGGATTAGACACAAAAAAAAAAACACTCAACAAATAGCTACAATTTAAGGAATGTGTTTAGTGACGGCATCAGATTCCTAATTGATGGAGAAAGGTCTGGTGGCAAGAAAAGCTGCTTCTAGGAGGTTATCAAGTGTTTTCGCTCGACGATTCCATTCTTGGGTGGTTGGTTTAGCCTTTGTTCCTATAACTCGAATCCTAGCCCGGTATCTCCCATTTTAATTTTACATCATTGTGAATCTTATGCCTTTTTTACTCTCTGATCGAGGTTCTCGGCATTGAAAAATCTTCGTAAACTAAATCACACGTGAATATATTGATATTTAAGAGATATACAGTCAAGAAAATCAAGGGCAATGGTGATATATATGCGGATTAGACACAAAAAAAAACACTCAACAAATAGCTACAATTTACGGAATGTGTTTAGTGACGGCATCAGATTCCTAATTGATGGAGAAAGGTCTGGTGGCAAGAAAAGCTGCTTCTAGGAGGTTTTCAAGTGTTTTCGCTCGACGATTCCATTCTTGGGTGGTTGGTTTAACCTTTGTTCCTGTAACTCGAATCCTAGCCCGGTATATCCCATTTTAATTTTACACCTTTGTGAACCTTACGCCTTTTTTACTCTCTGATCGAGGTTCTCGGCATTGAAAACTGTTCGTAAACTAAATCACACGTGTATATGTTGACATTTAAGAGATATATACAGTCAAGAAAATCAAGGGCAATGGTGATATATATGCGGATTAGACACCAAAAAAACACACCCAACAAATGGCTACAATTTAAGAATGTGTTTAGTGATGGCATCAGATTCCTAATTGATGGAGAAAGGTCTGGTGGCAAGAAAAGCTGCTTCTAGGAGGTTGTCAAGTGTTTTCGCTCGACGATTCCATTCTTGGGTGGTTGGTTTAGCCTTTGTTCCTGTAACTCGAATCCTAGCCCGGTATATCCCATTTTAATTTTACACCATTGTGAAACTTACGCCATTTTTACTCTCTGATCGAGGTTCTCGGCATTTAAAAATCTTCGTAAACTAAATCACACATGAATATATTGATATTTAAGAGATATACAGTCAAGAAAATCAAGGGCAATGGTGATATATATGCGGATTAGACACAAAAAAAAACACTCAACAAATAGCTACAATTTAAGGAATGTGTTTAGTGACGGCATCAGATTCCTAATTGATGGAGAAAGGTCTGGTGGCAAGAAAAGCTGCTTCTAGGAGGTTGTCAAGTGTTTTCGCTCGACGATTCCATTCTTGGGTGGTTGGTTTAGCCTTTGTTCCTATAACTCGAATCCTAGCCCGGTATCTCCCATTTTAATTTTACATCATTGTGAATCTTACGCCTTTTTTACTCTCTGATCGAGGTTCTCGGCATTGAAAAATCTTCGTAAACTAAATCACACGTGTATATGTTGATATTTAAGAGATATATAGTCAAGAAAATAAAGGGCAATGTTGATATATATGCGGATTAGACAACAAAAAAAACACTCAACAAATGGCTACAATTTAAGGAATGTGTTTAGTGACGGCAACAGATTCCTAATTGATGGAGAAAGGTCTGTGGCAAGAAAAGCTGCTTCTAGGATGTTGTCAAGTGTTTTTGCTCGACGATTCCGTTCTTGGGTGGTTGGTTTGGCCATTTTTCCTGTAACTCGAATCCTAGCCAGGTATATCCCATTTTAATTTTACACCATTGTGAACCTTACACCTTTTTTACTCTCTGATCGAGCTTCTCGACATTGAAAAATCTTCGTAAACTAAATCACAGGTGTATATGTTGACATTTAAGAGATATACAGTCAAGAAAATCAAGGGCAATGGTGATATATATGCGGATTAGACACAAAAAAAACACTCAACAAATGGCTACAATTTAAGGAATGTGTTTAGTGACGGCATCAGATTCCTAATTGATGGAGAAAGGTCTGGTGGTAAGAAAATCTGCTTCTAGGAGGTTGTCAAGTGTTTTCGCTCGACGATTCCATTCTTGGGTGGTTGGTTTGGCCCTTGTTCCTGTAACTCGAATCCTAGCCCGGTATATCCCATTTGAATCTTACACCATTGTGAACCTTACGCCTGTTTTACTCTCTGATCGAGGTTCTCCGCATTGAAAAATCTTCGAAAACTAAATCACACGTGTATATGTTGACATTTAAGAGATTTACAGTTAAGAAAATCAAGGGCAATGGTGATATATATGCGGATTAGACACAAAAAAAACACTCAACAAATGGCTACAATTTAAGAAATGTGTTTAGTGACGGCATCAGATTCCTAATTGATGGAGAAAGGTCTGGTGGCAAGAAAAGCTGCTTCTAGGAGGTTGTCAAGTGTTTTCGTTCGACGATTCCATTCTTGGGTGGTTGATTTGGCCCTTGTTCCTGTAACTCGTATCCTAGCCTGGTATATCCCATTTTATTTTTACACCATTGTGAATCTTACGCCTTTTTTACTCTCTGATCGAGGTTCTCGGCATTGAAAGAAATCTTCGTAAACTAAATCACACGTGTATATGTTGATATTTAAGAGATATACAATCAAGAAAATCAAGGGAAATGGTGATATATATGCGGATTAGACACAAAAAAAACACACCCAACAAATGGCTACAATTTAAGAATGTGTTTAGTGATGGCATCAGATTCCTAATTGATGGAGAAAGGTCTGGTGGCAAGAAAAGCTGCTTCTAGGAGGTTGTCAAGTGTTTTCGCTCGACGATTCCATTCTTGGGTGGTTGGTTTAGCCTTTGTTCCTGTAACTCGTATCCTAGCCTGGTATATCCCATTTTATTTTTACACCATTGTGAATCTTACGCCTTTATTACTCTCTGATCGAGGTTCTCGGCATTGAAAAATCTTCGTAAACTAAATCACACGTGAATATATTGATATTTAAGAGATATACAGTCAAGAAAATCAAGGGCAATGGTGATATATATGCGGATTAGACACAAAAAAAAAACACTCAACAAATAGCTACAATTTAAGGAATGTGTTTAGTGATGGCATCAGATTCCTAATTGATGGAGAAAGGTCTGGTGGCAAGAAAAGCTGCTTCTAGGAGGTTGTCAAGTGTTTTATCTCGACGATACCATTCTTGGGTGGTTGGTTTGGCCCTTGTTCCTGTAACTCGAATCCTAGCCCTGTATATCCCATTTTTATTTTACACCATTGTGAAACTTACGCCTTTTTTACTCTCTGATCGAGGTTCTCGGCATTGAAAGAAATCTTCGTAAACTAAATCACACGTGTATATGTTGATATTTAAGAGATATACAATCAAGAAAATCAAGGGAAATGGTGATATATATGCAGATTAGACACCAAAAAAAAAAACACTCAACAAAGGGCTACAATTTAAGGAATGTGTTTAGTGACGGCATCAGATTCCTAATTGATGGAGAAAGGTATGGTGGCAAGAAAAGCTGTTTCTAGGAGGTTGTCAAGCGTTTTCGCTCGACGATTCCATTCTTGGGTGGTTGGTTTGGCCCTTGTTCCTGTAACTCGAATCCTAGCCCAATATATCCCATTTTAATTTTACACCATTGTGAACCTTACTCCTTTTTTACTCTATGATCGAGGTTCTCGGCATTTAAAAATCTTCGTAAACTTAATCACACGTGTATATGTTGACATTTAAGAGATATACAGTTAAGAAAATCAAGGGAAATGGTGATATATATGCGGATTAGACTCAAAAAAACACTCAACAAATGGCTACAATTTAAGGAATGTGTTTAGTGACGGCATCAGATTCCTAATTGATGGAGAAAGGTCTGGTGGCAAGAAAAGCTGCTTCTAGGAGGTTGTCAAGTGTTTTATCTCGACCATTCCATTCTTGGGTGGTTGGTTTGGCCCTTGTTCCTGTAACTCGAATCCTAGCCCTGTATATCCCATTTTAATTTTACACCATTGTGAAACTTACGCCTTTTTTACTCTCTGATCGAGGTTCTCG
Source organism: Helianthus tuberosus (assembly GCA_030545235.1). Taxonomy (NCBI): domain Eukaryota; kingdom Viridiplantae; phylum Streptophyta; class Magnoliopsida; order Asterales; family Asteraceae; genus Helianthus; species Helianthus tuberosus. Next base: position 36,869,682 of record CM060422.1, on the reverse strand, counting down.
GCATTGAAAGAAATCTTCGTAAACTAAATCACACGTGTATATGTTGATATTTAAGAGATATACAATCAAGAAAATCAAGGGAAATGGTGATATATATATGCAGATTAGACACAAAAAAAAAAAACACTCAACAAAGGGCTACAATTTAAGGAATGTGTTTAGTGACGGCATCAGATTCCTAATTGATGGAGAAAGGTCTGGTGGCAAGAAAAGCTGTTTCTAGGAGGTTGTCAAGCGTTTTCGCTCGACGATTCCATTCTTGGGTGGTTGGTTTAGCCCTTGTTCCTGTAACTCGAATCCCAGCCCAATATATCCCATTTTAATTTTACACCATTGTGAACCTTACTCCTTTTTTACTCTATGATCGAAGTTCTCGGCATTAAAAAATCTTTGTAAACTTAATCACACGTGTATATGTTGACATTTAAGAGATATACAGTTAAGAAAATCAAGGGCAATGGTGATATATATGCGGATTAGACACAAAAAAAAACACTCAACAAATGGCTACAATTTAAGGAATGTGTTTAGTGACGGCATCAGATTCCTAATTGATGGAGAAAGGTCTGGTGGTAAGAAAAGCTGCTTCTAGGAGGTTTTCAAGTGTTTTCGCTCGACGATTCCATTCTTGGGTGGTTGGTTTGGCCCTTGTTCATGTAACTCGAATCCTAGCCCGGTATATCCCATTTGAATCTTACACCATTGTGAACCTTACGCCTGTTTTACTCTCTGATCGAGGTTCTCCACATTGAAAAATCTTCGAAAACTAAATCACACGTGTATATGTTGACATTTAAGAGATATACAATCAAGAAAATCAAGGGCAATGGTGATATATATGCGGATTAGACACAAAAAAAAACACTCAACAAATGGCTACAATTTAAGGAAAGTGTTTAGTGACGGCATCAGATTCCTAATTGATGGAGAAAGGTCTGGTGGAAAGAAAAGCTGCTTCTAGGAGGTTGTCAAGTGTTTTCGGTCGACGATTCCATTCTTGGGTGGTTGATTTGGCCCTTGTTCCTGTAACTCGAATCCCAGCCTAGTATATCCCATTTTATTTTTACACCATTGTGAACCTTACGCCTTTTTTACTCTCTGATCGAGGTTCTCGGCATTGAAAACTTTTCGTAAACTAAATCACACGTGTATATGTTGACATTTAAGAGATATACAGTCAAGAAAATCAAGGGCAATGGTGATATATATGCGGATTAGACACCAAAAAAAACACCCAACAAATGGCTACAATTTAAGGAATGTGTTTAGTGACGGCATCAGATTCCTAATTGATGGAGAAAGGTCTGGTTGCAAGAAAAGCTGCTTCTAGGAGGTTGTCAAGTGTTTTCGCTCGACGATTCCATTCTTGGGTGGTTGGTTTAGCCTTTGTTCTTGTAACTCGAATCCTAGTCCGGTATATCCCATTTTAATTTTACACCATTGTGAAACTTACGCCTTTTTTACTCTCTGATCGAGGTTCTCGGCATTGAAAAATCTTCGTAAACTAAATCACACATGAATATATTGATATTTAAGAGATATACGGTCAAGAAAATCAAGGGCAATGGTGATATATATGCGGATTAGACACAAAAAAAACACTCAACAAATAACTACAATTTAAGGAATGTGTTTAGTGACGGCATCAGGTTTCCTAATTGATGGAGAAATGTCTGGTGGCAAGAAAAGCTGCTTCTAGGAGGTTGTCAAGTGTTTTATCTCGACGATTCCATTCTTGGGTGGTTGGGTTGGCCCTTGTACCTGTAACTCGAATCCTAGCCCTGCATATCCCATTTTAATTTTACACCATTGTGAAACTTACGCCTTTTTTACTCTCTGATCGAGGTTCTCGGCATTGAAAGAAATCTTCGTAAACTAAATCACACGTGTATATGTTAACATTTAAGAGATATACAATCAAGAAAATCAAGGGAAATGGTGATATATATGCAGATTAGACACCAAAAAAAAAACACTCAACAAATGGCTACAATTTAAGAAATGTGTTTAGTGACGGCATCAGATTCCTAATTGATGGAGAAAGGTCTGGTGGCAAGAAAAGCTGTTTCTAGGAGGTTGTCAAGTGTTTTCGCTCGACGATTCCATTCTTGGGTGGTTGGTTTGGCCCTTGTTCCTGTAACTCGAATCCTAGCCCAATATATCCCATTTTAATTTTACACCATTGTGAACCTTACGCCTTTTTTACTCTATGATCGAGGTTCTCGGCATTGAAAAATCTTCGTAAACTAAATCACACGTGTATATGTTTATATTAAAGAGATATACGGTTAAGAAAATCAAGGGCAATGGTGATATATATGCGGATTAGACACAAAAAAAAAACACTCAACAAATGGCTACAATTTAAGGAATGTGTTTAGTGACGGCATCAGATTCCTAATTGATGGAGAAAGGTCTGGTGGCAAGAAAAGCTGCTTCTAGAAGGTTGTCAAGTGTTTTCGCTCGACGATTCCATTCTTGGTTGGTTGGTTGGTTTGGCCCTTGGTCCTTTAACTCGAATCCTAGCCCGGTATATCCCATTTTAATTTTACATCATTGTCAACCTCACGCCTTTTTTACTCTCTGATCGAGGTTTTCGGAATTGAAAAATCTTCGTACACTAAATCACACGTGTATATGTTGACATTTAAGAGATATACAGTCAAGAAAATCAATGGCAATGGTGATATATATGCGGATTAGACACAAAAAAAACACTCAACAAATAGCTACAATTTAAGGAATGTGTTTAGTGACGGCATCAGATTCCTAATTGATGGAGAAAGGTCTGGTGGCAAGAAAAGCTGCTTCTAGGAGGTTGTCAAGTGTTTTCGCTCGAAGATTCCATTCTTGGGTGGTTGGTTTGGCCCTTGTTCCTGTAACTCGAATCCTAGCCCGGTATATCCCATTTTAATTTTACACCATTGTGAACCTTCCGCCTTTTTTACTCTCTTATCGAGGTTCTCGGCATTGAAAGAAATCTTCGTAAACTAAATCACACGTGTATATGTTGACATTTAAGAGATATACAATCAAGAAAATCAAGGGCAATGGTGATATATATGCGGATTAGACACCAAAAAAAAACACTCAACAAATGGCTACAATTTAAGGAATATGTTTAGTGATGGCATCAGATTCCTAATTGATGGAGAAATGTCTGGTGGCAAGAAAAGCTGCTTCTAGGAGGTTGTCAAGTGTTTTCGCTCGACGATTCCATTCTTGGGTGGTTGGTTTGGCCCTTGTTCCTGTAACTCGAATCCTTTCCCGGTATATCACATTTTAATTTTACACCATTGTGAACCTTACACCTTTTTACTCTCTGATCGAGGTTCTCGGCATTGAAAAATCTTCGTAAACTAAATCACACGTGTATATGTTGACATTTTAGAGATATACAGTCAAGAAAATCAAGGGCAATAGTGATATATATGCGGATTAGACACCAAAAAAAAACACTCAACAAATATCTTCAATTTAAGGAATGTGTTTACTGACGGCATCAGATTCCGAATTGATGGAGGAAGATCTGGTGGCAAGAAATGCTGCTTCTAGGAGGTTGTCAAGTGTTTTCGCTCAACGATTCCATTCTTGGGTGGTTGGTTTGGCCCTTGTTCCTGTAACTCGAATCCTAGCCCGGCATATCCCATTTTAATTTTACACCATTGTGAACCTTACGCCTTTTTTACTCTCTGATCGAGGTTCTCTGCATTGAAAAATATTCGGAAACTAAATCACATGTATATATGTTGATATTTATGAGATATACAGTCAAGAAAATCAAGAGCAATGGTGATATATATGCTGATTAGACACAAAAAAAAAACACTCCACAACTGGCTACAATTTAAGGAATGTGTTTAGTGACGGCATCAGATTCCTAATTGATGGAGAAAGGTCTGGTGGCAAGAAAAGCTGCTTCTAGGAGGTTGTCAAGTGTTTTCGGTCGACGATTCCATTCTTGGGTGGTTGGTTTGGCCCTTGTTCCTCTAACTCGAATCCTAGCCTGATATATCCCATTTTAATTTTACACAATTGTGAACCTTACGCTTTTTTTACTCTCTGATCGTGGTTCTTGGCATTGAAAAATCTTCGTAAACTAAATCACACGTGTATATGTTGACATTTAAGAGATATACAGTCAAGATATTCAAGGGCAATGGTGATATATATGCAAATTAGACACAAAAAAAAAACACTCAACAAATGGCTACAATTTAAGGAATGTGTTTAGTGACCGCATCAAATTCCTAATTGATGGACAAAGATCTGGTGGTAAGAAAAGCTGCTTCTAGGAGGTTGTCAAGTGTTTTCGCTCGACGATTCAATTCTTGGGTGGTTGGTTTGGCCCTTGTTCCTGTAACTCGAATCCTAGCCCGTTATATCCCATTTTAATTTTACACAATTGTGAACCTTATGCCTTTTTTACTCTCTGATCGAGGTTCTCGGAATTGAAAAATCTTCGTAAACTAAATCACACGTGTATATGATGATATTTAAGAGATATATAGTAAAGAAAATAAAGGGCAATGATGATATATATGCGGATTAGACACAAAAAAAACACTCAACAAATGGCTACAATTTAAGGAATGTGTTTAGTGACGGCTTCAGATTCCTAATTGATGAAGAAAGGTCTGGTGGCAAGAAAAGCTGCTTCTAGGAGGTTGTCAAGTGTTTTCGCTCGACGATTCCATTCTTGGGTGGTTGGTTTGGCCCTTGTTCCTGTAACTCGAATCCTAGCCCGGTATATCCCATTTTAATTTTACACCATTGTGAACCTTACGCCTTTTTTACTCTCTGATTGAGGTTCTCGGCATTGAAAAATCTTCGTAAACTAAATCACACGTGTATATGTTGATATTTATGAGATATATAGTCAAGAAAGTCAAGGGAAATGGTGTTATATATGCGGATTAGTCACCAAAAAAAACACTTAACAAATGGATACACTTTAGGGAATGTGTTTAGTGACGGTATCAGATTCCTAATTGATGGAGAAAGGTCTGTTGGCAAGAAAAGCTGCTTCTAGGAGGTTGTCATGTGTTTTCGCTCGACGATTCCATTCTTGGGTGGTTGGTTTGGCCCATGTTCTTGTAACTCGAATCCTTGACCGGTATATCTCATTTTAATTTTTCACCATTGTGAACCTTACGATTTTTTTACTCTCTGATCGATGTTCTCGGCATTGAAAAATCTTCGTAAACTAAATCACACGTGTATATGTTGACATTTAAGAGATATACAGTCAAGAAAATGAAGGGCAATGGTGATATATATGCGGATTAGACACCAAAAAAAACACTCAACAAATGGCAACAATTTAAGGAATGTGTTTAGTGACGGCATCAGATTCCTAATTGATGGAGAAAGGTCTGGTGGCAAGAAAAGCTGCTTCTAGGAGGTTGTCATGTGTTTTCGCTCGACGATTCCATTCTTGGGTGGTTGGTTTGGCCCATGTTCCTGTAACTCGAATCCTTGCCCGGTATATCTCATTTTAATTTTACACCATTGTGAACCTTACGATTTTTTTACTCTCTGATCGAGGTTCTCGGCATTGAAAAATCTTCGTAAACTAAATCACACGTGTATATGTTGACATTTAAGAGATATACAGTCAAGAAAATGAAGGGCAATGGTGATACATATGCGGATTAGACACCAAAAAAAACACTCAACAAATGGCTACAATCTAAGGAATGTGTTTAGTGACGGCATCAGATTCCTAATTGATGGAGAAAGGTCTGGTGGCAAGAAAAGCTGCTTCTACGAGGTTGTCAAGTGTTTTCGCTCGACGATTCCATTCTTGGGTGGTTGGTTGGGCCCTTGTTCCTGTAACTCGAATCCTATCCCGGTATATCCCATTTTAATTTTACACCATTGTGAACCTTACGCCTTTTTTACTCTCTGATCGAGGTTATCTGCATTGAAAAATCTTCGTAAACTAAATCACACGTGTATATGTTGATATTTAAGAGCTATACAGTCAAGAAAATCAAGGGCAATGGTGATATATATGCGGATTAGACACAAAAAAAACACTCAACAAATGGCTACAATTTAAGGAATGTGTTTAGTGACGGCATCAGATTCCTAATTGATGGAGAAATGTCTGGTGGTAAGAAAGGCTGCTTCTAGGAGGTTGTCAAGTGTTTTCGCTCGACGATTCCATTCTTGGGTGGTAAGTTTGGCCCTTGTTCCGGTAACTCGAATCCTAGCACGGTATATCACATTTTAATTTTACGCAATTGTGAACCTTACGCCTTTTTTACTCTTTGATTGAGGTTCTCGGCATTGAAAAATTTTCGTAAACTAAATCACACGTGTATATGTTGATATTTAAGAGATATACAGTCAAGAAAATAAAGGGCAATGGTGATATATATGCGGATTAGACACAAAAAAAAAACAGTCAACAAATGGCTACAATTTAAGGAATGTGTTTAGTGACGGCATCAGGTTCCTAATTGATGGAAAAAAGGTCTGGTGGCAAGAAAAGCTGCTTCTAGGAGGTTGTCAAGTGTTTTCGCTCGATGATTCCACTCTTGGGTGGTTGGTTTGGCCCTTGTTCCTGTAACTCGAATTCTATCCCGGTATATCCCATTTTAATTTTACACCATTGTGAACCTTACGCCTTTTTTACTCTCTGATCGAGGTTCTCGGCATTGAAAAATCTTCGTAAACTAAATCACACGTGTATATGTTGATATTTAAGAGATATACAGTCAAGAAAATCAAGGGCAATGGTGATATATATGCGGATTAGACACAAAAAAAAAACTCAACAAATGGCTACAATTTAAGGAATGTGTTTGGTGACGGCATCAGATTCCTAATTGATGGAGAAATGTCTGGTGGTAAGAAAGGCTGCTTCTAGGAGGTTGTCAAGTGTTTTCGCTCGACGATTCCATTCTTGGGTGGTAAGTTTGGCCCTTGTTCCTGTAACTCGAATCCTAGCACGGTATATCACATTTTAATTTTACGCAATTGTGAACCTTACGCCTTTTTTACTCTTTGATTGAGGTTCTCGGCATTGAAAAATTTTCGTAAACTAAATCACACGTGTATATGTTGATATTTAAGAGATATACAGTCAAGAAAATAAAGGGCAATGGTGATATATATGCGGATTAGACACAAAAAAAAACACTCAACAAATAGCTACAATTTAAGGAATGTGTTTAGTGACGGCATCAGATTCCTAATTGATGGAGAAATGTCTGGTGGTAAGAAAGGCTGCTTCTAGGTGGTTGTCAAGTGTTTTCGCTCGACGATTCTATTCTTGGGTGGTAGGTTTGGCCCTTGTTCCTGTAACTCGAATCCTAGCACGGTATATCACATTTTAATTTTACGCAATTGTGAACCTTACGCCTTTTTTACTCTTTGATTGAGGTTCTCGGCATTGAAAAATCTTCGTAAACTAAATCACACGTGTATATGTTGATATTTAAGAGATATACAGTCAAGAAAATAAAGGGCAATGGTGATATATATGCGGATTAGACACAAAAAAAAACAGTCAACAAATGGCTACAATTTAAGGAATGTGTTTAGTGACGGCATCAGGTTCCTAATTGATGGAAAAAGGTCTGGTGGCAAGAAAAGCTGCTTCTAGGAGGTTGTCAAGTGTTTTCGCTCGACGATTCCATTCTTGGGTGGTTGGTTTAGCCTTTGTTCCTGTAACTCAAATCCTAGTCCGGTATATACCATTTTAATTTTACACCATTGTGAAACTTACGCCTTTTTTACTCTCTGATCGAGGTTCTCGGCATTGAAAAATCTTCGTAAACTAAATCACACATGAATATATTGATTTTTAAGTGATATATAGTCAAGAAAATCAAGGGCAATGGTGATATATATGCGGATTAGACACAAAAAAAAAACACTCAACAAATAGCTACAATTTAAGGAATGTGTTTAGTGACGGCATCAGATTCCTAATTGATGGAGAAATGTCTGGTGGCAAGAAAAGCTGCTTCTAGGAGGTTGTCAAGTGTTTTATCTCGACGATTCCATTCTTGGGTGGTTGGGTTGGCCCTTGTACCTGTAACTCGAATCCTAGCCCTGTATATCCCATTTTAATTTTACACCATTGTGAAACTTATGCCTTTTTTACTCTCTGATCGAGGTTCTCGGCATTGAAAGAAATCTTCGTAAACTAAATCACACGTGTATATGTTAACATTTAAGAGATATACAATCAAGAAAATCAAGGGAAATGGTGATATATATGCAGATTAGACACAAAAAAAAAACACTCAACAAATGGCTACAATTTAAGAAATGTGTTTAGTGACGGCATCAGATTCCTAATTGATGGAGAAAGGTCTGGTGGCAAGAAAAGCTGTTTCTAGGAGGTTGTCAAGTCTTTTCGCTCGACGATTCCATTCTTGGGTGGTTGGTTTGGCCCTTGTTCCTGTAACTCGAATCCTAGCCCAATATATCCCATTTTAATTTTACACCATTGTGAACCTTACGCATTTTTTACTCTATGATCGAGGTTCTCGGCATTGAAAAATCTTCGTAAACTAAATCACACGTGTATATGTTTATATTTAAGAGATATACGGTTAAGAAAATCAAGGGCAATGGTGATATATATGCGGATTAGACACAAAAAAAAACACTCAACAAATGGCTACAATTTAAGGAATATGTTTAGTGATGGCATCAGATTCCTAATTGATGGAGAAATGTCTGGTGGCAAGAAAAACTGCTTCTAGGAGGTTGTCAAGTGTTTTCGCTCGACGATTCCATTCTTGGGTGGTTGGTTTGGCCCTTGTTCCTGTAACTCGAATCCTTTCCCGGTATATCACATTTTAATTTTACAGCATTGTGAACCTTACACCTTTTTACTCTCTGATCGAGGTTCTCGGCATTGAAAAATCTTCGTAAACTAAATCACACGTGTATATGTTGACATTTTAGAGATATACAGTCAAGAAAATCAAGGGCAAAAGTGATATATATGCGGATTAGACACCAAAAAAAAACACTCAACAAATATCTTCAATTTAAGGAATGTGTTTACTGACGGCATCAGATTCCTAATTGATGGAGGAAGATCTGGTGGCAAGAAAAGCTGCTTCTCGGAGGTTGTCAAGTGTTTTCGCTCGACGATTCTATTCTTGGGTGGTAGGTTTGGCCCTTGTTCCTGTAACTCGAATCCTAGCACGGTATATCACATTTTAATTTTACGCAATTGTGAACCTTACGCCTTTTTTACTCTTTGATTGAGGTTCTCGGCATTGAAAAATCTTCGTAAACTAAATCACACGTGTATATGTTGATATTTAAGAGATATACAGTCAAGAAAATAAAGGGCAATGGTGATATATATGCGGATTAGACACAAAAAAAAAACAGTCAACAAATGGCTACAATTTAAGGAATGTGTTTAGTGACGGCATCAGGTTCCTAATTGATGGAAAAAGGTCTGGTGGCAAGAAAAGCTGCTTCTAGGAGGTTGTCAAGTGTTTTCGCTCGACGATTCCATTCTTGGGTGGTTGGTTTAGCCTTTGTTCCTGTAACTCAAATCCTAGTCCGGTATATACCATTTTAATTTTACACCATTGTGAAACTTACGCCTTTTTTACTCTCTGATCGAGGTTCTCGGCATTGAAAAATCTTCGTAAACTAAATCACACATGAATATATTGATTTTTAAGTGATATATAGTCAAGAAAATCAAGGGCAATGGTGATATATATGCGGATTAGACACAAAAAAAAAACACTCAACAAATAGCTACAATTTAAGGAATGTGTTTAGTGACGGCATCAGATTCCTAATTGATGGAGAAATGTCTGGTGGCAAGAAAAGCTGCTTCTAGGAGGTTGTCAAGTGTTTTATCTCGACGATTCCATTCTTGGGTGGTTGGGTTGGCCCTTGTACCTGTAACTCGAATCCTAGCCCTGTATATCCCATTTTAATTTTACACCATTGTGAAACTTATGCCTTTTTTACTCTCTGATCGAGGTTCTCGGCATTGAAAGAAATCTTCGTAAACTAAATCACACGTGTATATGTTAACATTTAAGAGATATACAATCAAGAAAATCAAGGGAAATGGTGATATATATGCAGATTAGACACAAAAAAAAAACACTCAACAAATGGCTACAATTTAAGAAATGTGTTTAGTGACGGCATCAGATTCCTAATTGATGGAGAAAGGTCTGGTGGCAAGAAAAGCTGTTTCTAGGAGGTTGTCAAGTCTTTTCGCTCGACGATTCCATTCTTGGGTGGTTGGTTTGGCCCTTGTTCCTGTAACTCGAATCCTAGCCCAATATATCCCATTTTAATTTTACACCATTGTGAACCTTACGCATTTTTTACTCTATGATCGAGGTTCTCGGCATTGAAAAATCTTCGTAAACTAAATCACACGTGTATATGTTTATATTTAAGAGATATACGGTTAAGAAAATCAAGGGCAATGGTGATATATATGCGGATTAGACACAAAAAAAAACACTCAACAAATGGCTACAATTTAAGGAATATGTTTAGTGATGGCATCAGATTCCTAATTGATGGAGAAATGTCTGGTGGCAAGAAAAACTGCTTCTAGGAGGTTGTCAAGTGTTTTCGCTCGACGATTCCATTCTTGGGTGGTTGGTTTGGCCCTTGTTCCTGTAACTCGAATCCTTTCCCGGTATATCACATTTTAATTTTACAGCATTGTGAACCTTACACCTTTTTACTCTCTGATCGAGGTTCTCGGCATTGAAAAATCTTCGTAAACTAAATCACACGTGTATATGTTGACATTTTAGAGATATACAGTCAAGAAAATCAAGGGCAAAAGTGATATATATGCGGATTAGACACCAAAAAAAAACACTCAACAAATATCTTCAATTTAAGGAATGTGTTTACTGACGGCATCAGATTCCTAATTGATGGAGGAAGATCTGGTGGCAAGAAAAGCTGCTTCTAGGAGGTTGTCAAGTGTTTTCGCTCAACGATTCCATTCTTGGGTGGTTGGTTTGGCCCTTGTCCCTGTAACTCGAATCCTAGCCCGGTATATCCCATTTTAATTTTACACCATTGTGAACCTTACGCTTTTTTTACTCTCTGATCGAGGTTCTCTGCATTGAAAAATATTCGGAAACTAAATCACACGTATATATGTTGATATTTATGAGATATACAGTCAAGAAAATCAAGAGCAATGGTGATATATATGAAGATTAGACACAAAAAAAAAACACTCCACAAATGGCTACAATTTAAGGAATGTGTTTAGTGACGGCAACAGATTCCTAATTGATGGAGAAAGGTCTGGTGGCAAGAAAAGCTGCTTCTAGGAGGTTGTCAAGTGTTTTCGGTCGACGATTCCATTCTTGGGTGGTTGGTATGGCCCTTGTTCCTCTAACTCGAATCCTAGCCTGATATATCACATTTTAATTTTACACAATTGTGAACCTTACGCTTTTTTTACTCTCTGATCGAGGTTCTTGGCATTGAAAAATCTTCGTAAACTAAATCACACGTGTATATGTTGACATTTAAGAGATATACAGTCAAGATATTCAAGGGCAATGGTGATATATATGCAGATTAGACACCAAAAAAAAACACTCAACAAATGGCTACAATTTAAGGAATGTGTTTAGTGACCGCATCAAATTCCTAATTGATGAAGAAAGGTCTGGTGGCAAGAAAAGCTGCTTCTAGGAGGTTGTCAAGTGTTTTCGCTCGACGATTCCATTCTTGGGTGGTTGGTTTGGCCCTTGTTCCTGTAACTCGAATCCTAGCCCGGTATATCCCATTTTAATTTTACACCATTGTGAACCTTACGCCTTTTTTACTCTCTGATTGAGGTTCTCGGCATTGAAAAATCTTCGTAAACTAAATCACACGTGTATATGTTGATATTTATGAGATATACAGTCAAGAAAGTCAAGGGCAATGGTGTTATATATGCGGATTAGTCACCAAAAAAAACACTTTACAAATGGATACACTTTAGGGAATGTGTTTAGTGACGGCATCAGATTCCTAATTGATGGAGAAAGATCTGGTGGCAAGAAAAGCTGCTTCTAGGAGGTTGTCATGTGTTTTCGCTCGACGATTCCATTCTTGGGTGGTTGGTTTGGCCCATGTTCCTGTAACTCGAATCCTTGCCCGGTATATCTCATTTTAATTTTACACCATTGTGAACCTTACGATTTTTTTACTCTCTGATCGAGGTTCTCGGCATTGAAAAATCTTCGTAAACTAAATCACACGTGTATATGTTGACATTTAAGAGATATACAGTCAAGAAAATGAAGGGCAATGGTGATATATATGCGGATTAGACACCAAAAAAAACACTCAACAAATGGCTACAATTTAAGGAATGTGTTTAGTGACGGCATCAGATTCCTAATTGGTCGAGAAAGGTCTGGTGGCAAGAAAAGCTGCTTCTATGAGGTTGTCAAGTGTTTTCGCTCGACGATTCCATTCTTGGGTGGTTGGTTGGGCCCTTGTTCCTGTAACTCGAATCCTACCCGGTATATCCCATTTTAATTTTACACCATTGTGAACCTTACGCCTTTTTTACTCTCTGATCGAGGTTCTCGGCATTGAAAAATCTTCGTAAACTAAATCACACGTGTATATGTTGATATTTAAGAGATATACAGTCAAGAAAATCAAGGGCAATGGTGATATATATGCGGATTAGACACAAAAAAAAAACACTCAACAAATGGCTACAATTTAAGGAATGTGTTTAGTGACGGCATCAGATTCCTAATTGATGGAGAAATGTCTGGTGGTAAGAAAGGCTGCTTCTAGGAGGTTGTCAAGTGTTTTCGCTCGATGATTCCATTCTTGGGTGGTAGGTTTGGCCCTTGTTCCTGTAACTCGAATCCTAGCACGGTATATCACATTTTAATTTTACGCAATTGTGAACCTTACGCCTTTTTTACTCTTTGATTGAGGTTCTCGGCATTGAAAAATCTTCGTAAACTAAATCACACGTGTATATGTTGATATTTAAGAGATATACAGTCAAGAAAATAAAGGGCAATGGTGATATATATGCGGATTAGACACAAAAAACAAACAGTCAACAAATGGCTACAATTTAAGGAATGTGTTTAGTGACGGCATCAGGTTCCTAATTGATGGAAAAAGGTCTGGTGGCAAGAAAAGCTGCTTCTAGGAGGTTGTCAAGTGTTTTCGCTCGATGATTCCACTCTTGGGTGGTTGGTTTGGCCCTTGTTCCTGTAACTCGAATTCTATCCCGGTATATCCCATTTTAATTTTACACCATTGTGAACCTTACGCCTTTTTTACTCTCTGATCGAGGTTCTCGGCATTGAAAAATCTTCGTAAACTAAATCACACGTGTATATGTTGATATTTAAGAGATATACTGTCAAGAAAATCAAGGGCAATGGTGATATATATGCGGATTAGACACCAAAAAAAAAACACTCAACAAATGGCTACAATTTAAGGAATGTGTTTAGTGACGGCATCAGGTTCCTAATTGATGGAAAAAGGTCTGGTGGCAAGAAAAGCTGCTTCTAGGAGGTTGTCAAGTGTTTTCGCTCGATGATTCCACTCTTGGGTGGTTGGTTTGGCCCTTGTTCCTGTAACTCGAATTCTATCCCGGTATATCTCATTTTAATTTTACACCATTGTGAACCTTACGCCTTTTTTACTCTCTGATCGAGGTTCTCGGCATTGAAAAATCTTCGTAAACTAAATCGCATGTGTATATGTTGATATTTAAGGGATATACAGTCAAGAAAATCAAGGGCATTGGTGATATATATGCGGATTAGACACCAAAAAAAACACTCAACAAATGGCTACAATTTAAGGAATGTGTTTAGTGACGGCATCAGATTCCTAATTGACGGAGAAAGGTCTGGTGGCAAGAAAAGCTGCTTCTAGGAGGTTGTCAAGTGTTTTCGCTCGACGATTCCATTCTTGGGTGGTTGGTTTGGCCCTTGTTCCTGTAACTCGAATCCTAGCCTGGTATATCCCATTTTAATTTTACACCATTGTGAACCTTACGCCTTTTTTACTCTCTGATCGAGGTTCTCGGCATTGAAAAATCTTCGTAAACTAAATCACACGTGTATATGTTGATATTTAAGAGATATACAGTCAAGAAAATCATGGGCAATGGTGATTGTTAGGGGACGATTTTCCAACCCTAAGGATCACGGAACCTCAAGTGCTGTCAGGATCATGGATCCTCAATTCTGTTTGAATTAAGGATCCTCAGTAGGCGTTGCTGGAGCAGGATTCAGGATCCTTATTGTTATCCTTATACTAACAATTGTCTACCTTGTACGTAAGCTTGTTTTGCAGGAGCAAAGGCATGGACCAAGTAATACCAAAATTCTTGTAGCATATTCCCTCAATATTCCGCATGTGCTTGGGTCTTAGGGACGTTTTGGAGATCGTGGGGGGCTTGCATAATTTGCGGATAGTTTGTTAATTTAGTTATTTCTAATTTAAAATTGGATAACAAGCTTGAGTGAGAACACTTAGCTATTTTTGGCATACACACACTCTTCTAACAGCTCTCTATCAGCTCTCGAACACTACTCGGCGATTTCATACATTTTTGCACATTGCACACTTGTGATCCTTGTAACAAGCTTATTATCATCCCGAGTTGTAAACTTCTTTTGATTAATCTGGTGATCGGTAGTTTCCATCACCCGAGGTTTTTTTATGCCGGAGATCAACTCTTGATCAAGGGCCTTTTCCTCGTATAAATCATTGTGTCATTTGTTCATTACATTTCTGAGTTATCCTTCATATTGTTCATTGATTCAAGCATCTTTCCTCACAACAAAGATTTGGTTACATTATCTTAGCCTGATTTTTTACCAAAATAGTTTGGCGCCCACCGTGGGGCAATTGGTGCTTCATTCCTAAGAATTCTTGTTTTTGTGATTATTTCGGTTCGTTATAACCAAACAGGTGGCTTCCTCAGCGAAGAACACTTCAAGTTCAATGCCGGCAATCACTTCTTCACAGGGCATTCTTCCTTTGTCTCCACCACCTTCTGGATCACAGAAGAATGCTGAAAACGCTGCAAAGAGACATAGCCCCATTTTTCCAAAACCACCAACTTCTTATGTTTCTTCTAATCCTATTACTAGTGATCTTTTTAATTTGATTTTGCAGATGAGGGATCACATACAAGAGCAGGACAAAACCAACAAAAGGATCCTCCGGGAAATCGGTGACATCAAGAAACAGAAGAGATCGGGGGAGGATCACTCTCCCCTGATACCTAGATCACTGGATTTTGACACTCCAGCCGTAACCGCCCTGCAATCTGCAGCTCCAGACATCCAGTACCAGATTGGACCATTGGGAAGGCGTTATGGAGCAACAACTATGAGTCAGGCTTTTGGGTCTCACTTCCAGCCTCAAGGATCCTGTTCTCACCCTTCGGGACCCTCTTTTCATCATCAGGGATCCTTCGTCAGCTCGGGAGGATATTTGGGAATGCACACAGTTCAAGGATCCTCTAGGGTCCAAGGATCCTCCATGGTTCAAGGATCCTCTCAGGTTCAAGGATCCTCTCAGCCTCAGGGATCCTTTCAGGTTCAAGGATCCTCTCAGCCTCAGGGATCCTTTCATGTTCAAGGATCCTCTCAGCACCAAGGGTCCTACATCTTTCAGGATCAAGGATTCTTGAGAAGCGTACAACCTTCTAGCTCAGATGTTCATTAAGGAGATTTCATTCCAATGCAGACCATTGCCTCTTCTGGTCCTTCAATCATACCAGAATCCCGTCAATATGGATTCACATCTGCGATTCCTAACTTGAATCCTCCGGGAGGTAACACTTTCAATAATTCTTATAACACTAACCATGGCTCTATGCAGGATACAAGTATCAATCAAGCTATGGCTAGGGAATTACAGAAGCTGAAGGATATGATATCCAGCGTTCCAGGAGTGGTTAAGCCCATTCCTGAAATTGCAGATGGGAGCCATAGGATATCTCGTTTTGCACCAC
This sequence comes from Helianthus tuberosus, assembly GCA_030545235.1. Lineage (NCBI taxonomy): Eukaryota > Viridiplantae > Streptophyta > Magnoliopsida > Asterales > Asteraceae > Helianthus > Helianthus tuberosus. The sequence goes on along the minus strand of CM060422.1, from coordinate 36,853,685 downwards.
CTATTTGTGATGCTGAGATACCCAAAAGGTTCCAAATACCAACTATGAAGCTGTATGATGGTTCAACAGATCCTGAAGAACATGTAGCTCAATCTAGAGAGAGGATGGAGATCAACCCCATCCCAGAGAGGTTAAAAGAAGCATGTCTATGCAAGGGTTTCGGATCCACACTCACAGGATCTGCTCTTAAATGGCTGCTAAGTCTTCCCCCTTACTCTATTACTTCATTTGCTAATCTAGTTAACCTGTTTAATAGTCAATTCTCATGTAGTAGAAAATTTGAATGTTTAACTAGTGATCTATATAGGGTAACACAAGGTCAAAATGAATCACTTAGAGACTACATTACTAAGTTTAGTAAAGAATCCTTAGATATCCGTAATCTGGATATAGCCACGGCTGTGGAAGCCTTTAAAATGGGTTTGCTTAGGGATTCATTATTCTATGATGATCTTGTCATGACCCCATGCAGGAATATCGATGAAGTAAGAACCAGGGCCCTTAGATTCATCCGATTAGAGGATGATAAAAGTATCCAAGAGAGATTGGCAGGATCCTCAAAACAGGAAAAGCAAGGATCCTATTTTAAGAATAACAAGTTCAAGTCCTACAACAAGTCTGATAACCAGAATGTGCATGCAGTAGAACAAGAAGAGGATGATAATGATTATCGTCCAATTTTCGAGTACTATTTTTCTGTTGATAACAATGAACTTATTCTTGCAATGCAGAATCTAGGTGAGAAAGCAAGATGGCCAAGGAAATGTGATAAACCAGCCGCAACAAAAGACAAGTCCAAATGGTGTGCATATCACGAGGATTTCGGGCATCTCACTGAAGAGTGTATTACACTGAGAAAAGAGATTGGTTATTTGTTAAGCAAGGGGCACTTGAAGGAGCTTTTGGGAAGAAAGAAGTCAAGGACCCAGGATCCTGAAAGGATCCCAGAAAAGGCTCCTACTCCTCCAGCAGATGCACAAGTAATAAACTTCATATCAGGAGGATCAGACATTTGTGGTACTTCTTTTTCAACAGCCAAAAGACATGCCAAGGAAACCAAGATGGATAATGGAGATAGACCCATCCGGACCTCCACTGTTACCAAGGATAAAATTATAACTTTTGATGAGGATGATCGTCTTGATGTTCAGGATCCTCATCATAATGGTCTTGTTATTACTCTGTTTATTTCTAACCATTTTGTTCGCAGGATCCTGATAGATGGAGGAAGCTCAGTAAACATCATTCAGCTTGATGTCCTCAAGAAGATGAACATCCCTGAATCAGACATTGTCCCAAGATCCTCAGTTCTTGTAGGATTCAGCGGAGAAACCAAGAATACATTGGGGGACATCAAACTCCCTATCTATATTGAAGGACTTCATTCTTATCAAAAATTATGTGTTATAGATTGTTTATCCTGTTGTAATGTTATCCTTGGCAGGCCATGGATACATGACATGAAGGCAGTTCCATCTACCTATCATCAGTGCGTGAAGCTTCCTAGTCCATGGGGGGTGGGGAAAATTGAGAGTGACCAACAAGAAGCTAAAAATTGCTACACATCATCAATGAAGCCAGCCTCGAGACCAAGGGAGCAATAGCAATTAAAGCATCCTCCAAGAGATGTCTTGGAGGCAAGAGAACATGATGTGAAAGAAATCCTTATGGATCCTAATGATCCTAAATCCATAGTCTTCATAGGATCAGGGATCCTCAGCAACATTGAACAGGATCTAGTATCCTTCCTTAAAAGGAGAAAAACTACATTTGCCTGGAAGCATGAGGACATGACAGGTATATCTAAAGATATAATTACTCATAAACTTGGCATTGACAGGTCATTCAAGCCAATTCATCAAAAAAGGAGGAAGTTTGCACCTGAAAGGAATGCCATTATCCAGGAAGAAGTAGATAAACTACTCCGGGCAGGTATGATAAGAGAGGTTAAGTATCCAAGGTGGTTAGCCAATGTGGTTGTTGTTCAAAAGAAAAACGGAAAGTGGAGGGTATGTGTCGATTTACAAATTTAAACAAGGCATGTCCCAAGGATCCTTTCCCATTACCCCACATTGACTCCATCGTGGATGCTACCGCGGGTCATGAGTTGTTGACTTTTATGGATGCTTCATCTGGATTCCAACAGATTCAGATGGAACCATCTGATCAAGAGGATACAGCCTTTATGACCCCAAGTGGTATATATTGTTATATTGCTATGCCATTTGGACTGAGAAATGCAGGTGCTACTTATCAAAGGCTAGTCAATATGATGTTCAAGGAATAAATTGGACACACTATGGAAGTCTATATAGATGACATGGTGGTTAAGTCCAAGAAAGCTGAGGATCACCTTAGAGACTTGGAGGAAGCATTCAATATCCTTGATAAATTTAATATGAAACTAAATCCTTCCAAGTGTCACTTTGGTGTTAAAGCAGGTAAATTCCTAGGCTATATGGTGACAAAGAGAGGCATTGAAGCAAGTCCAGAGCAAATTAAGGCTATTGTGAATATCAAATCTCCTGCCAATGCTAAGGATGTGCAAAGGTTGACAGGCAGGATCGCAGCCTTGAACAGGTTCATATAAATTCTCAGAAAAATGCAAGGAATTCTACGACATTTTGAGGAAGAACAAGAAATTTGAGTGGACCGAAAAGCATGAAAATGCTCTCAAAGCCCTTAAGGATTACCGATCCTCAGCTCCTGCCTTAATGAAACCAGAAAAAGGGGATATATTATCCTTATATTTGGCGGTATCCTCTAAAGAAGTAAGTGCGGTCCTTGTTAAGGATCACGAAGGTACACAACATCCTGTTTATTATGTAAGTAAGAGTTTGCTTGATGCTGAATCCAGGTATTCACATTTAGAAAAACTTATCCTTGCATTAATTATGGCATCTACTAAATTAAGACATTACTTTGAAACTCATGCCATTATTGTTAAGACTAATTTTCCAATTAAGAATGTTCTCAGGAAACCTGAAATGTCAGGAAGGATGACTAAGTGGTCAGTGAAGCTTAGTGCTTATGATATAAGATATGAACCAAGGACTGCCATTAAATCCCAAGCCTTAGCTGACTTTGTGGCAGATTTTAGTAGTGACTTGCAAAAGGAAGCTGAATTAGAAGTCCAACAGTTAGAAGAAACTAAGGATCCTTGGATACTCTTCACTGATGGAGCCTCCAATGTCAAGGGAACAGGACTTGGAATACTACTAAAATCGCCACAAGGGGACATAATACCCCACTCCATAGCTTGTGAGTTTCAAACTACTAATAATGAGGCTGAATATGAAGCCTTGATAGCTGGTTTGCAAATTGCCAAGCATATGAGGATCAGGTATCTCGAGGTACATGTAGATTCATTGTTAATTACTAATCACTTTAATGGATCCTATGCTGTTAAAGGTGAAAAGCTAATCAAATATTTAGAGATAGTTTAAGAATTGGCACTCTCTTTTGTTTCCTTCAGTTTGACACAGGTACCCAGAGAAGAGAATGTAGAAGCTGATGCATTGGCTAATCTAGGATCATCCTTGAAGATTCTAGAGGATATCAGGATCCCTATTATCCATATCCTAACCCCCGCTGTTGAGGATCATGTAGCCATGGAGATAGGAGAGGATTCTGCGATCATCCCTAGTAATGATACACAATCCCATTCAGGATCATGGATCCTTCCAATCATGAGATATATCCAACATGGAGAGATTCCCACAGAAGAAAACCCCAGGGCTTTCAAAACTAAGGTATCTCAGTATACAATATTGAATAATATGTTATATAAACGATCTCTTGCAGGACCATATCTAAGATGCCTTGAGGATCCTGAAATCCAAGAAGTCCTAAAGGACTTTCATGAAGGAGATTGTGGAAACCATACTGGGGGCATGGCATTATTCTCAAGGATCTTGAGAACAGGATACTATTGGCCTACTATGAAGAAGGATGATGTGGAATATGCCAAGAAGTGTGATCCTTGTCAGAGACATAGTAATATCCTTCATCAACCAGTAGAGCTTTTGCACCCTATATCCTCTTCTTGGCCATTTATGAGATGGGGAATGGATATAGTTGGAAAACTTCCTAAGGCACCTGGTGGGAAAGTATTCATGCTTGCTATGACTGATTACTTCTCCAAGTGGATAGAGGCTGAAGCCTTTGCTCAAGTCAGAGAAAAAGAAGTGATATCCTTTATCAAAAGAAACATTATTACTAGATTTGGTATTCCTTCTGAAATTGTTTGTGATAATGGATCCCAATTTATTGGGAGTAGAACTACTAACTTTTGTGACAGCTGGGGGATTAAGATGATAACATCAACACCAGTCCACCCACAAGCTAATGGTCAGGCAGAATCATCCAACAAGATCGTCATCAACAACTTGAAGAAAGAGCTTGGATCCAAGAAAGGAAAATGGGCAGAAGAACTACCTTATGTACTATGGGCTGATAGGACAACTCCTAAGAATGCTACTGGCCAAACTCCATGTTCTTTAGTGTTTGGGGCAGAATCAGTGATCCCTACAGAAATGGTGGTTCCTACTGCAAGAACAAGCACCCGTGATCCTGAAGGAAATGCTGAAAACTTGATTCAAGACTTGGATACTATAGAAGAACTCAGGGATTTGGCAAGGATAAGGATGGCTAGTTATCAACAAAGGATGGCTGGAGCCTATAATAAAAATGTCAGGATCAGGAAGTTCCAAGTTGGTGATATGGTATTAAGGAAAGCATTTCAGAATACCACAAATCCTGCTGATGGAAAGTTGGCACCAAAGTGGGAAGGCCCTTACCTGATTGAAGCTGAGGCAGGAAGGGGGCATATAGATTGCTAACAATGGAAGGTGATTTACTACCAAGAGCTTGGAATGTTGTCCACTTGAAGAAATACTTCATGTAATAAGGATCCATGATCCTTAACTATTTTTATCACAAGTATCCTCGAAGGATCTTTAGAGGATAGATGATCCTCATTTTGGTAATGTTCTAATCTCAAACTATTTCATTCTTTAATTATCCTATATACAAGGATAAGGATCCTGGATCCTTTATCCTCCTTTCACTTGATTCTGAGTTTTGCAGAAGGTTTAGGTATCCTTAACAAAGGATTGAGTATCCACAGAGGTATCCAGTTATTTGGGCTTGACCCCAGTTATTTGGGCTTGACCCCAGTTATTTGGGCCTGTCCCCAGTATCGCCAGTAGCACACGATGATCCTGGTACAGTTCATGGCAATGGGACCAGTACTCGCTTTAGGGGCTGACAATTTCATTGTACTGGCTGTATGCGGGATCCTACGTATAATGGTAGACGTACCATACATCCATTCCTAAGGTTTTTAACGTTTTCACGTTAGCTAAGGTTTTGGCATTTTCATGTCACTAAGTTTGGATAGTCGCCAGTAAGGACCATACTCCAGTTTACATAAGATCCTTTGGGCTTGTCCCCAGCTATCCTTTGGGCTTGTCCCTAGTTATCCTTTGGGCTTGTCCCCAGTATATTAGGCTTGTCCCCAGAATTGTTGGGCTTCTCCCCAGTTACTAACTCTTCTCTTATATTGGCTTAGCCCCAAGTTATGTTCTGTTTCAGGTTTTCGAAGTTAAACAGCTAAGGATCCCTGATCCTTACCTTTTACTAAGGTTTGTCTTTTGGTTATCCTGATTATAAATGTTAAAGGGTTAGGATCCTAACTTGGATTCTCAGGTATGATCCTTAATCACTTTGATTTTATTCATTATTCATATAAGTGACCCTTATCCTTTGACAACGGAACTAGTGATCCTTATGTTACATAACTTTTCCGAATTTGTCAACTATAGGATATTTGATCCTTGATCATATTCTAAAACTTTTAAACATGATTTATTAAACCTTTATTCTTTACTTACAATTTCAAAGAAAGTGAATAACAACAGTAGAAAAATAAAGAATTCACAAGGATAACAACACGGGAAATAGCAAAAAAGTTAAAGTTTTATTTATTCACAAAAGATAAACCCTTTTAAGGTTGTCAAAATTACCAACCCAACTTTCTACCAGCAATACGTGGCCCGTCCACTTGGGTTGGCAAAGGGTGTCCATTGTTAACAGGTCTTAAAGTGCAGGAAGTAAAAGATGGCAGGGTAACAAGTGGTTTCATCCCCCAAACAGAGGATCTCTCCACCACCTATTATCCTATCTATTGTCTAAGGATCTATGATCCATAATCCTTAAAACTATTGTTTAAAGTACAACCCAACATTGTTTCAAAACATCACAACCAAAAAACTTTGAAATCCTAAAAAATGGGCTCCGACCGCGTCTAGAAATATCCACCATCGCCCATTTCTGCAGCTCACACCTTGGCTGCATCACCACCAGCATCATCACCACCAGCTTGATCCTTCCCGCTGCCGCTTGCCTCAATCGCCAAGACCTCTGTAGCCTCCTCCTCATCGTCTAGCTCAGCCAGCTTCGCCTTCCAGCCCTGAGCCATTTGCAGCTTGATCTTATACATGGTGATGGCAGCAGAGACTTTAGCATCCTCCAGCAGGTCGTGCCTCTCATGATCAGCATCTATCTGGGCCATGACCACTTGCTGCTTTGCCAGAGCGAGATCCTTTTCAAGGCGAGAGATGGTTTGATCCTTGGCCAAGAAGATCTTCTGGAACTCCAGATGCTTTTGCTCCGCCTCCTCAACATATGCATCAAACAGCATTTCCACCTTAGCAAATTTCTGCAAAGAAGACAAGGTAAAGTTCAGGATCACATGATCCTCAAGTGGGCAGGATAATCAAGCTAAGTCAGTGATCCTTACATCAGCAAAGTATTCTTGGAACTGGTGGCAGATAATAGGCAAGCCTTCGAGATTATCAGCTTCACTGGCCTTCCCCTTATTTCCCCCTTTGTAGGTGACAGGCTTTGGAACCATGACACTCGGGCTAGCAGTAGTCTTCTTCTTCCCAAACCTGGGAGCAACAATAGTAAGATCGGTGACACTAAAGCGGGAGGCTGATCTTGGGGATTTTCCAGCACCTATTAATCCAAAACAACAGATAAGTATTTTTGTTTTATTTGCATTTCAATATTTAATCATGTATAAACTTGGATACTTACTTGACATTGTAACGGAGCCTGAGGATACTTCTTGAGAATCCTTGGTGTTTGCTTGAAATGACCTTACTGCAGGATCAAGATTCCGGAAAGCGGTGATCCTCTCTTTGGTTGCAGGTGTTGAAATGATCTGAGAAACAGATATAACTGCACAAAAGATACGAAAACTGGTTAGTGATCCTCAGCAGAGACATGTTATCCTATGATCCTTCTTTAAGGATCCCCTATCCTACCATGGGTGGCCCATTTTCTGGGAAGATCCTTCCCAACTGGGATAGAATCTCTCCTAACGAAGAAGAAACATCTCTTCCAGTTTGTGTCATTCTTGGTGGTTTTTCAGGATTGGATGAGGTTCACCGGGTTTGTGTTTGAATAGAAAGCGGTGTGAACCATGGCTCACAAGGTTGTACAGCTTCGCAAGTTCAGACATTCCTAACTCTATATCCTCCTGCTCAATGATCCTTTCAAGGGTAAACAAAACCCTCCACATCATTGGCATTTCCTGAACATAGGATATGCCGGTAAGGGAGAAGAAGGACCGGGTGAAAGCAGGAAAAGGATAGGAGTATCTGATCAGAAATGGGGTAGCCGGAAAAGCAACCCAGGTTTCAGAGACAAAGTCACTCAGAGCGGTAGGGTCAAAGGGTTTAAAGACAGAGTCTGCCAGAAAGCAGTGACGAATCCGGTCTATATCCGGATCGGTAAAGCAGCAACATTCCTTTAGAGAGTCCTTGATGATCCCTTGGCTCTTCAATGGACTGTCTTTCTGATGATCCTTCGCAGGGGATGATCGTAACTTCATTGTGATTCAGAGATTTCGAGAAAGAAGGAACAGTGCAAGAATAAGAAGAGAAAAGGAGAGAGAGAGAAGTACCTGCTTGATCTTCGAATGTGGATTTAAAGGGAGTATTTCTCGAATTTAAATGCACATTGATCCTTATCTCTAACTTGAATTTATAATGATGATTCTGCAGGGATGTCGCTTCAATGACGTATGATCGGTAACGACTAGTTAGATCATAACGGCTATATATTCGTTAGTTTGTTGCAGATAAGATCAAGAAAATATAACTCGCTAAATTTACACTTTACTCCTTATATTTTGGGGGCAATTGTTAGGGGAGGATTTTCCAATCCTAAGGTTCACGGATCCTTAAGTGCTGTCAGGATCATGGATCCTCAATTCTGTTTGAATTAAGGATCCTCAGTAGGCGTTGCAGGATCAGGATTCAGGATCCTTATTGTTATCCTTATACTAACAATTGTCTACCTTGTACGTAAGCTTGTTTTGCAGGAGCAAAGGCATGGACCAAGTATTACCGAAATTCTTGGAGCATATTCCCTCAATATTCCGCACGTGCTTGGCTCTTAGGGACGTTATGGAGATCGTGGGGGGCTTGCATAATTTGCGGATAGTTTGTTAATTTAGTTATTTCTAATTTATAATGGGGATAACAAGCTTGAGTGAGAACACTTAGCTATTTTTGGCATACACACACTCTTGTAACAGCTCTCTATCAGCTCTCGAACACTACTCGGCGATTTCATACATTTTTGCACATTGCACACTATTGATCCTTGTAACAAGCTTGTTATCATCCCGAGTTGTAAACTTCTTTTGATTAATCTTAGTTGGTGATCGGTAGTTTCCATCACCCGAGGTTTTTTATGCCGGAGATCAACTCTTGATCAAGGGCTTTTTCCTCGTCTAAATCAATGTGTCATTTGTTGATTACATTTCTAAGTTATCCTTCATATTGTTCATTGATTCAAGCAAATTTCCTCACAGCAAAGATTTGGTTACATTATCTTAGCCGGATTTTTGACCAAAACAGTGATATATATGCGGATTAGACACAAAAAAAAACACTCAACAAAAGGCTACAATTTAAGGAATGTGTTTAGTGACGGCATCAGATTCCTAATTGATGGAGAAAGGTCTGGTGGCAAGAAAAGCTGCTTCTAGGAGGTTGTTAAGTGTTTTCGCTCGATGATTCCATTCTTGGGTGGTTGGTTTGGCCCTTGTTCCTGTAACTCGAATCCTATCCCGGTATATCCCATTTTAATTTTACACCATTGTGAACCTTACGCCTTTTTTACTCTTTGATCGAGGTTCTCGACATTGAAAAATCTTCGTAAACTAAATCACACGTGTATATGTTGACATTTAAGAGATATATACAGTCAAGAAAATCAAGGGCAATGGTGATATATATGCGGATTAGACACAAAAAAAAACACTCAACAAATGGCTACAATTTAAGGAATGTGTTTAGTGACGGCATCAGATTCCTAATTGATCGAGAAAGGTTTGGTGGAAAGAAAAGCTGCTTCTAGGAGGTTGTCAAGTGTTTTCGCTCGACGATTCCATTCTTAGGTGGTTGGTTTGGCCCTTGTTCCAGTAACTCGAATCCTAGCCCGGTATATCCCATTTTAATCTTACACCATTGTGAACCTTACGCCTTTTTTACTCTCTGATCGAGGTTCTCGGCATTGAAAAATCTTCGTAAACTAAATCACACGTGTATATGTTGACATTTAAGAGATATATACAGTCAAGAAAATCAAGGGCAATGGTGAAATATATGCGGATTAGACACCAAAAAAAACACTCAACAAATGGCTACAGTAACTCGAATTGATAGAGATAGGTCTGGTGGCAAGAAAGCCTGCTTCTAGGAGGTTGTCAAGTGTTTTCGCTCGACGATTCCATTCTTGGGTGGTTGGTTTGGCCGTTGTTCCTGTAACTCGAATCCTAGCCCGAAATATCACATTTTAATTTTACACCATTGTGAACTTTACGCCTTTTTTACTCTCTGATCGAGGTTCTCGGCATTAAAAATCTTCGTAAACTAAATCACACGTGTATATGTTGATATTTAAGAGATATACAGTCAAGAAAATCAAGGGCAATGGTGATATATATGCGGTTAGACACAAAAAAACACTCAACAAATGGCTACAGTTTAAGGAATGTGTTGAGTGACGGCATCAGATTCCTAATTGATGGAGAAATGTCTGGTGGAAAGAAAAGCTGCTTCTAGGAGGTTGTCAAGTTTTTTCGCTCGACGATTCCATTCTTAGGTGGTTGGTTTGGCCCTTGTTCCTGTAACTCGAATCTTAGCCCGGTATATCCCATTTTAATCTTACACCATTGTGAACCTTACGCCTTTTTTACTCTCTGATCGAGGTTCTCGGCATTGAAACATCTTCGTAAACTAAATCACACGTGTATATGTTGACATTTAAGAGATATACAGTCAAGAAAATCAAAGGCAATGGTGATATATATGCGGGTTAGACACAAAAAAAAACACTCAACAAATGGCTACAATTTATGGAATGTGTTTAGTGACGGCATCAGATTCCTAATTGATGGAGAAAGGTCTGGTGGCAAGAAAAGCTGCTTCTAGGAGGTTGTCAAGTGTTTTCGCTCGACGATTCCATTCATGGGTGGTTGGTTTAGCCCTTGTTCTTGTAACTCGAATCCTAGCCCGGTATATCCCATTTTAATTTTACACCATTGTGAACCTTAGACCTTTTTTACTCTCTGATCGAGGTTCTCGGCATTGAAAAAATCTCCGTAAACTAAATCACACGTGTATATGTTGATATTCAAGAGATATACAGTAAAGAAAATCAAAGGCAATGGTGATATATATGCAGGTTAGACACAACAAAAAAAAAACACTCAACAAATGGCTACAATTTAAGGAATGTGTTTAGTGACGGCATCAGATTCCTAATTGATGGAGAAAGGTCTGGTGGAATGAAAAGCTGCTTCTAGGAGGTAGTCAAGTGCTTTCGCTCGACGATTCCATTCTTGGGTGGTTGGTTTGGCCCTTGTTACTATAACTCGAATCCTAGCCCGGTATATCCCATTTTAATTTTACACCATGGTGAACCTTACGCCTTTTTTACTCTCTGATCGAGGTTCTCGGCATTGAAAAATCTTCGTAAACTAAATCACACGTGTATATGTTGACATTTAAGAGATATACAGTCAAGAAAATCAAGGGCAATGGTGATATATATGCGGATTAGACACCAAAAAAAAACACTCAACAAATGGCTAGAATTTAAGGAATGTGTTTAGTGACGGCATCAGATTCCTAATTGATAGAGAAAGGTCTGGTGGCAAGAAAAGCTGCTTATAGGAGGTTGTCAAGTGTTTTCGCTCGACGATTCCATTTTTCGGTGGTTGGTTTGGCCCTTGTTCCTGTAACTCGAATCTTAGCCCGGTATATCCCATTTTAATTTTACACCATTGTGAACTTTACGCCTTTTTTACTCTCTGATCGAGGTTCTCGACATTGAAAAATCTTCGTAAACTAAATCACACATGTATATGTTAATATTTAAGGGATATATAGTCAAAAAAATCAAGGGCAATGGTTATATATATGCGGTTAGACACAAAAAAACACTCAACAAATGGCTACAATTAAAGGAATGTGTTTAGTGACGGCATCAGATTCCTAATTGATGGAGAAAGGTCTGGTGGAAAGAAAAGCTGCTTCTAGGAGGTTGTCAAGTGTTTTCGCTCGACGATTCCATTCTTGGGTGGTTGGTTTGGCCCTTGTTCCTGTAACTCGAATCCTAGCCTGGTATATCCCATTTTAATCTTACACCATTGTGAACCTTACGCCTTTTTTACTCTCTGATCGAGGTTCTCGGCATTGAAAAATCTTCGTAAACTAAATCACACGTGTATATGTTGACATTTAAGAGATATATACAGTCAAGAAAATCAAGGGCAATGGTGATATATATGCGGATTAGACACAAAAAAAAAAAAACTCAACAAATGGCTACAATTTAAGGAATGTGTTTAGTGACGGCATCAGATTGCTAATTGATGGAGAAAGGTCTGGTGGTAAGAAAAGCTGCTTCTAGGAGGTTGTCAAGTGTTTTCGCTAGACGATTCCGTTCTTGGGTGGTTGGTTTGGCCCTTGTTCCAGTAACTCGAATCCTAGCCCGAAATATCACATTTTAATTTTACACCATTGTGAACTTTACGCCTTTTTTACTCTCTGATCGAGGTTCTCGACATTGAAAAATCTTCGTAAACTAAATCACACATGTATATGTTAATATTTAAGGGATATATAGTCAAAAAAATCAAGGGCAATGGTTATATATATGCGGTTAGACACAAAAAAACACTCAACAAATGGCTACAATTAAAGGAATGTGTTTAGTGACGGCATCAGATTCCTAATTGATGGAGAAAGGTCTGGTGGAAAGAAAAGCTGCTTCTAGGAGGTTGTCAAGTGTTTTCGCTCGACGATTCCATTCTTCGGCGGTTGGTTTGGCCCTTGTTGAAGTAACTCGAATCCTAGCCCGGTATATCCCATTTTAATTTTACACCATTGTGTACCTTACGCCTTTTTTAATCCCTGATCGAGGTTCTCGGCATTGAAAAATCTTCGTAAACTAAATCACACGTGTATATGTTAACATTCAAGAGATATACAGTCAAGAAAATCAAGGGCAATGTTGATATATATGCGGATTAGACACAAAAAAAAAAGCAGTCAACAAATGGCTACAATTTAAGGAATGTGTTTAGTGACAGCATCAGATTCCTAATTGATGGAGAAAGGTCTGGTGGCAAGAAAAGTTGCTTCTAGGAGGTTGTCAAGTGTTTTCGCTCGACGATTCCATTCTTGGGTGGTTGGTTTGGCCCTTGTTCCTGTAACTCGAATCCTAGCCCGGTATATACCATTTTAGTCTTACACCTTTGTGAACCTTATGCCTTTTTACTCTCTGATCGAGGTTCTCGGCATTGAAAAATCTTCGTAAAATAAATCACGCGTGTATATATTGACATTTAAGAGATATACAGTCAAGAAAATCAAGGGCAATGGTGATATATATGCGGATTAGACACCAAAAAAAACAGTCAACAAATGGCTACAATTTAAGGAATGTGTTTAGTGACGGCATCAGATTCCTAATTGATGGAGAAAGGTCTAGTGGTAAGAAAAGCTGCTTCTAGAAGGTTGTCAAGTGTTTTCGCTCGACGATTCCATTCATGGGTGGTTGGTTTAGCCCTTGTTCTTGTAACTCGAATCCTAGCTCGGTATATCCCATTTTAATTTTACACCATTGTGAACCTTACACCTTTTTTACTCTCTGATCGAGGTTCTCGGCATTGAAAAATCTTCGTAAACTAAATCACACGTGTATATGTTGATATTTAAGAGATATACAGTAAAGAAAATCAAAGGCAATGGTGATATATATGCGGGTTAGACACAAAAAAAAAACACTCAACAAATGGCTACAATTTAAGAAATGTGTTTAGTGACGGCATCAGATTCCTAATTGATGGAGAAAGGTCTGGTGGCAAGAAAAGCTGCTTCTAGGAGGTTGACAAGTGTTTTCGCTCCACGATTCCATTCTTGGGTGGTTGGTTTGGCCCTTGTTCTTGTAACTCGAATCCTAGCCCGGTATATCCCATTTTAATTTTACACCATTGTGAACCTTACACCTTTTTTACTCTCTGATCGAGGTTCTCGGCATTGAAAATTCTCCGTAAACTAAATGACACGTGTATATGTTGATATTTAAGAGATATACAGTAAAGAAAATCAAAGGCAATGGTGATATATATGCGGATTAGACACCAAAAAAAAAAACACTCAACAAATGGCTAAAATTTAATGAATGTGTTTGGTGACGGCATCAGATTCCTAATTGATGGAGAAAGGTCTGGTGGTAAGAAAAGCTGCTTCTAGGAGGTTTTCAAGTGTTTTCGCTCGACGATTCGATTCTTGGGTGGTTGGTTTGGCCCTTGTTCCTGTAACTCGAATCCTAGCCCGGTATATCCCATTTTAATTTTACACCATTGTGAACTTTACGCCTTTTTTACTCTCTGATCAAGGTTCTCGACATTGAAAAATCTTCGTAAACTAAATCACACGTGTATATGTTGATGTTTAACAGATATACAGTAAAGAAAATCAAAGGCAATGGTGATATATATGCGGGTTAGACACAAAAAAAAAATACTCAACAAACGGCTACAATTTAAGGAATGTGTTTAGTGACGGCATCAGATTCCTAATTGATGGAGAAAGGTCTGGTGGCAAGAAAAGCTGCTTCTAGGAGGTTGTCAAGTGTTTTCGCTCGAAGATTCCATTCTTGGGTGGTTGGTTTGGCCCTTGTTCTTGTAACTCGAATCCTAGCCCGGTATATCCCATTTTAATTTTACACCATTGTGAACCTTACACCTTTTTTACTCTCTGATCGAGGTTCTCGGCATTAAAAAATCACCGTAAACTAAATCACACGTGTATATGTTGATATTTAAGAGATATACAGTAAAGAAAATCAAAGGCAATGGTGATATATATGCGGATTAGACACCAAAAATAAAACACTCAACAAATTGCTAAAATTAAAGGAATGTGTTTGGTGACGGCATCAGATTCCTAATTGATGGAGAAAGGTCTGGTGGTAAGAAAAGCTGCTTCTAGGAGGTTATCAAGTGTTTTCGCTCGACGATTCCATTCTTGGGTGGTTGGTTTGGCCCTTGTTCCTGTAACTCGAATCCTAGCCCGGTATATCCCATTTTAGTCTTACACCATTGTGAACCTTATGCCTTTTTTACTCTTTGATCGAGGTTCTCGGCATTGAAAAATCTTCGTAAACTAAATCACACGTGTATATGTTGACATTTAAGAGATATACAGTCAAGAAAATCATGGGCAATGGTGATATATATGCGGATTAGACACAAAAAAAACAGTCAACAAATGGCTACAATTTAAGGAATGTGTTTAGTGACGGCATCAGATTCCTAATTGATGGAGAAAGGTCTGGTGGCAAGAAAAGCTATTTCTAGGAGGTTGTCAAGCGTTTTCGGTCGACGATTCCATTCTTGGGTGGTTGGTTTAGCCCTTGTTCTTGTAACTCGAATCCTAGCTCGGTATATCCCATTTTAATTTTACACCATTGTGAACCTTACACCTTTTTTACTCTCTGATCGAGGTTCTCGGCATTGAAAAATCTTCGTAAACTAAATCACACGTGTATATGTTGATATTTAAGAGATATACAGTAAAGAAAATCAAAGGCAATGGTGATATATATGCGGGTTAGACACAAAAAAAAACACTCAACAAATGGCTACAATTTAAGAAATGTGTTTAGTGACGGCATCAGATTCCTAATTGATGGAGAAAGGTCTGGTGGCAAGAAAAGCTGCTTCTAGGAGGTTAACAAGTGTTTTCGCTCCACGATTCCATTCTTGGGTGGTTGGTTTGGCCCTTGTTCTTGTAACTCGAATCCTAGCCCGGTATATCCCATTTTAATTTTACACCATTGTGAACCTTACACCTTTTTTACCCTCTGATCGAGGTTCTCGGCATTGAAAAATCTCCGTAAACTAAATCACACGTGTATATGTTGATATTTAAGAGATATACAGTAAAGAAAATCAAAGGCAATGGTGATATATATGCGGATTAGACACCAAAAAAAACACTCAACAAATGGCTAAAATTTAAGGAATGTGTTTGGTGACGGCATCAAATTCCTAATTGATGGAGAAAGGTCTGGTGGTAAGAAAAGCTGCTTCTAGGAGGTTTTCAAGTGTTTTCGCTCGACGATTCCATTCTTGGGTGGTTGGTTTGGCCCTTGTTCCTGTAACTCGAATTCTAGCCCGGTATATCCCATTTTAATTTTACACCATTGTGAACTTTACGCCTTTTTTACTCTCTGATCAAGGTTCTCGACATTGAAAAATCTTCGTAAACTAAATCACACGTGTATATGTTGATGTTTAACAGATATACAGTAAAGAAAATCAAAGGCAATGGTGATATATATGCGGGTTAGACACAAAAAATACACTCAACAAACGGCTACAATTTAAGGAATGCGTTTAGTGACGGCATCAGATTCCTAATTGATGGAGAAAGGTCTGGTGGCAAGAAAAGCTGCTTCTAGGAGGTTGTCAAGTGTTTTCGCTCGACGATTCCATTCTTGGGTGGTTGGTTTGGCCCTTGTTCTTGTAACTCGAATCCTAGTCCGGTATATCCCATTTGAATTTTACACCATTGTGAACCTTACACCTTTTTTACTCTCTGATCGAGGTTCTCGGCATTAAAAAATCTCCGTAAACTAAATCACACGTGTATATGTTGATATTTAAGAGATGTACAGTAAAGAAAATCAAAGGCAATGGTGATATATATGCGGATTAGACACAAAAAAAACACTCAACAAATGGCTAAATTTTAATGAATGTGTTTGGTGACGGCATCAGATTCCTAATCGATGGAGAAAGGTCTGGTGGTAAGAAAAGCTGCTTCTAGGAGGTTTTCAAGTGTTTTCGCTCGACGATTCCATTCTTGGGTGGTTGGTTTGGCCCTTGTTCCTGTAACTCGAATCCTAGCCCGGTATATCCCATTTTAATCTTACACCATTGTGAACCTTACGCCTTTTTTACTCTCTGATCGAGGTTCTCGGCATTGAAATATCTTCGTAAACTAAATCACACGTGTATATGTTGACATTTAAGAGATATACAGTCAAGAAAATCAGGGGCAATGGTGACATATATGCGGATTAGACACCAAAAAAAACACTCAACAAATGGCTACAATTTAAGGAATGTGTTTGGTGACGGCATCAGATTCCTAATTGATGGAGAAAGGTCTGGTGGTAAGAAAAGCTGCTTCTAGAAGGTTGTCAAGTGTTTTCGCTCGACGATTCCATTCATGGGTGGTTGGTTTAGCCCTTGTTCTTGTAACTCGAATCCTAGCTCGGTATATCCCATTTTAATTTTACACCATTGTGAACCTTACACCTTTTTTACTCTCTGATCGAGGTTCTCGGCATTGAAAAATCTTCGTAAACTAAATCACACGTGTATATGTTGATATTTAAGAGATATACAGTAAAGAAAATCAAAGGCGATGGTGATATATATGTGGGTTAGACACAAAAAAAAAAAAACACTCAACAAATGGCTACAATTTAAGAAATGTGTTTAGTGACGGCATCAGATTCCTAATTGATCGAGAAAGGTCTGGTGGCAAGAAAAGCTGCTTCTAGGAGGTTGACAAGTGTTTTCGCTCCACGATTCCATTCTTGGGTGGTTGGTTTGGCCCTTGTTCTTGTAACTCGAATCCTAGCCCGGTATATCCCATTTTAATTTTACACCATTGTGAACCTTACACCTTTTTTACTCTCTGATCGAGGTTCTCGGCATTGAAAATTCTCCGTAAACTAAATCACACGTGTATATGTTGATATTTAAGAGATATACAGTAAAGAAAATCAAAGGCAATGGTGATATATATGCGGATTAGACACCAAAAAAAAAACACTCAACAAATGGCTAAAATTTAATGAATGTGTTTGGTGACGGCATCAGATTCCTAATTGATGGAGAAAGGTCTGGTGGTAAGAAAAGCTGCTTCTAGGAGGTTTTCAAGTGTTTTTGCTAGACGATTCGATTCTTGGGTGGTTGGTTTGGCCCTTGTTCCTGTAACTCGAATCCGAGCCCGGTATATCCCATTTTAATTTTACACCATTGTGAACTTTACGCCTTTTTTACTCTCTGATCAAGGTTCTCGACATTGAAAAATCTTCGTAAACTAAATCACACGTGTATATGTTGATGTTTAACAGATATACAGTAAAGAAAATCAAAGGCAATGGTGATATATATGCGGGTTAGACACAAAAAAAACACTCAACAAACGGATACAATTTAAGGAATGTGTTTAGTGACGGCATCAGATTCCTAATTGATGGAGAAAGGTCTGGTGGCAAGAAAAGCTGCTTCTAGGAGGTTGTCAAGTGTTTTCGCTCAAAGATTCCATTCTTGGGTGGTTGGTTTGGACCTTGTTCTTGTAACTCGAATCCTAGCCCGGTATATCCCATTTTAATTTTACACCATTGTGAACCTTACACCTTTTTTACTCTCTGATCGAGGTTCTCGGCATTAAAAAATCACCGTAAACTAAATCACACGTGTATATGTTGACATTTAAGAGATATACAGTCAAGAAAATCATGGGCAATGGTGATATATATGCGGATTAGACACAAAAAAAAACAGTCAACAAATGGCTACAATTTAAGGAATGTGTTTAGTGACGGCATCAGATTCCTAATTGATGGAGAAAGGTCTGGTGGCAAGAAAAGCTATTTCTAGGAGGTTGTCAAGCGTTTTCGCTCGACGATTCCATTCTTGGGTGGTTGGTTTAGCCCTTGTTCTTGTAACTCGAATCCTAGCTCGGTATATCCCATTTTAATTTTACTCCATTGTGAACCTTACACCTTTTTTACTCTCTGATCGAGGTTCTCGGCATTGAAAAATCTTCGTAAACTAAATCACACGTGTATATGTTGACATTTAAGAGATATACAGTCAAGAAAATCATGGGCAATGGTGATATATATGCGGATTAGACACAAAAAAAAACAGTCAACAAATGGCTACAATTTAAGGAATGTGTTTAGTGACGGCATCAGATTCCTAATTGATGGAGAAAGGTCTGGTGGCAAGAAAAGCTATTTCTAGGAGGTTGTCAAGCGTTTTCGCTCGACGATTCCATTCTTGGGTGGTTGGTTTAGCCCTTGTTCTTGTAACTCGAATCCTAGCTCGGTATATCCCATTTTAATTTTACACCATTGTGAACCTTACACCTTTTTTACTCTCTGATCGAGGTTCTCGGCATTGAAAAATCTTCGTAAACTAAATCACACGTGTATATGTTGATATTTAAGAGATATACAGTAAAGAAAATCAAAGGCAATGGTGATATATATGCGGGTTAGACACAAAAAAAAACACTCAACAAATGGCTACAATTTAAGAAATGTGTTTAGTGACGGCATCAGATTCCTAATTGATGGAGAAAGGTCTGGTGGCAAGAAAAGCTGCTTCTAGGAGGTTGACAAGTGTTTTCGCTCCACGATTCCATTCTTGGGTGGTTGGTTTGGCCCTTGTTCTTGTAACTCGAATCCTAGCCCGGTATATCCCATTTTAATTTTACACCATTATGAACCTTACACCTTTTTTAATCTCTGATTGAGGTTCTCGGCATTGAAAAATCTTCGTAAACTAAATCACACGTGTATATGTTGATATTTAAGAGATATACAGTAAAGAAAATCAAAGGCAATGGTGATATATATGCGGATTAGACACCAAAAAAAAAACACTCAACAAATGGCTAAAATTTAAGGAATGTGTTTGGTGACGGCATCAAATTCCTAATTGATGGAGAAAGGTCTGGTGGTAAGAAAAGCTGCTTCTAGGAGGTTTTCAAGTGTTTTCGCTCGACGATTCCATTCTTGGGTGGTTGGTTTGGCCCTTGTTCCTGTAACTCGAATCCTAGCCCGGTATATCCCATTTTAATTTTACACCATTGTGAACTTTACGCCTTTTTTACTCTCTGATCAAGGTTCTCGACATTGAAAAATCTTCGTAAACTAAACCACACGTGTATATGTTGATGTTTAACAGATATACAGTAAAGAAAATCAAAGGCAATGGTGATATATATGCGGGTTAGACACAAAAAATACACTCAACAAACGGCTACAATTTAAGGAATGCGTTTAGTGACGGCATCAGATTCCTAATTGATGGAGAAAGGTCTGGTGGCAAGAAAAGCTGCTTCTAGGAGGTTGTCAAGTGTTTTCGCTCGACGATTCCATTCTTGGGTGGTTGGTTTGGCCCTTGTTCTTGTAACTCGAATCCTAGTCCGGTATATCCCATTTTAATTTTACACCATTGTGAACCTTACACCTTTTTTACTCTCTGATCGAGGTTCTCGGCATTAAAAAATCTCCGTAAACTAAATCACACGTGTATATATTGATATTTAAGAGATATACAGTAAAGAAAATCAAAGGCAATGGTGATATATATGCGGATTAGACACCAAAAAAAACACTCAACAAATGGCTAAAATTAAAGGAATGTGTTTGGTGACGGCATCAGATTCCTAATTGATGGAGAAAGGTCTGGTGGCAAGAAAAGCTGCTTCTAGGAGGTTGACAAGTGTTTTCGCTCGACGATTCCATTCTTGGGTGGTTGGTTTGGCCCTTGTTCTTGTAACTCGAATCCTAGTCCGGTATATCCCATTTTAATTTTACACCATTGTGAACCTTACACCTTTTTTACTCTCTGATCGAGGTTTTCGGCATTAAAAAATCTCCGTAAACTAAATCACACGTGTATATGTTGATATTTAAGAGATATACAGTAAAGAAAATCAAAGGCAATGGTGATATATATGCGGATTAGACACCAAAAAAAACAGTCAACAAATGGCTACAATTTAAGGAATGTGTTTAGTCACGGCATCAGATTCCTAATTGATGGAGAAATGTCTGGTGGCAAGAAAAGCTGTTTCTAGGAGGTTGTCAAGCGTTTTCGCTCGACGATTCCATTCTTGGGTGGTTGGTTTAGTCCTTGTTCTTGTAACTCGAATCCTAGCTCGGTATATCCCATTTTAGTTTTACACCATTGTGAACCTTACACCTTTTTTACTCTCTGATCGAGGTTCTCGGCATTGAAAAATCTTCGTAAACTAAATCACACGTGTATATGTTGATATTGAAGAGATATACAGTAAAGAAAATCAAAGGCAATGGTGATATATATGCGGGTTAGACACAAAAAAAAAACACTCAACAAATGGCTACAATTTAAGAAATGTGTTTAGTGACGGCATCAGATTCCTAATTGATGGAGAAAGGTCTGGTGGCAAGAAAAGCTGCTTCTAGGAGGTTGACAAGTGTTTTCGCTCGACGATTCCATTCTTGGGTGGTTGGTTTGGCCCTTGTTCTTGTAACTCGAATTCTAGCCCGGTATATCCCATTTTAATTTTACACCATTGTGAACCTTACACCTTTTTTACTCTCTGATCGAGGTTCTCGGCATTGAAAAATCTCCGTAAATTAAATCACACGTGTATATGTTGATATTTAAGAGATATACAGTAAAGAAAATCAAAGGCAATGGTGATATATATGCGGATTAGACACCAAAAAAAAAAAACACTCAACAAATGGCTAAAATTTAAGGAATGTGTTTGGGGCTTGCATCAGATTCCTAATTGATGGAGAAAGGTCTGGTGGCAACAAAAGCTGCTTCTAGGAGGTTGTCAAGTGTTTTCGCTCGACGATTCCATTCTTGGGTGGTTGGTTTGGCCCTTGTTCTTGTAACTCGAATTCTAGCCCGGTATATCCCATTTTAATTTTACACCATTGTGAACCTTACACCTTTTTTACTCTCTGATCGAGGTTCTCGGCATTAAAAAATCTCCGTAAACTAAATCACACGTGTATATGTTGATATTTAAGATATATACAGTAAAGAAAATCAAAGGCAATGGTGATATATATGCGGATTAGACACCAAAAAAAAACACTCAACAAATGGCTAAAATTTAAGGAATGTGTTTGGTGACGGCATCAGATTCCTAATTGATGCAGAAAGGTCTGGTGGTAAGAAAAGCTGCTTCTAGGAGGTTTTCAAGTGTTTTCGCTCGACGATTCCATTCTTGGGTGGTTGGTTTGGCCCTTGTTCCTGTAACTCGAATCCTAGCCCGGTATATCCCATTTTAGTCTTACACCATTGTGAACCTTATGCCTATTTTACTCTTTGATCGAGGTTCTCGGCATTGAAAATCTTCGTAAACTAAATCACACGTGTATATGTTGACATTTAAGAGATATACAGTCAAGAAAATCATGGGCAATGGTGATATATATGCGGATTAGACACCAAAAAAAAAGAGTCAACAAATGGCTACAATTTAAGGAATGTGTTTGGTGACGGCATCAGATTCCTAATTGATGGAGAGAGGTCTGGTGGCAAGAAAAGCTGCTTCTAGGAGGTTGTCAAGTGTTTTCGCTCGATGATTCCATTCTAGGGTGGTTGGTTTGGCCCTTGTTCCTGTAACTCGAATCCTAGCCCGGTATATCCCATTTTAATTTTACACCATTGTGAACTTTACGCCTTTTTTACTCTCTGATCGAGGTTCTCGGCATTGAAAAATCTTCGTAAACTAAATCACACGTGTATATGTTGATATTTAAGAGATATACAGTAAAGAAAATCAAAGGCAATGGTGATATATATGCGGATTAGACACAAAAAAAAAACACTCAACAAATGGCTAAAATTCAAGGAATGTGTTTGGTGACGACATCAAATTCCTAATTGATGGAGAAAGGTCTGGTGGTAAGAAAAGCTGCTTCTAGGAGGTTTTCAAGTGTTTTCGCTCGACGATTCCATTCTTGGGTGGTTGGTTTGGCCCTTGTTCCTATAACTCGAATCCTAGCCCGGTATATCCCATTTTAATTTTACACCATTCTGAACTTTACGCCTTTTTTACTCTCTGATCAAGGTTCTCGACTTTGAAAAATCTTCGTAAACTAAATCACACGTGTATATGTTGATGTTTAAGAGATATACAGTAAATAAAAATCAAAGGCAATGGTGATATATATGCGGATTAGACACCAAAAAAAAACACTCAACAAATGGCTAAAATTTAAGGAATGTGTTTGGTGACGGCATCAGATTCCTAATTGATGGAGAAATGTCTGGTGGCAAGAAAAGCTGTTTCTAGGAGGTTGTCAAGCGTTTTCGCTCGACGATTCCATTCTTGGGTGGTTGGTTTGGCCCTTGTTCTTGTAACTCGAATTCTAGCCCGGTATATCCCATTTTAATTTTACACCATTGTGAACCTTACACCTTTTTTACTCTCTGATCGAGGTTCTCGGCATTAAAAAATCTCCGTAAACTAAATCACACGTGTATATGTTGATATTTAAGATATATACAGTAAAGAAAATCAAAGGCAATGGTGATATATATGCGGATTAGACACCAAAAAAAAACACTCAACAAATGGCTAAAATTTAAGGAATGTGTTTGGTGACGGCATCAGATTCCTAATTGATGCAGAAAGGTCTGGTGGTAAGAAAAGCTGCTTCTAGGAGGTTTTCAAGTGTTTTCGCTCGACGATTCCATTCTTGGGTGGTTGGTTTGGCCCTTGTTCCTGTAACTCGAATCCTAGCCCGGTATATCCCATTTTAGTCTTACACCATTGTGAACCTTATGCCTATTTTACTCTTTGATCGAGGTTCTCGGCATTGAAAATCTTCGTAAACTAAATCACACGTGTATATGTTGACATTTAAGAGATATACAGTCAAGAAAATCATGGGCAATGGTGATATATATGCGGATTAGACACCAAAAAAAAAGAGTCAACAAATGGCTACAATTTAAGGAATGTGTTTGGTGACGGCATCAGATTCCTAATTGATGGAGAGAGGTCTGGTGGCAAGAAAAGCTGCTTCTAGGAGGTTGTCAAGTGTTTTCGCTCGATGATTCCATTCTAGGGTGGTTGGTTTGGCCCTTGTTCCTGTAACTCGAATCCTAGCCCGGTATATCCCATTTTAATTTTACACCATTGTGAACTTTACGCCTTTTTTACTCTCTGATCGAGGTTCTCGGCATTGAAAAATCTTCGTAAACTAAATCACACGTGTATATGTTGATATTTAAGAGATATACAGTAAAGAAAATCAAAGGCAATGGTGATATATATGCGGATTAGACACAAAAAAAAAACACTCAACAAATGGCTAAAATTCAAGGAATGTGTTTGGTGACGACATCAAATTCCTAATTGATGGAGAAAGGTCTGGTGGTAAGAAAAGCTGCTTCTAGGAGGTTTTCAAGTGTTTTCGCTCGACGATTCCATTCTTGGGTGGTTGGTTTGGCCCTTGTTCCTATAACTCGAATCCTAGCCCGGTATATCCCATTTTAATTTTACACCATTCTGAACTTTACGCCTTTTTTACTCTCTGATCAAGGTTCTCGACTTTGAAAAATCTTCGTAAACTAAATCACACGTGTATATGTTGATGTTTAAGAGATATACAGTAAATAAAAATCAAAGGCAATGGTGATATATATGCGGATTAGACACCAAAAAAAAACACTCAACAAATGGCTAAAATTTAAGGAATGTGTTTGGTGACGGCATCAGATTCCTAATTGATGGAGAAATGTCTGGTGGCAAGAAAAGCTGTTTCTAGGAGGTTGTCAAGCGTTTTCGCTCGACGATTCCATTCTTGGGTGGTTGGTTTGGCCCTTGTTCTTGTAACTCGAATTCTAGCCCGGTATATCCCATTTTAATTTTACACCATTGTGAACCTTACACCTTTTTTACTCTCTGATCGAGGTTCTCGGCATTAAAAAATCTCCGTAAACTAAATCACACGTGTATATGTTGATATTTAAGATATATACAGTAAAGAAAATCAAAGGCAATGGTGATATATATGCGGATTAGACACCAAAAAAAAACACTCAACAAATGGCTAAAATTTAAGGAATGTGTTTGGTGACGGCATCAGATTCCTAATTGATGCAGAAAGGTCTGGTGGTAAGAAAAGCTGCTTCTAGGAGGTTTTCAAGTGTTTTCGCTCGACGATTCCATTCTTGGGTGGTTGGTTTGGCCCTTGTTCCTGTAACTCGAATCCTAGCCCGGTATATCCCATTTTAGTCTTACACCATTGTGAACCTTATGCCTATTTTACTCTTTGATCGAGGTTCTCGGCATTGAAAATCTTCGTAAACTAAATCACACGTGTATATGTTGACATTTAAGAGATATACAGTCAAGAAAATCATGGGCAATGGTGATATATATGCGGATTAGACACCAAAAAAAAAGAGTCAACAAATGGCTACAATTTAAGGAATGTGTTTGGTGACGGCATCAGATTCCTAATTGATGGAGAGAGGTCTGGTGGCAAGAAAAGCTGCTTCTAGGAGGTTGTCAAGTGTTTTCGCTCGATGATTCCATTCTAGGGTGGTTGGTTTGGCCCTTGTTCCTGTAACTCGAATCCTAGCCCGGTATATCCCATTTTAATTTTACACCATTGTGAACTTTACGCCTTTTTTACTCTCTGATCGAGGTTCTCGGCATTGAAAAATCTTCGTAAACTAAATCACACGTGTATATGTTGATATTTAAGAGATATACAGTAAAGAAAATCAAAGGCAATGGTGATATATATGCGGATTAGACACAAAAAAAAAAAAAAACACTCAACAAATGGCTAAAATTCAAGGAATGTGTTTGGTGACGACATCAAATTCCTAATTGATGGAGAAAGGTCTGGTGGTAAGAAAAGCTGCTTCTAGGAGGTTTTCAAGTGTTTTCGCTCGACGATTCCATTCTTGGGTGGTTGGTTTGGCCCTTGTTCCTATAACTCGAATCCTAGCCCGGTATATCCCATTTTAATTTTACACCATTCTGAACTTTACGCCTTTTTTACTCTCTGATCAAGGTTCTCGACTTTGAAAAATCTTCGTAAACTAAATCACACGTGTATATGTTGATGTTTAAGAGATATACAGTAAATAAAAATCAAAGGCAATGGTGATATATATGCGGATTAGACACCAAAAAAAAACACTCAACAAATGGCTAAAATTTAAGGAATGTGTTTGGTGACGCCATCAGATTCCTAATTGATGGAGAAAGGTCTGGTGGTAAGAAAAGCTGCTTCTAGGAGGTTTTCAAGTGTTTTCGCTCGACGATTCCATTCTTGGGTGGTTGGTTTGGCCCTTGTTCCTGTAACTCGAATCCTAGCCCGGTATATCCCATTTTAATTTTACACCATTGTGAACTTTACGCCTTTTTTACTCTCTGATCAAGGTTCTCGACTTTGAAAAATCTTCGTAAACTAAATCACACGTGTATATGTTGATGTTTAAGAGATATACAGTAAAGAAAAATCAAAGGCAATGGTGATATATATGCGGGTTAGACACAAAAAAAAACACTCAACAAATGGCTACAATTTAAGGAATGTGTTTAGTGACGGCATCAGATTCCTAATTGATGCAAAAAGGTCTGGTGGTAAGAAAAGCTGCTTCTAGGAGGTTGTCAAGTGTTTTCGCTCGACGATTCCATTCTTGGGTGGTTCGTTTGGCCCTTGTTCTTGTAACTCGAATCCAAGCCCTGTATATCCCATTTTAGTCTTACACCATTGTGAACCTTACACCTTTTTTACCCTCTGATCGAGGTTCTCGGCATTAAAAAATCTCCGTAAACTAAATCACACGTGTATATGTTGATATTTAAGAGATATACAGTCAAGAAAATCATGGGCAATGGTGATATATATGCTGATTAGACACAAAAAAAAACAGTCAATAAATGGCTACAATTTAAGGAATGTGTTTGGTGACGGCATCAGATTCCTAATTAATGGAGAAAGGTCTGGTGGTAAGAAAAGCTGCTTCTAGGAGGTTGTCAAGTGTTTTCGCTCGACGATTCCATTCTTGGGTGGTTGGTTTGGCCCTTGTTCCTGTAACTCGAATCCTAGCCCGGTATATCCCATTTTTGTCTTACACCATTGTAAACCTTACGCCTTTTTTACTCTCTGATCGAGGTTCTCGGCATTGAAAAATCTTCGTAAACTAAATCACACGTGTATATGTTGATATTTAAGAGATATACAGTAAAGAAAATCAAAGGCAATGGTGATATATATATGCGGATAAGACACCAAAAAAAAAACACTCAACAAATGGCTAAAATTTAAGGAATGTGTTTGGTGACGGCATCAGATTCCTAATTGATGGAGAAAGGTCTGGTGGTAAGAAAAGCTGCTTCTAGGAGGTTTTCAAGTGTTTTCGCTCGACGATTCCATTCTTGGGTGGTTGGTTTGGCCCTTGTTCCTGTAACTCGAATCCTGGCCCGGTATATCCCATTTTAATTTTACACCATTGTGAACTTTACGCCTTTTTTACTCTCTGATCAAGGTTCTCGACTTTGAAAAATCTTCGTAAACTAAATCACATGTGTATATGTTGATGTTTAAGAGATATACAGTAAAGAAAAATCAAAGGCAATGGTGATATATATGCGGGTTAGACACAAAAAAAAACACTCAACAAATGGCTACAATTTAAGGAATGTGTTTAGTGACGGCATCAGATTCCTAATTGATGGAGAAAGGTCTGGTGGTAAGAAAAGCTGCTTCTAGGAGGTTGTCAAGTGTTTTCGCTCGACGATTCCATTCTTGGGTGGTTCGTTTGGCCCTTGTTCTTGTAACTCGAATCCTAGCCCGGTATATCCCATTTTAGTCTTACACCATTGTGAACCTTACACCTTTTTTACTCTCTGATCGAGGTTCTCGGCATTGAAAAATCTTCGTAAACTAAATCACACGTGTATATGTTGATATTTAAGAGATATACAGTAAAGAAAATCAAAGGCAATGGTGATATATATGCGGGTTAGACACAAAAAAAAACACTCAACAAATGGCTACAATTTAAGAAATGTGTTTAGTGACGGCATCAGATTCCTAATTGATGGAGAAAGGTCTGGTGGCAAGAAAAGCTGCTTCTAGGAGGTTGACAAGTGTTTTCGCTCGACGATTCCATTCTTGGGTGGTTGGTTTGGCCCTTGTTCTTGTAACTCGAATTCTAGCCCGGTATATCCCATTTTAATTTTACACCATTGTGAACCTTACACCTTTTTTACTCTCTGTTCGAGGTTCTCGGCATTGAAAAATCTCCGTAAATTAAATCACACGTGTATATGTTGATATTTAAGAGATATACAGTAAAGAAAATCAAAGGCAATGGTGATATATATGCGGATTAGACACCAAAAAAAAAAAACACTCAACAAATGGCTAAAATTTAAGGAATGTGTTTGGGGCTTGCATCAGATTCCTAATTGATGGAGAAAGGTCTGGTGGCAACAAAAGCTGCTTCTAGGAGGTTGTCAAGTGTTTTCGCTCGACGATTCCATTCTTGGGTGGTTGGTTTGGCCCTTGTTCTTGTAACTCGAATTCTAGCCCGGTATATCCCATTTTAATTTTACACCATTGTGAACCTTACACCTTTTTTACTCTCTGATCGAGGTTCTCGGCATTAAAAAATCTCCGTAAACTAAATGACACGTGTATATGTTGATATTTAAGATATATACAGTAAAGAAAATCAAAGGCAATGGTGATATATATGCGGATTAGACACCAAAAAAAAACACTCAACAAATGGCTAAAATTTAAGGAATGTGTTTGGTGACGGCATCAGATTCCTAATTGATGCAGAAAGGTCTGGTGGTAAGAAAAGCTGCTTCTAGGAGGTTTTCAAGTGTTTTCGCTCGACGATTCCATTCTTGGGTGGTTGGTTTGGCCCTTGTTCCTGTAACTCGAATCCTAGCCCGGTATATCCCATTTTAGTCTTACACCATTGTGAACCTTATGCCTATTTTACTCTTTGATCGAGGTTCTCGGCATTGAAAATCTTCGTAAACTAAATCACACGTGTATATGTTGACATTTAAGAGATATACAGTCAAGAAAATCATGGGCAATGGTGATATATATGCGGATTAGACACCAAAAAAAAAGAGTCAACAAATGGCTACAATTTAAGGAATGTGTTTGGTGACGGCATCAGATTCCTAATTGATGGAGAGAGGTCTGGTGGCAAGAAAAGCTGCTTCTAGGAGGTTGTCAAGTGTTTTCGCTCGATGATTCCATTCTAGGGTGGTTGGTTTGGCCCTTGTTCCTGTAACTCGAATCCTAGCCCGGTATATCCCATTTTAATTTTACACCATTGTGAACTTTACGCCTTTTTTACTCTCTGATCGAGGTTCTCGGCATTGAAAAATCTTCGTAAACTAAATCACACGTGTATATGTTGATATTTAAGAGATATACAGTAAAGAAAATCAAAGGCAATGGTGATATATATGCGGATTAGACACAAAAAAAAAACACTCAACAAATGGCTAAAATTCAAGGAATGTGTTTGGTGACGACATCAAATTCCTAATTGATGGAGAAAGGTCTGGTGGTAAGAAAAGCTGCTTCTAGGAGGTTTTCAAGTGTTTTCGCTCGACGATTCCATTCTTGGGTGGTTGGTTTGGCCCTTGTTCCTATAACTCGAATCCTAGCCCGGTATATCCCATTTTAATTTTACACCATTCTGAACTTTACGCCTTTTTTACTCTCTGATCAAGGTTCTCGACTTTGAAAAATCTTCGTAAACTAAATCACACGTGTATATGTTGATGTTTAAGAGATATACAGTAAATAAAAATCAAAGGCAATGGTGATATATATGCGGATTAGACACCAAAAAAAAACACTCAACAAATGGCTAAAATTTAAGGAATGTGTTTGGTGACGGCATCAGATTCCTAATTGATGGAGAAATGTCTGGTGGCAAGAAAAGCTGTTTCTAGGAGGTTGTCAAGCGTTTTCGCTCGACGATTCCATTCTTGGGTGGTTGGTTTGGCCCTTGTTCTTGTAACTCGAATTCTAGCCCGTTATATCCCATTTTAATTTTACACCATTGTGAACCTTACACCTTTTTTACTCTCTGATCGAGGTTCTCGGCATTAAAAAATCTCCGTAAACTAAATCACACGTGTATATGTTGATATTTAAGATATATACAGTAAAGAAAATCAAAGGCAATGGTGATATATATGCGGATTAGACACCAAAAAAAAACACTCAACAAATGGCTAAAATTTAAGGAATGTGTTTGGTGACGGCATCAGATTCCTAATTGATGCAGAAAGGTCTGGTGGTAAGAAAAGCTGCTTCTAGGAGGTTTTCAAGTGTTTTCGCTCGACGATTCCATTCTTGGGTGGTTGGTTTGGCCCTTGTTCCTGTAACTCGAATCCTAGCCCGGTATATCCCATTTTAGTCTTACACCATTGTGAACCTTATGCCTATTTTACTCTTTGATCGAGGTTCTCGGCATTGAAAATCTTCGTAAACTAAATCACACGTGTATATGTTGACATTTAAGAGATATACAGTCAAGAAAATCATGGGCAATGGTGATATATATGCGGATTAGACACCAAAAAAAAAGAGTCAACAAATGGCTACAATTTAAGGAATGTGTTTGGTGACGGCATCAGATTCCTAATTGATGGAGAGAGGTCTGGTGGCAAGAAAAGCTGCTTCTAGGAGGTTGTCAAGTGTTTTCGCTCGATGATTCCATTCTAGGGTGGTTGGTTTGGCCCTTGTTCCTGTAACTCGAATCCTAGCCCGGTATATCCCATTTTAATTTTACACCATTGTGAACTTTACGCCTTTTTTACTCTCTGATCGAGGTTCTCGGCATTGAAAAATCTTCGTAAACTAAATCACACGTGTATATGTTGATATTTAAGAGATATACAGTAAAGAAAATCAAAGGCAATGGTGATATATATGCGGATTAGACACAAAAAAAAAAAACACTCAACAAATGGCTAAAATTCAAGGAATGTGTTTGGTGACGACATCAAATTCCTAATTGATGGAGAAAGGTCTGGTGGTAAGAAAAGCTGCTTCTAGGAGGTTTTCAAGTGTTTTCGCTCGACGATTCCATTCTTGGGTGGTTGGTTTGGCCCTTGTTCCTGTAACTCGAATCCTGGCCCGGTATATCCCATTTTAATTTTACACCATTGTGAACTTTACGCCTTTTTTACTCTCTGATCGAGGTTCTCGGCATTGAAAAATCTTCGTAAACTAAATCACACGTGTATATGTTGATATTTAAGAGATATACAGTAAAGAAAATCAAAGGCAATGGTGATATATATGCGGATTAGACACAAAAAAAAAAAACACTCAACAAATGGCTAAAATTCAAGGAATGTGTTTGGTGACGACATCAAATTCCTAATTGATGGAGAAAGGTCTGGTGGTAAGAAAAGCTGCTTCTAGGAGGTTTTCAAGTGTTTTCGCTCGACGATTCCATTCTTGGGTGGTTGGTTTGGCCCTTGTTCCTATAACTCGAATCCTAGCCCGGTATATCCCATTTTAATTTTACACCATTCTGAACTTTACGCCTTTTTTACTCTCTGATCAAGGTTCTCGACTTTGAAAAATCTTCGTAAACTAAATCACACGTGTATATGTTGATGTTTAAGAGATATACAGTAAATAAAAATCAAAGGCAATGGTGATATATATGCGGATTAGACACCAAAAAAAAACACTCAACAAATGGCTAAAATTTAAGGAATGTGTTTGGTGACGGCATCAGATTCCTAATTGATGGAGAAATGTCTGGTGGCAAGAAAAGCTGTTTCTAGGAGGTTGTCAAGCGTTTTCGCTCGACGATTCCATTCTTGGGTGGTTGGTTTGGCCCTTGTTCTTGTAACTCGAATTCTAGCCCGGTATATCCCATTTTAATTTTACACCATTGTGAACCTTACACCTTTTTTACTCTCTGATCGAGGTTCTCGGCATTAAAAAATCTCCGTAAACTAAATCACACGTGTATATGTTGATATTTAAGATATATACAGTAAAGAAAATCAAAGGCAATGGTGATATATATGCGGATTAGACACCAAAAAAAAACACTCAACAAATGGCTAAAATTTAAGGAATGTGTTTGGTGACGGCATCAGATTCCTAATTGATGCAGAAAGGTCTGGTGGTAAGAAAAGCTGCTTCTAGGAGGTTTTCAAGTGTTTTCGCTCGACGATTCCATTCTTGGGTGGTTGGTTTGGCCCTTGTTCCTGTAACTCGAATCCTAGCCCGGTATATCCCATTTTAGTCTTACACCATTGTGAACCTTATGCCTATTTTACTCTTTGATCGAGGTTCTCGGCATTGAAAATCTTCGTAAACTAAATCACACGTGTATATGTTGACATTTAAGAGATATACAGTCAAGAAAATCATGGGCAATGGTGATATATATGCGGATTAGACACCAAAAAAAAAGAGTCAACAAATGGCTACAATTTAAGGAATGTGTTTGGTGACGGCATCAGATTCCTAATTGATGGAGAGAGGTCTGGTGGCAAGAAAAGCTGCTTCTAGGAGGTTGTCAAGTGTTTTCGCTCGATGATTCCATTCTAGGGTGGTTGGTTTGGCCCTTGTTCCTGTAACTCGAATCCTAGCCCGGTATATCCCATTTTAATTTTACACCATTGTGAACTTTACGCCTTTTTTACTCTCTGATCGAGGTTCTCGGCATTGAAAAATCTTCGTAAACTAAATCACACGTGTATATGTTGATATTTAAGAGATATACAGTAAAGAAAATCAAAGGCAATGGTGATATATATGCGGATTAGACACAAAAAAAAAACACTCAACAAATGGCTAAAATTCAAGGAATGTGTTTGGTGACGACATCAAATTCCTAATTGATGGAGAAAGGTCTGGTGGTAAGAAAAGCTGCTTCTAGGAGGTTTTCAAGTGTTTTCGCTCGACGATTCCATTCTTGGGTGGTTGGTTTGGCCCTTGTTCCTATAACTCGAATCCTAGCCCGGTATATCCCATTTTAATTTTACACCATTCTGAACTTTACGCCTTTTTTACTCTCTGATCAAGGTTCTCGACTTTGAAAAATCTTCGTAAACTAAATCACACGTGTATATGTTGATGTTTAAGAGATATACAGTAAATAAAAATCAAAGGCAATGGTGATATATATGCGGATTAGACACCAAAAAAAAACACTCAACAAATGGCTACAATTTAAGGAATGTGTTTGGTGACGCCATCAGATTCCTAATTGATGGAGAAAGGTCTGGTGGTAAGAAAAGCTGCTTCTAGGAGGTTTTCAAGTGTTTTCGCTCGACGATTCCATTCTTGGGTGGTTGGTTTGGCCCTTGTTCCTGTAACTCGAATCCTAGCCCGGTATATCCCATTTTAATTTTACACCATTGTGAACTTTACGCCTTTTTTACTCTCTGATCAAGGTTCTCGGCATTAAAAAATCTCCGTAAACTAAATCACACGTGTATATGTTGATATTTAAGAGATATACAGTCAAGAAAATCATGGGCAATGGTGATATATATGCTGATTAGACACAAAAAAAAAACAGTCAATAAATGGCTACAATTTAAGGAATGTGTTTGGTGACGGCATCAGATTCCTAATTAATGGAGAAAGGTCTGGTGGTAAGAAAAGCTGCTTCTAGGAGGTTGTCAAGTGTTTTCGCTCGACGATTCCATTCTTGGGTGGTTGGTTTGGCCCTTGTTCCTGTAACTCGAATCCTAGCCCGGTATATCCCATTTTTGTCTTACACCATTGTAAACCTTACGCCTTTTTTACTCTCTGATCGAGGTTCTCGGCATTGAAAAATCTTCGTAAACTAAATCACACGTGTATATGTTGATATTTAAGAGATATACAGTAAAGAAAATCAAAGGCAATGGTGATATATATATGCGGATAAGACACCAAAAAAAAACACTCAACAAATGGCTAAAATTTAAGGAATGTGTTTGGTGACGGCATCAGATTCCTAATTGATGGAGAAAGGTCTGGTGGTAAGAAAAGCTGCTTCTAGGAGGTTTTCAAGTGTTTTCGCTCGACGATTCCATTCTTGGGTGGTTGGTTTGGCCCTTGTTCCTGTAACTCGAATCCTGGCCCGGTATATCCCATTTTAATTTTACACCATTGTGAACTTTACGCCTTTTTTACTCTCTGATCAAGGTTCTCGACTTTGAAAAATCTTCGTAAACTAAATCACATGTGTATATGTTGATGTTTAAGAGATATACAGTAAAGAAAAATCAAAGGCAATGGTGATATATATGCGGGTTAGACACAAAAAAAAACACTCAACAAATGGCTACAATTTAAGGAATGTGTTTAGTGACGGCATCAGATTCCTAATTGATGGAGAAAGGTCTGGTGGTAAGAAAAGCTGCTTCTAGGAGGTTGTCAAGTGTTTTCGCTCGACGATTCCATTCTTGGGTGGTTCGTTTGGCCCTTGTTCTTGTAACTCGAATCCTAGCCCGGTATATCCCATTTTAGTCTTACACCATTGTGAACCTTACACCTTTTTTACCCTCTGATCGAGGTTCTCGGCATTAAAAAATCTCCGTAAACTAAATCACACGTGTATATGTTGATATTTAAGAGATATACAGTCAAGAAAATCATGGGCAATGGTGATATATATGCGGATTAGACACCAAAAAAAAAGTCAATAAATGGCTACAATTTAAGGAATGTGTTTGGTGATGGCATCAGATTCCTAATTAATGGAGAAAGGTCTGGTGGTAAGAAAAGCTGCTTCTAGGAGGTTGTCAAGTGTTTTCGCTCGACGATTCCATTCTTGGGTGGTTGGTTTGGCCCATGTTCCTGTAACTCGAATCCTAGCCCGATATATCTCATTTTAATTTTACACCATTGTGAACCTTACGCCTTTTTTACTCTCTGATCGAGTTTCTCGGCATTGAAAAATCTCCGTAAACTAAATCACACGTGTATATGTTGATATTTAAGAGATATACAGTAAAGAAAATCAAAGGCAATGGTGATATATATGCGGATTTGACACCAAAAAAAAACACTCAACAAATGGCTACAATTTAAGGAAAGTGTTTAGTGACGGCATCAGATTCCAAAGTGATGGAGAAAGGTCCGGTGGCAAGAAAAGCTGCTTCTAGGAGGTTGTCAAGTATTTTCGCTCGACGATTCCATTCTTGGGTGGTTGGTTTGGCCCTTGTTCCTGTAACTCGAATCCTAGCCTGGTATATCCCATTTTAATTTTACACCATTGTGAACTTTACGCCTTTTTTACTCTCTGATCAAGGTTCTCGACTTTGAAAAATCTTCGTAAACTAAATCACACGTGTATATATTGATGTTTAAGAGATATACAGTAAAGAAAAATCAAAGGCAATGGTGATATATATGCGGGTTAGACACAAAAAAACAACTCAACAAATGGCTAAAATTTAAGTAATGTGTTTGGTGACGGCATCAGATTCCTAAATGATGGAGAAAGGTCTGGTGGTAAGAAAAGCTGCTTCTAGGAGGTTGTCAAGTGTTTTCGCTCGACGATTTCATTCTTGGGTGGTTCATTTGGCCCTTGTTCTTGTAACTCGAATCCTAGCCCGGTATATCCCATTTTAGTCTTACACCATTGTGAACCTTACACCTTTTTTACGCTCTGATCGAGGTTCTCGGCATTAAAAAATCTCCGTAAACTAAATCACACGTGTATATGTTGATATTTAAGAGATATACAGTCAAGAAAATCATGGGCAATGGTGATATATATGCGGATTAGACACCAAAAAAAAAACAGTCAATAAATGGCTACAATTTAAGGAATGTGTTTGGTGACGGCATCAGATTCCTAATTAATGGAGAAAGGTCTGGTGGTAAGAAAAGCTGCTTCTAGGAGGTTGTCAAGTGTTTTCGTTCGACGATTCCATTCTTGGGTGGTTGGTTTGGCCCTTGTTCCTGTAACTCGAATCCTAGCCCGGTATATCTCATTTTAATTTACACCATTGTGAACCTTACGCCTTTTTTACTCTCTGATCGAGTTTCTCGGCATTTAAAAATCTTCGTAAACTAAATCACATGTGTATATGTTGATATTTAAGAGATATACAGTAAAGAAAATCAAAGGAAATGGTGATATATATGCGGGTTAGACACAAAAAAAAAACACTCAACAAATGGCTACAATTTAAGGAAAGTGTTTAGTGACGGCATCAGATTCCTAATTGATGGAGAAAGGTCTGGTGGCAAGAAAAGCTGCTTCTAGGAGGTTGTCAAGGGTTTTCGCTCGACGATTCCATTCTTGGGTGGTTGGTTTGGCCCTTGTTCTTGTAACTCGAATCCTAGCCCGGTATATCCCATTTTAATTTTACACCATTGTGAACCTTACACCTTTTTTACTCTCTGATCGAGGTTCTCGGCATTGAAAATTCTCCGTAAACTAAATCACACGTGTATATGTTGATATTTAAGAGATATATAGTAAAGAAAATCAAAGGCAATGGTGATATATATGCGGATTAGACACAAAAAAAAAACACTCAACAAATGGCTAAAATTTAAGGAATGTGTTTGGTGACGGCATCAGATTCCTAATTGATGGAGAAAGGTCTGGTGGTAAGAAAAGCTGCTTCTAGGAGGTTTTCAAGTGTTTTCGCTCGACGATTCCATTCTTGGGTGGTTGGTTTGGCCCTTGTTCCTGTAACTCGAATCCTAGCCCGGTATATCCCATTTTAATTTTACACCATTGTGAACTTTACGCCTTTTTTACTCTCTGATCAAGGTTCTCGACTTTGAAAAATCTTCGTAAACTAAATCACACGTGTATATGTTGATGTTTAAGAGATATACAGTAAAGAAAAATCAAAGGCAATGGTGATATATATGCGGGTTAGACACAAAAAAAAACACTCAACAAATGGCTACAATTTAAGGAATGTGTTTAGTGACGGCATCAGATTCCTAATTGATGGAGAAAGGTCTGGTGGTAAGAAAAGCTGCTTCTAGGAGGTTGTCAAGTGTTTTCGCTCGACGATTCCATACTTGGGTGGTTCGTTTGGCCCTTGTTCTTGTAACTCGAATCCTAGCCCGGTATATCCCATTTTAGTCTTACACCATTGTGAACCTTACACCTTTTTTACCCTCTGATCGAGGTTCTCGGCATTAAAAAATCTCCGTAAACTAAATCACACGTGTATATGTTGATATTTAAGAGATATACAGTCAAGAAAATCATGGGTAATGGTGATATATATGCGGATTAGACACCAAAAAAAACAGTCAATAAATGGCTACAATTTAAGGAATGTGTTTGGTGACGGCATCAGATTCCTAATTAATGGAGAAAGGTCTGGTGGTAAGAAAAGCTGCTTCTAGGAGGTTGTCAAGTGTTTTCGCTCGACGATTCCATTCTTGGGTGGTTGGTTTGGCCCTTGTTCTTGTAACTCGAATCCTAGCCCGGTATATCCCATTTTAATTTTACACCATTTTGAACCTTACACCTTTTTTACTCTCTCATCGAGGTTCTCGGCATTGAAAAATCTTCGTAAACTAAATCACACGTGTATATGTTGATATTTAAGAGATATACAGTAAAGAAAATCAAAGGCAATGGTGATATATATGCGGGTTAGACACAAAAAAAAAGCACTCAACAAATGGCTACAATTTAAGAAATGTGTTTAGTGACGGCATCAGATTCCTAATTGATGGAGAAAGGTCTGGTGGCAAGAAAAGCTGCTTCTAGGAGGTTGTCAAGTGTTTTCGCTCGACGATTCCATTCTTGGGTGGTTGGTTTGGCCCTTGTTCTTGTAACTCGAATCCTAGCCCGGTATATCCCATTTTAATTTTACACCATTGTGAACCTTACACCTTTTTTACTCTCTGATCGAGGTTCTCGGCATTGAAAATTCTCCGTAAACTAAATCACACGTGTATATGTTGATATTTAAGAGATATATAGTAAAGAAAATCAAAGGCAATGGTGATATATATGCGGATTAGACACAAAAAAAAACACTCAACAAATGGCTAAAATTTAAGGAATGTGTTTGGTGACGGCATCAGATTCCTAATTGATGGAGAAAGGTCTGGTGGTAAGAAAAGCTGCTTCTAGGAGGTTTTCAAGTGTTTTCGCTCGACGATTCCATTCTTGGGTGGTTGGTTTGGCCCTTGTTCCTGTAACTCGAATCCTAGCCCGGTATATCCCATTTTAATTTTACACCATTTTGAACCTTACGCCTTTTTTACTCTCTCATCGAGGTTCTCGGCATTGAAAAATCTTCGTAAACTAAATCACACGTGTATATGTTGATATTTAAGAGATATACAGTAAAGAAAATCAAAGGCAATGGTGATATATATGCGGGTTAGACACAAAAAAAAAGCACTCAACAAATGGCTACAATTTAAGAAATGTGTTTAGTGACGGCATCAGATTCCTAATTGATGGAGAAAGGTCTGGTGGCAAGAAAAGCTGCTTCTAGGAGGTTGTCAAGTGTTTTCGCTCGACGATTCCATTCTTGGGTGGTTGGTTTGGCCCTTGTTCCTGTAACTCGAATCCTAGCCCGGTATATCCCATTTTAATTTTACACCATTGTGAACCTTACACCTTTTTTACTCTCTGATCGAGGTTCTCGGCATTGAAAAATCTCCGTAAACTAAATCACACGTGTATATGTTGACATTTAAGAGATATACAGTAAAGAAAATCAAGGGCAATGGTGATATATATGCGGATTAGACACCAAAAAAAACACTCAACAAACGCTTACAATTTAAGGAATGTGTTTGGTGACGGCATCAGATTCCTAATTAATGGAGAAAGGTCTGGTGGTAAGAAAAGCTGCTTCTAGGAGGTTGTCAAGTGTTTTCGCTCGACGATTCCATTCTTGGGTGGTTGGTTTGGCCCTTGTTCCTGTAACTCGAATCCTAGCCCGGTATATCTCATTTTAATTTACACCATTGTGAACCTTACGCCTTTTTTACTCTCTGATCGAGTTTCTCGGCATTTAAAAATCTTCGTAAACTAAATCACATGTGTATATGTTGATATTTAAGAGATATACAGTAAAGAAAATCAAAGGCAATGGTGATATATATGCGGGTTAGACACAAAAAAAAAACACTCAACAAATGGCTACAATTTAAGGAAAGTGTTTAGTGACGGCATCAGATTCCTAATTGATGGAGAAAGGTCTGGTGGCAAGAAAAGCTGCTTCTAGGAGGTTGTCAAGGGTTTTCGCTCGACGATTCCATTCTTGGGTGGTTGGTTTGGCCCTTGTTCTTGTAACTCGAATCCTAGCCCGGTATATCCCATTTTAATTTTACACCATTGTGAACCTTACACCTTTTTTACTCTCTGATCGAGGTTCTCGGCATTGAAAATTCTCCGTAAACTAAATCACACGTGTATATGTTGATATTTAAGAGATATATAGTAAAGAAAATCAAAGGCAATGGTGATATATATGCGGATTAGACACAAAAAAAAACACTCAACAAATGGCTAAAATTTAAGGAATGTGTTTGGTGACGGCATCAGATTCCTAATTGATGGAGAAAGGTCTGGTGGTAAGAAAAGCTGCTTCTAGGAGGTTTTCAAGTGTTTTCGCTCGACGATTCCATTCTTGGGTGGTTGGTTTGGCCCTTGTTCCTGTAACTCGAATCCTAGCCCGGTATATCCCATTTTAATTTTACACCATTGTGAACTTTACGCCTTTTTTACTCTCTGATCAAGGTTCTCGACTTTGAAAAATCTTCGTAAACTAAATCACACGTGTATATGTTGATGTTTAAGAGATATACAGTAAAGAAAAATCAAAGGCAATGGTGATATATATGCGGGTTAGACACAAAAAAAAACACTCAACAAATGGCTACAATTTAAGGAATGTGTTTAGTGACGGCATCAGATTCCTAATTGATGGAGAAAGGTCTGGTGGTAAGAAAAGCTGCTTCTAGGAGGTTGTCAAGTGTTTTCGCTCGACGATTCCATACTTGGGTGGTTCGTTTGGCCCTTGTTCTTGTAACTCGAATCCTAGCCCGGTATATCCCATTTTAGTCTTACACCATTGTGAACCTTACACCTTTTTTACCCTCTGATCGAGGTTCTCGGCATTAAAAAATCTCCGTAAACTAAATCACACGTGTATATGTTGATATTTAAGAGATATACAGTCTAGAAAATCATGGGTAATGGTGATATATATGCGGATTAGACACCAAAAAAAACAGTCAATAAATGGCTACAATTTAAGGAATGTGTTTGGTGACGGCATCAGATTCCTAATTAATGGAGAAAGGTCTGGTGGTAAGAAAAGCTGCTTCTAGGAGGTTGTCAAGTGTTTTCGCTCGACGATTCCATTCTTGGGTGGTTGGTTTGGCCCTTGTTCTTGTAACTCGAATCCTAGCCCGGTATATCCCATTTTAATTTTACACCATTTTGAACCTTACACCTTTTTTACTCTCTCATCGTGGTTCTCGGCATTGAAAAATCTTCGTAAACTAAATCACACGTGTATATGTTGATATTTAAGAGATATACAGTAAAGAAAATCAAAGGCAATGGTGATATATATGCGGGTTAGACACAAAAAAAAAGCACTCAACAAATGGCTACAATTTAAGGAATGTGTTTAGTGACGGCATCAGATTCCTAATTGATGGAGAAAGGTCTGGTGGTAAGAAAAGCTGCTTCTAGGAGGTTGTCAAGTGTTTTCGCTCGACGATTCCATACTTGGGTGGTTCGTTTGGCCCTTGTTCTTGTAACTCGAATCCTAGCCCGGTATATCCCATTTTAGTCTTACACCATTGTGAACCTTACACCTTTTTTACCCTCTGATCGAGGTTCTCGGCATTAAAAAATCTCCGTAAACTAAATCACACGTGTATATGTTGATATTTAAGAGATATACAGTAAAGAAAATCAAAGGCAATGGTGATATATATGCGGGTTAGACACAAAAAAAAGCACTCAACAAATGGCTACAATTTAAGAAATGTGTTTAGTGACGGCATCAGATTCCTAATTGATGGAGAAAGGTCTGGTGGCAAGAAAAGCTGCTTCTAGGAGGTTGTCAAGTGTTTTCGCTCGACGATTCCATTCTTGGGTGGTTGGTTTGGCCCTTGTTCTTGTAACTCGAATCCTAGCCCGGTATATCCCATTTTAATTTTACACCATTGTGAACCTTACACCTTTTTTACTCTCTGATCGAGGTTCTCGGCATTGAAAAATCTCCGTAAACTAAATCACACGTGTATATGTTGACATTTAAGAGATATACAGTAAAGAAAATCAAGGGCAATGGTGATATATATGCGGATTAGACACCAAAAAAAACACTCAACAAACGCTTACAATTTAAGGAATGTGTTTGGTGACGGCATCAGATTCCTAATTGATGGAGAAAGGTCTGGTGGTAACAAAAGCTGCTTCTAGGAGGTTGTCAAGTGTTTTCACTCGACGATTCCATTCTTGGGTGGTTGGTTTAGCCCTTATTCTTGTAACTCGAATCCTAGCCCGGTATATCCCATTTTAATCTTACACCATTGTGAACTTTACGCCTTTTTTACTCTCTGATCGATGTTCTCGACATCGAAAAATCTTCGTAAACTAAATCACACGTGTATATGTTGATATTTAAGAGATATACAGTAAAGAAAATCAAAGGAAATGGTGATATATATGCGGATTAGACACAAACAAAAACATTCAACAAATGGCTAAAATTTAAGGAATGTGTTTGGTGACGGCATCAGATTCCTAATTGATGGAGAAAGGTCTGGTGGCAAGTAAAGCTGCTTCTAGGAGGTTGTCAAGTGTTTTCGCTCGACGATTCCATTCTTGGGTGGTTGGTTTGGCCCTTGTTCCTGTAACTCGAATCCTAGCCCGGTATATCCCATTTTAATTTTACACCATTGTGAACTTTACGCCTTTTTTACTCTCTGATCAAGGTTCTCGACATTGAAAAATCTTCGTAAACTAAATCACACGTGTATATGTTGATGTTTAACAGATATACAGTAAAGAAAATCAAAGGCAATGGTGATATATATGCAGGTTAGACACAAAAAAAAACATTCAACAAACGGCTACAATTTAAGGAATGTGTTTAGTGACGGCATCAGATTCCTAATTGATGGAGAAAGGTCTGGTGGCAAGAAAAGCTACTTCTAGGAGGTTGTCAAGTGTTTTCGCTCGACGATTCCATTCTTGGGTGGTTGGTTTGGCCCTTGTTCTTGTAACTCGAATCCTAGCCCGGTATATCCCATTTTAATTTTACACCATTGGGAACCTTACACCTTTTTTACTCTCTGATCGAGGTTCTCGGCATTGAAAAATCTTCGTAAACTAAATCACACGTGTATATGTTGATATTTAAGAGATATACAGTAAATAAAATCAAAGGCAATGGTGATATATATGCGGGTTAGACACAAAAAAAAACACTCAACAAATGGCTACAATTTAAGAAATGTGTTTAGTGACGGCATCAGATTCCTAATTGATGGAGAAAGGTCTGGTGGCAAGAAAAGCTGCTTCTAGGAGGTTGACAAGTGTTTTCGCTCGACGATTCCATTCTTGGGTGGTTGGTTTGGCCCTTGTTCTTGTAACTCGAATCCTAGCCCGGTATATCCCATTTTAATTTTACACCATTGTGAACCTTACACCTTTTTTACTCTCTGATCGAGGTTCTCGGCATTGAAAAATCTCCGTAAACTAAATCACACGTGTATATGTTGACATTTAAGAGATATACAGTAAAGAAAATCAAGGGCAATGGTGATATATATGCGGATTAGACACCAAAAAAAAACACTCAACAAATGGTTACAATTTAAGGAATGTGTTTGGTGACGGCATCAGATTCCTAATTGATGGAGAAAGGTCTGGTGGTAAGAAAAGCTGCTTCTAGGAGGTTGTCAAGTGTTTTCGCTCGACGATTCCATTCTTGGGTGGTTGGTTTAGCCCTTGTTCTTGTAACTCGAATCCTAGCCCGGTATATCCTGTTGGTGCATGTTTTGTGACAACAGCTTAATAGTTTGATTAATTAGTCTTTGGATATTTTGTATTGGGCTTAGCTTATTGGTTAGGGAGTTATTTAGTGTTATGGGCTTGGAAAATGGCCTGGCCCAAGACCAAAGCCCATGTGCAAACCCTTGTCCTATATAAACAAGGGTTGGCATAAGGGTTTAGGAGGAACACGTGGACATTTAGACATTTGAGAGAGTTAGAGAAATCTATAGAGAGTGGCTAGGAGATTTCTTGTGAAGGTCTTGAATTGATTGTAAACTTCGTGTTGGATAATCAATAGAAGACCGGATTGAAAGTGTATCTTGTTCTTGATTATTGTTTCTACTCGTTTTCTGTGAAATCTGATCTAGAGGATTCCGCACTCTAGGTTGGATCGACGATTCTGTTACGATCCATACGGCTTAAGGGACCTACAATTGGTATCAGAGCATTCGGCTCTAGATTGGCTTGGTTCAGAATCGTTTCTGCAGAAAAATCGGCGTTTTTGGACGTTTTTGAAGGCTGTTTCGGAGTTCTGCTGCTGATTCCGGATAAACTTCAAGCATTTCGGATCATTACTGATCAAAAAGCTTGCGTTTCGGACCAGAAATCATACATTTCGGATTAACAGCAGGTCATTTCGGACAAAACATCATCAATTTCGGAT
Source organism: Helianthus tuberosus (assembly GCA_030545235.1). Classification (NCBI taxonomy): domain Eukaryota; kingdom Viridiplantae; phylum Streptophyta; class Magnoliopsida; order Asterales; family Asteraceae; genus Helianthus; species Helianthus tuberosus. The sequence goes on along the minus strand of CM060422.1, from coordinate 36,810,597 downwards.
AGAATTCAAGTCATTACGGACCATTTCGGATCTTCTGCTTGCATTTCGGATCAAATATCAGCATTACGAACCGGAATTGTTGCATTTCGAATCCATTTCGGATTAAAAGCAATCATTTCGGACACAGCAACATCGATTACGGATCCATTTTGGATTGATAGCCTTGATTTCGGACCAACTTGACTTCATTTCGAATCAGATTAGTCCATTTCGGAAAAAAGGCACTGATTTCGGATCCATTTCGGACACAGTTCAACCATTTCGGATTACTTTGTTGAATTACGGACCATTTCGAATTAATAGGGTTCATTTCGGACGAAAAAGGTTCATTTCGGACAAGGTGGTATTTGGCTTGGATTGCGTAAGAAATATTACACTGTTTCGCGTTTAGAAAATCATCCGTAACTAATCTAAGGAAACCGTTTGAACCGTTGGAATCCTTGGATTTTTAGGGTTAAAAAAAATATATATATATATTTGTACGGTTTCATCAGTTCGCTTACGGTAAAAGCTTGAAAAGGACCAGTATAGGAGTTAGATTTGGATTTTGATTCAGGTTACCAAAATCCATTTAAACTTTTACGCTGCGTGATGGCTAAGATGAACAATGGAAGTGAAGCTGTAAAGAATTGGCCAAAGCTTAAAAACATCAAAGAATATGCCGACTGGAAAGAGAAGTTTGAGGCATTTGTGAAAAGTGAAGATACGAGAATGTGGTGTTGTATGATTGATGGATATGTTGCTCCTACACGTCGTGTTGAAGGAAGGGCAAGAGTAATTTCTTATGAGAAGATGGATGAATCTGAGAAACTGTTGGTTGATGCTGAGAAGAAAGCTTTCGCAGCAATAAAGATGTCCTTGCCTGAGAGTGTGAAACATACTTTCAAGACGTATGGGACTTCTAGAGAGTTGTGGGAAGCCTTAGAAAAACGATATCAGATTCCATCAAAAGTGAATACTTGTGATCAAGCATTGGTAGCTGAGTTTGCAGCGGTGAAGTTTGGAGAAGTAGTTGCTGAGGATGAAGAGAAGAGGAAAGCAGATGAGGAGAATGCTTAAAAGAAGGGTGCAGAAGTTTCAAAGGGCTTGGCTGATGTGAATGGACTTACAGCAGAGGTAAAGGTATCATCAAAATCTGTAAGTCATACATGTCTTAATTGCGCTGAACTACAGGTTAAAGTTGACAGACTATCGAAGCAAAACAAAATTCAGTCAGCTGAATCAGAAAAGTTGAAAGAGTCAAATGTTCTTTTGATTAAACGAGAGTCAGAATGTTTAACAAAACTCAAATCAAATGAACAAGAAATTAGCAGTTTAACAAGCAAAGTCAATGAACTGTTACAGGTCATTGATTTGGCTCGTGAAACTCAGAAAGAAAAGACTAACGAGCTTTCAGAAAAGTGCACAGAATTGGCTGATGCACAAGCCAAAATTGTTGAACTTCAGGGGAAGTTAAGCAATTTTGGGAATTCTTCGATAGTCAGGACTCAAATTCAAAAAGGTTTAAAAAGAAGTAATGATAAAACAGGGGTGGGGTTTACTAAAGCTTCGTCTTCTGAAAATCAAGACTACTCTTTTCTACCAAAAGAAGAAGAGCTAATTGATTTTGTAACCACTGCACAAGAGGTAGTGGATCCGATAGCTGTGGACTTACCAAATAGTCCAGTTTCTTTGAAAGAATCTGTAGGGTCTAACAGTACACCTCATAAAGTGGATGAGGATACTGAAGACAAAAAGGCCAACACATTTAAAAAAGGATCAAACAAAAAGAAAACTTATAAGAAAAGATCCTGTTTTAAATGTCACAACAAAGGGCATGTGGCAAGTTGTTGTCCTTTGAAGAAAGGTAAACAACAAGTTGATGAGGTTAAAGACGGGAATCAGGTTGGGTCAAACAATAGTGTAAAATCAAGTTGTCAGACAAAGAAACCCGAATCGCAATCAAAACCCTCAACTTCAAAAAGATTTGATAGACCAAGAAGTATTTCTCCACAATTTAGTCAATATACTGGTAAATCAAATCGTTTTCAAAGTCAAAATAGAAATTTTGGATATCAAAATCGATACCAGACTTCTGGTAATCGAAATTTTCAAAGAAGAAACGAATATAGGGGTTTTAGTAACTCAAATGTTCAACAACATCCAAAATTTTTCCAAAATTCATGGTATAATAATGGGAGAAGCAGGTATCCAGATAATCCACTAAAGTGTGATGGATATTGGATGGATGTTCCTGTAATGGATGTATTTGGAAAACCCAAGACCATCAGGGCTTGGGTTCTAAAGTCTAACTGAGTTGTTGAGTGAATGCAGGATGACCAAGAAGGACTGTTGATGTGTTCGACAGTGGTTATTCCTGTAAAGCATCTGAGGTGAATAGTAGGTTAACATGGGTAACGAACTATTTACTTATGTGATCATTTTGATTGTTTTAAACTTAAAACATGAAAAACTGTAGTCAGGTTAAGGTGGGAGTTGGTTTGTGTTTTCAAATTTATGTTTTTGAAACTTACTCCATAAAAACAAAAATTTAGGGGGAGAAATTCCTCTAAGCCAAAAAGAGTTTAGATAGTGCGTGTGTTTAGGGGGAGTAAGTTATAAAATTTTAAAAATCCAAAAACATTGAAAAATTAAAAAAAAAAAGAAGAGTTTTCATGGTGTGAAAAAGAAGAAATGATAGTACATCAGCAAGTTAGATTGTCACACTCGAACTGAATTAAAATTCTAAAGTGTGATAGTAGCTTCATCATATGATATACCAGTAGGCAAAAGCATGAAATAATCAACTTACCAAAGTGATATAAACTTAAAAGCATTGAGTATGAGTGGGGAACATATCAGTGGTGTATGGTTTAATGACCTTAAATCTTGCGTTGATAGATTGCCAAAATCTGAAGTTTTGGGTCTTTATACTGTTATTTCATCTGGGGATATCAGGGGTGTCCTTCTGCTGCATCCAGATACATGCTGTCCTAGACACACCCAGGATATCTTAAAAGAGCTAAAAATGCCAAAACCCTGAAAATGAAAAAGCTCTCATAGAGAGTCATTCAAAATAAGTGCTAAATGCACAAATCGTACCAAAAATGGTATTTGTCTTAGCCCTCGATAAGATATTTTGGTCTCTCTGCTGTACGGAAGTACTAACCTGTTCACCAATTATCTATCGTTGAAAAACAAAACGGATGAATTCAGTATACTCACCTACTACGATGAATCTTTGTGCATACCTTGATCGCGGGGGTATATCCTGAAGTGGCACACGATAATATATCAGAATTAATATTACCTTAAAGTATCATACGGTAATGGTACTTGAAATGTTCATGCATTTTGTTTAGGTGGACGAACATACTGGTAATCGTCTTGAACTGCTTTTCACGGAAAATTACATAAAGAATTATCTAATAGTGTGAAAACAGTTTGATTTTGCTGATATGATTTTCTTGCACATGATACTCACAAAAAGATGTATTGTAAATATTTTTGAGTTTAGTTTGTTAGTTTGTTTTAAAATATAAAAAATACCAAAAAGATTTCCTTTTAAAAGATCTCCCATTTTGAACTGACAGGTAGTTGTTTTTGCAAATTAAGATAAAATATTGGTTTATCTTTAAATGTGAAAAAGGCTAATGGTTTTTCGAGATACTTGCTTGTGTTGCTAAATAGATTGATGCAGTTATCAAAATGAAGTACAGAATACAAGTAAAGTGCAGATTGAGAGTGAAGTGAAGAACGTGTGAAGATGCATGGTAGGATCCTTCTACTACATTGCAGAAAGAGAGAGAGATATGGAAGAATTTGAAGATACTTGCTTAATCAAAGATTGCTAGTTCGCTGATCTACAATGAATGAAAGTTTTAGAGATTGGAAGCATCAGCTAAGGGGGAGTTTGTTGATGTCAGAAACTGTGTAGCTGACGCTATCCAAAGACCAAAAGACTGCAAGATGTTTGAAGACAAAGTTACACTATGAAGCTATTGTCAAGGGGGAGTTTGTTGGTGCATGTTTTGTGACAACAGCTTAATAGTTTGATTAATTAGTCTTTGGATATTTTGTACTGGGCTTAGCTTATTGGTTAGGGAGTTATTTAGTGTTATGGGCTTGGAAAATGGCCTGGCCCAAGACCAAAGCCCATGTGCAAACCCTTGTCCTATATAAACAAGGCTTGGCATAAGGGTTTAGGAGGAACACGTGGACATTTAGACATTTGAGAGAGTTAGAGAAATCTATAGAGAGTGGCTAGGAGATTTCTTGTGAAGGTCTTAAATTGATTGTAAACTTCGTGTTGGATAATCAATAGAAGACCGGATTGAAAGTGTATCGTGTTCTTGATTATTGTTTCTACTCGTTTTCTGTGAAATCTGAGCTAGAGGATTCCGCACTCTAGGTTGGATCGACGATTCTGTTACGATCCATACGGCTTAAGGGACCTACATATCCCATTTTAATCTTACACCATTGTGAACTTTACGCCTTTTTTACTCTCTGATCGATGTTCTCGACATCGAAAAATCTTCGTAAACTAAATCACACGTATATATGTTGATATTTAAGAGATATACAGTCAAAAAAATCAACGGCAATGGTGATATATATGCGGATTAGACACCAAAAAAAACAGTCAACAAATGGCTACAATTTAAGAAATGTGTTTAGTAACGGCATCAGATTCCTAATTGATGGAGAAAGGTCTGGTGGCAAGAAAAGCTGCTTATAGGAGGTTGTCAAGTGTTTTCGCTCGACGATTCCATTCTTGGGTGGTTGGTTTGGCCCTTGTTCTTGTAACTCGAATCCTAGCCCGGTATATCCCATTTTAATTTTACACCATTGTGAACCTTACACCTTTTTTACTCTCTGATCGAGGTTCTCGGCATTGAAAAATCTCCGTAAACTAAATCACACGTGTATATGTTGATATATAAGAGATATACAGTAAAGAAAATCAAAGGCAATGGTGATATATATGCGGATTAGACACCAAAAAAAAAAACACTCAACAAATGGCTAAAATTTAAGGAATGTGTTTGGTGACGGCATCAGATTCCTAATTGATGGAGAAAGGTCTGGTGGCAAGTAAAGCTGCTTCTAGGAGGTTGTCAAGTGTTTTCGCTCGACGATTCCATTCTTGGGTGGTTGGTTTGGCCCTTGTTCCTGTAACTCGAATCCTAGCCCGGTATATCCCATTTTAATTTTACACCATTGTGAACTTTACGCCTTTTTTACTCTCTGATCAAGGTTCTCGACATTGAAAAATCTTCGTAAACTAAATCACACGTGTATATGTTGATGTTTAACAGATATACAGTAAAGAAAATCAAAGGCAATGGTGATATATATGCAGGTTAGACACAAAAAAAAACATTCAACAAACGGCTACAATTTAAGGAATGTGTTTAGTGACGGCATCAGATTCCTAATTGATGGAGAAAGGTCTGGTGGCATGAAAAGCTGCTTCTAGGAGGTTGTCAAGTGTTTTCGCTCGACGATTTCATTCTTGGGTGGTTGGTTTGGCCCTTGTTCTTGTAACTCGAATCCTAGCCCGGTATATCCCATTTTAATTTTACACCATTGTGAACCTTACACCTTTTTTACTCTCTGATCGAGGTTCTCGGCATTGAAAAATCTTCGTAAACTAAATCACACGTGTATATGTTGATATTTAAGAGATATACAGTAAAGAAAATCAAAGGCAATGGTGATATATATGCGGGTTAGACACAAAAAAAAACAGTCAACAAATGGCTACAATTTAAGAAATGTGTTTAGTAACGGCATCAGATTCCTAATTGATGGAGAAAGGTCTGGTGGCAAGAAAAGCTGCTTATAGGAGGTTGTCAAGTGTTTTCGCTCGACGATTCCATTCTTGGGTGGTTGGTTTGGCCCTTGTTCTTGTAACTCGAATCCTAGCCCGGTATATCCCATTTTAATTTTACACCATTGTGAACCTTACACCTTTTTTACTCTCTGATCGAGGTTCTCGGCATTGAAAAATCTCCGTAAACTAAATCACACGTGTATATGTTGATATATAAGAGATATACAGTAAAGAAAATCAAAGGCAATGGTGATATATATGCGGATTAGACACCAAAAAAAAAACACTCAACAAATGGCTAAAATTTAAGGAATGTGTTTGGTGACGGCATCAGATTCCTAATTGATGGAGAAAGGTCTGGTGGCAAGTAAAGCTGCTTCTAGGAGGTTGTCAAGTGTTTTCGCTCGACGATTCCATTCTTGGGTGGTTGGTTTGGCCCTTGTTCCTGTAACTCGAATCCTAGCCCGGTATATCCCATTTTAATTTTACACCATTGTGAACTTTACGCCTTTTTTACTCTCTGATCAAGGTTCTCGACATTGAAAAATCTTCGTAAACTAAATCACACGTGTATATGTTGATGTTTAACAGATATACAGTAAAGAAAATCAAAGGCAATGGTGATATATATGCAGGTTAGACACAAAAAAAAAACATTCAACAAACGGCTACAATTAAAGGAATGTGTTTAGTGACGGCATCAGATTCCTAATTGATGGAGAAAGGTCTGGTGGCAAGAAAAGCTGCTTCTAGGAGGTTGTCAAGTGTTTTCGCTCGACGATTCCATTCTTGGGTGGTTGGTTTGGCCCTTGTTCTTGTAACTCGAATCCTAGCCCGGTATATCCCATTTTAATTTTACACCATTGTGAACCTTACACCTTTTTTACTCTCTGATCGAGGTTCTCGGCATTGAAAAATCTTCGTAAACTAAATCACACGTGTATATGTTGATATTTAAGAGATATACAGTAAAGAAAATCAAAGGCAATGGTGATATATATGCGGGTTAGACACAAAAAAAAACACTCAACAAATGGCTACAATTTAAGAAATGTGTTTAGTGACGGCATCAGATTCCTAATTGATGGAGAAAGGTCTGGTGGCAAGAAAAGCTGCTTCTAGGAGGTTGACAAGTGTTTTCGCTCGACGATTCCATTCTTGGGTGGTTGGTTTGGCCCTTGTTCTTGTAACTCGAATCCTAGCCCGGTATATCTCATTTTAATTTTACACCATTGTGAACTTTACGCCTTTTTTACTCTCTGATCGATGTTCTCGACATCGAAATATCTTCGTATACTAAATCACACGTATATATGTTGATATTTAAGAGATATACAGTCAAAAAAATCAACGGCAATGGTGATATATATGCGGATTAGACACAAAAAAAAAACAGTCAACAATTGGCTACAATTTAAGGAATGTGTTTAGAGACGGCATCAGATTCCTAATTGATGGAGAAAGGTCTGGTGGCAAGAATGGCTGCTTCTAGGAGGTTGTCAAGTGTTTTCGCTCGACGATTCCATTCTTGGGTGGTTGGTTTGGCCCTTGTTCCTGTAACTCGAATCCTAACCTGGAATATCCCGTTTTAATTTTACACCATTGTGAACCTTACGCCTTTTTTACTCTCTGATCAAGGTTCTCGGCATTGAAAAATCTCCGTAAACTAAATAACACGTGTATATGTTGATATTTAAGAGATAACAGTCAAGAAAATCAAGGGAAATGGTGATATATATGCGGATTGGACACAAAAAAAAAACACTCAACAAATGGCTAAAATTTAAGGAATGTGTTTGGTGACGACATTAGATTCCTAATTGATGGAGAAAGGTCTGGTGGTAAGAAAATCTGCTTCTAGGAGGTTGTCAAGTGTTTTCGCTGTACGATTCCATTCTTGGGTGGTTGGTTTGGCCCTTTTTCCTGGAACTCGAATCCTAGCCCGGTATATCCCATTTTAATTTTACACCATTGTGAACCTTACGCCATTTTTACTCTCTGATCGAGGTTCTCGGCATTGAAAAATCTTCTTAAACTAAATCACACGTGTATATGTTGATATTTAAGAGATATACAGTAAAGAAAATCAAAGGCAATGGAGATATATATGCGGGTTAGACACAAAAAAAAAACACTCAACAAATGGCTACAATTTAAGGAATGTGTTTAGTGACGGCATCAGATTCCTAATGATGGAGAAAGGTCTGGTCGCAAGAAAAGCTGCTTCTAGGAGGTTGTCAAGTGTTTTCGTTCGACGATTCCATTCTTGGGTGGTTGGTTTGGCCCTGGTTCTTGTTACTCGAATCCTAGCCCGGTATATCCCATTTTAATTTTACACCATTGTGAACCTTACACCTTTTTTACTCTCTGATCGAGGTTCTCGGCATTGAAAAATCTCCGTAAACTAAATCACACGTGTATATGTTGATATTTATGAGATATACAGTAAAGAAAATCAAAGGAAATAGTGATATATATGCAGATTAGACACAAAAAAAAAACACTCAACAAATGGCTAAAATTTAAGGAATGTGTTTGGTGACGGCATCAGATTCCTAATTGATGGAGAAAGTTCTGGTGGTAAAAAAAGCTGCTTCTAGGAGGTAGTCAAGTGCTTTCGCTCGACGATTCCATTCTTGGGTGGTTGGTTTGGCCCTTGTTCCTGTAACTCGAATCCTAGCCCGGTATATCCCATTTTAGTCTTACACCATTGTGAACCTTATGCCTGTTTTTCTCTCTGGTCGAGGTTCTCGGCATTGAAATATCTTCGTAAACTAGTGTATATGTTGACATTTAACAGATATACAGTCAAGAAAATCAAGGGCAATGGTGATATATATGCGGATTAGACACCAAAAAAAAAACAGTCAACAAATGGCTACAATTTAAGGAATGTGTTTAGTGACGGCATCAGATTCCTAATTGATGGAGAAAGGTCTGGTGGCAAGAAAAGCTGCTTCTAGGAGGTTGTCAAGTGTTTTCGCTCTTCGATTCCATTCTTGGGTGGTTGGTTTGGCCCTTGTTCTTGTAACTCGAATCCTAGCCCGGTATATCCCATTTTAATTTTACACAATTGTGAACCTTACGCCTTTTTTACTCTCTGATCGAGGTTCTCGGCATTGAAAAATCTCCGTAAACTAAATCACACATGTATATGTTGATATTTAAGAGATATACAGTCAAGAAAATCCACGGAAATGGTGATATATATGCGGATTAGACAAAAAAAAACACTCAACAAATGGCTAAAATTTAAGGAATGTGTTTGGTGACGACATTAGATTCCTAATTGATGGAGAAAGGTCTGGTGGTAAGAAAAACTGCTTCTAGGAGGTTGTCAAGTGTTTTCGCCCGACGATTCCATTCTTCGGTGGTTGGTTTGGCCCTTTTTCCTGGAATTCGAATCCTAGCCCGGTATATCCCATTTTAATTTTACACCATTGTGAACCTTACGCCATTTTTACTCTCTGATCGAGGTTCTCGGCATTGAAAAATCTTCTTAAACTAAATCACACGTGTATATGTTGATATTTAAGGGATATACAGTAAAGAAAATCAAAGGCAATGGTGATATATATGCGGGTTAGACACAAAACAAAAAACACTCAACAAATGGCCACAATTTAAGGAATGTGTTTAGCCACGGCATCAGATTCCTAATGATGGAGAAAGGTCTGGTGGCAAGAAAAGCTGCTTCTAGGAGGTTGTCAAGTGTTTTCGTTCGACGATTCCATTCTTGGGTGGTTGGTTTGGCCCTTGTTCTTGTTACTAGAATCCTAGCCCGGTATATCCCATTTTAATTTTACACCCTTGTGAACCTTACACCTTTTTTACTCTCTGATCGAGGTTCTCGGCATTGAAAAATCTCCGTAAACTAAATCACACATGTATATGTTGATATTTAAGAGATATACAGTAAAGAAAATCAAAGGCAATGGTGATATATATGCGGATTAGACACAAAAAAAACACTCAACAAATGGATAAAAGTTAAGGAATGTGTTTGGTGACGGCATCAGATTCCTAATTGATGGAGAAAGTTCTGGTGGTTAGAAAAGCTGCTTCTAGGAGGTAGTCAAGTGTTTTCGCTCGATGATTCCATTCTTGGGTGGTAGGTTTGGCCCTTGTTCCTGTAACTAGAATCCTAGCCCGGTATATCCCATTTTAGTCATACACCATTGTGAACCTTATGCCTTTTTTACTCTCTGATCGAGGTTCTCGGCATTGAAAAATCTTCGTAAACTAGTGTATATGTTGACATTTAAGAGATATACAGTCAAGAAAATCAAGGGCAATGGTGATATATATATGAGGATTAGACACCAAAAAAATCAGTCAACAAATGGCTACAATTTAAGGAATGTGTTTAGTGACGGCATCAGATTCCTAATTGATGGAGGAGGTTGTCAAGTGTTTTCGCTCGACCATTCCATTCTTGGGTGGTTGGTTTGGCCCTTGTTCCTGTAACTCGAATCCTAGCCTGGAATATCCCGTTTTAGTTTTACACCATTGTGAACCTTACGCCTTTTTTACTCTCTGATCGAGGTTCTCGGCATTGAAAAATCTTCGTAAACTAAATCACACGTGTATATGTTGATATTTAAGAGATATACAGTAAAGAAAATTAAAGGCAATGGAGATATATATGCGGGTTAGACACAAAAAAAAAACACTCAACAAATGGCTACAATTTAAGGAATGTGTTTAGTGACGGCATCAGATTCCTAATTGATGGAGAAAGGTCTGGTGGCAAGAAAAGCTGCTTTTAGGAGGTTGTCAAGTGTTTTCGCTCGACGATTCCAATCTTGGGTGGTTGGTTTGGCCTTTGTTCTTGTAACTCGAATCCTAGCCCGGTATATCCCATTTTAATTTTACACCATTGTGAACCTTACGCCTTTTTTACTCTCTGATCGAGGTTCTCGGCATTGGAAAATCTCCGTAAACTAAATAACACGTGTATATGTTGATATTTAAGAGATAACAGTCAAGAAAATCAAGGGAAATGGTGATATATATGCGGATTGGACACAAAAAAAAAACACTCAACAAATGGCTAAAATTTAAGGAATGTGTTTGGTGACGACATTAGATTCCTAATTGATGGAGAAAGGTCTGGTGGTAAGAAAAGCTGCTTCTAGGAGGTTGTCAAGTGTTTTCGCTGTACGATTCCATTCTTGGGTGGTTGGTTTGGCCCTTTTTCCTGGAACTCGAATCCTAGCCCGGTATATCCCATTGTAATTTTACACCATTGTGAACCTTACGCCATTTTTACTCTCTGATCGAGGTTCTCGGCATTGAAAAATTTTCTTAAACTAAATCACACGTGTATATGTTGATATTTAAGAGATATACAGTAAAGAAAATCAATGGCAATGGTGATATATATGCGGGTTAGACACAAAAAAAAACACTCAACAAATGGCTAGAATTTAAGGAATGTGTTTAGTGACGGCATCAGATTCCTAATGATGGAGAAAGGTCTGGTGGCAAGAAAAGCTGCTTCTAGGAGGTTGTCAAGTGTTTTCATTCGACGATTCCATTCTTGGGTGGTTGGTTTGGCCCTTGTTCTTGTTACTCGAATCCTAGCCCGGTATATCCCATTTTAATTTTACACCATTGTGAACCTTACACCTTTTTTACTCTCTGATCGAGGTTCTCGGCATTGAAAAATCTCCGTAAACTAAATCACACGTGTATATGTTAATATTTAAGAGATATACAGTAAAGAAAATCAAAGGCAATAGTGATATACATGCAGATTAGACACCAAAAAAAAAACACTCAACAAATGGCTAAAATTTAAGGAATGTTTTTGGTGACGGCATCAGATTCCTAATTGATGGAGAAAGTTCTGGTGGTAAAAAAAGCTGCTTCTAGGAGGTAGTCAAGTGTTTTCGCTCGACGATTCCATTCTTGGGTGGTTGGTATGGCCCTTGTTCCTGTAACTCGAATCTTAGCCCGGTTTATCCCATTTTAGTCTTACACCATTGTGAACCTTATGCCTTTTTTACTCTCTGATCGAGGTTCTCGGCATTGAAATATCTTGGTAAACTAGTGTATATGTTGACATTTAAGAGATATACAGTCAAGAAAATCAAGGGCAATGGTGATATATATGCGGATTAGACACCAAAAAAAAAAACAGTCAACAAATGGCTACAATTTAAGGAATGTGTTTAGTGACGGCATCAGATTCCTAATTGATGGAGAAAGGTCTGGTGGCAAGAAAAGCTGCTTCTAGGAGGTTGTCAAGTGTTTTCGCTCTTCGATTCCATTCTTGGGTGGTTGGTTTGGCCCTTGTTCTTGTAACTCGAATCCTAGCCCGGTATATCCCATTTTAATTTTACACCATTGTGAACCTTACGCCTTTTTTACTCTCTGATCGAGGTTCTCGGCATTGAAAAATCTCCGTAAACTAAATCACACGTGTATATGTTGATATTTAAGAGATATACAGTCAAGAAAATCAACGGAAATGGTGATATATATGCGGATTAGACAAAAAAAACACTCAACAAATGGCTAAAATTTAAGGAATGTGTTTGGTGACGACATTAGATTCCTAATTGATGGAGAAAGGTCTGGTGGTAAGAAAAGCTGCTTCTAGGAGGTTGTCAAGTGTTTTCGCCCGACGATTCCATTCTTGGGTGGTTGGTTTGGCCCTTTTTCCTGGAACTCGAATCCTAGCCCGGTATATCCCATTTTAATTTTACACCATTGTGAACCTTACGCCATTTTTACTCTCTGATCGAGGATCTCGGCATTGAAGAATCTTCTTAAACTAAATCACACGTGTATATGTTGATATTTAAGAGATATACAGTAAAGAAAATCAAAGGCAATGGTGATATATATGCGGGTTAGACCCAAAACAAAAAACACTCAAGAATTGGCTACAATTTAAGGAATGTGTTTAGCCACGGCATCAGATTCCTAATGATGGAGAAAGGTCTGGTGGCAAGAAAAGCTGCTTCTAGGAGGTTGTCAAGTGTTTTCATTCGACAATTCCCTTCTTGGGTGGTTGGTTTGGCCCTTGTTCTTGTTACTCGAATCCTAGCCCGGTATATCCCATTTTAATTTTACACCATTGTGAACCTTACACCTTTTTTACTCTCTGATCGAGGTTCTCGGCATTGAAAAATCTCCTTAAACTAAATCACACGTGTATATGTTGATATTTAAGAGATATACAGTAAAGAAAATCAAAGGCAATGGTGATATATATGCGGATTAGACACAAAAAAAACACTCAACAAATGGATAAAATTTAAGGAATGTGTTTGGTGACGGCATCAGATTCCTAATTGATGGAGAAAGTTCTGGTGGTAAGAAAAGCTGTTTCTAGGAGGTAGTCAAGTGTTTTCACTCGATGATTCCATTCTTGGGTGGTAGGTTTGGCCCTTGTTCCTGTAACTCGAATCCTAGCCCGGTATATCCCATTTTAGTCATACACCATTGTGAACCTTATGCCTTTTTTACTCTCTGATCGAGGTTGTCGGCATTGAAAAATCTTGGTAAACTAGTGTATATGTTGACATTTAAGAGATATACAGTCAAGAAAATCAAGGGCAATGGTGATATATATGCGGATTAGACACCAAAAAAAAAAACAGTCAACAAATGGCTACAATTTAAGGAATGTGTTTAGTGACGGCATCAGATTCCTAATTGACGGAGAAAGGTCTGGTGGCAAGAAAAGCTGCTTCTAGGAGGTTGTCAAGTGTTTTCGCTCTTCGATTCCATTCTTGGGTGGTTGGTTTTGCCCTTGTTCTTGTAACTCGAATCCTAGCCCGGTATATCCCATTTTAATTTTACACCATTGTGAACCTTACGCCTTTTTACTCTCTGATCGAGGTTCTCGGCATTGAAAAATCTCCGTAAACTAAATCACACGTGTATATGTTGATATTTAAGAGATATACAGTCAAGAAAATCAACGGAAATGGTGATATATATGCGGATTAGACAAAAAAAACACTCAACAAATGGCTAAAATTTAAGGAATGTGTTTGGTGACGACATTAGATTCCTAATTGATGGAGAAAGGTCTGGTGGTAAGAAAAGCTGCTTCTAGGAGGTTGTCAAGTGTTTTCGCCCGACGATTCCATTCTTGGGTGTTTGGTTTGGCCCTTTTTCCTGGAACTCGAATCCTAGCCCGGTATATCCCATTTTAATTTTACACCATTGTGAACCTTGCGCCATTTTTACTCTCTGATCGAGGTTCTCGGCATTGAAGAATCTTCTTAAACTAAATCACACGTGTATATGTTGATATTTAAGAGATATACAGTAAAGAAAATCAAAGGCAATGGTGATATATATGCGGGTTAGACACAAAACAAAAAACACTCAACAAATGGCTACAATTTAAGGAATGTGTTTAGCCACGGCATCAGATTCCTAATGATGGAGAAAGGTCTGGTGGCAAGAAAAGCTGCTTCTAGGAGGTTGTCAAGTGTTTTCGTTCGACAATTCCCTTCTTGGGTGGTTGGTTTGGCCCTTGTTCTTGTTACTCGAATCCTAGCCCGGTATATCCCATTTTAATTTTACACCATTGTGAACCTTACACCTTTTTTACTCTCTGATCGAGGTTCTCGGCATTGAAAAATCTCCTTAAACTAAATCACACGTGTATATGTTGATATTTAAGAGATATACAGTAAAGAAAATCAAAGGCAATAGTGATATATATGCGGATTAGACACAAAAAAAAAAAAAAACACTCAACAAATGGATAAAATTTAAGGAATGTGTTTGGTGACGGCTTCAGATTCCTAATTGATGGAGAAAGTTCTGGTGGTAAGAAAAGCTGTTTCTAGGAGGTAGTCAAGTGTTTTCACTCGATGATTCCATTCTTGGGTGGTAGGTTTGGCCCTTGTTCCTGTAACTCGAAACCTAGCCCGGTATATCCCATTTTAGTCATACACCATTGTGAACCTTATGCCTTTTTTACTCTCTGATCGAGGTTGTCGGCATTGAAAAATCTTCGTAAACTAGTGTATATGTTGACATTTAAGAGATATACAGTCAAGAAAATCAAGGGCAATGGTGATATATATGAGGATTAGACACCAAAAAAAACAGTCAACAAATGGCTACAATTTAAGGAATGTGTTTAGTGACGGCATCAGATTCCTAATTGATGGAGAAAGGTCTGGTGGCAAGAATGGCTGCTTCTAGGAGGTTGTCAAGTGTTTTTGCTCGACGATTCCATTCTTGGGTGGTTGGTTTGGCCCTTGTTCCTGTAACTCGAATCCTAGCCTGGAATATCCCGTTTTAATTTTACACCATTGTGAACCTTACGCCTTTTTTACTCTCTGATCGAGGTTCTCGGCATTGAAATATCTTCGTAAACTAAATCACACGTGTATATGTTGATATTTAAGAGATATACAGTCAAGAAAATCAACGGAAATGGTGATATATATGCGGATTAGACAAAAAAAACACTCAACAACTGGCTAAAATTTAAGGAATGTGTTTGGTAACGACATTAGATTCCTAATTGATGGAGAAAGGTCTGGTGGTAAGAAAAGCTGCTTCTAGGAGGTTGTCAAGTGTTTTCGCCCGACGATTCCATTCTTGGGTGGTTGGTTTGGCCCTTTTTCCTGGAACTCGAATCCTAGCCCGGTATATCCCATTTTAATTTTACACCATTGTGAACCTTGCGCCATTTTTACTCTCTGATTGAGGTTCTCGGCATTGAAGAATCTTCTTAAACTAAATCACACGTGTATATGTTGATATTTAAGAGATATACAGTAAAGAAAATCAAAGGCAATGGTGATATATATGCGGGTTAGACACAAAACAAAAAACACTCAACAAATGGCTACAATTTAAGGAATGTGTTTAGCCACGGCATCAGATTCCTAATGATGGAGAAAGGTCTGGTGGCAAGAAAAGCTGCTTCTAGGAGGTTGTCAAGTGTTTTCGTTCGACAATTCCCTTCTTGGGTGGTAGGTTTGGCCCTTGTTCTTGTTACTCGAATCCTAGCCCGGTATATCCCATTTTAATTTTACACCATTGTGAACCTTACACCTTTTTTACTCTCTGATCGAGGTTCTCGGCATTGAAAAATCTCCTTAAACTAAATCACACGTGTATATGTTGATATTTAAGAGATATACAGTAAAGAAAATCAAAGGCAATGGTGATATATATGCGGATTACACACAAAAAAAAAAATACTCAACAAATGGATAAAATTTAAGGAATGTGTTTGGTGACGGCATCAGATTCCTAATTGATGGAGAAAGTTCTGGTGGTAAGAAAAGCTGTTTCTAGGAGGTAGTCAAGTGTTTTCACTCGATGATTCCATTCTTGGGTGGTAGGTTTGGCCCTTGTTCCTGTAACTCGAATCCTAGCCCGGTATATCCCATTTTAGTCATACACCATTGTGAACCTTATGCCTTTTTTACTCTCTGATCGAGGTTGTCGGCATTGAAAAATCTTCGTAAACTAGTGTATATGTTGACATTTAAGAGATATACAGTCAAGAAAATCAAGGGCAATGGTGATATATATGCGGATTAGACACCAAAAAAAAAACAGTCAACAAATGGCTACAATTTAAGGAATGTGTTTAGTGACGGCATCAGATTCCTAATTGATGGAGAAAGGTCTGGTGGCAAGAATGGCTGCTTCTAGGAGGTTGTCAAGTGTTTTCGCTCGACGATTCCAATCTTGGGTGGTTGGTTTGGCCTTTGTTCTTGTAACTCGAATCCTAGCACGGTATATCCCATTTTAATTTTACACCATTGTGAACCTTATGCCATTTTTACTCTCTGATCGAGGTTCTCGGCATTGGAAAATCTCCGTAAACTAAATAACACGTGTATATGTTGATATTTAAGAGATAACAGTCAAGAAAATCAAGGGAAATGGTGATATATATGCGGATTGGACACAAAAAAAACACTCAACAAATGGCTAAAATTTAAGGAATGTGTTTAGTGACGGCATCAGATTCCTAATGATGGAGAAAGGTCTGGTGGCAAGAAAAGCTGCTTCTAGGAGGCCGTCAAGTGTTTTCGTTCGACGATTCCAGTCTTGGGTGGTTGGTTTGGCCCTTGTTCTTGTTACTCGAATCCTAGCCCGGTATATCCCATTTTAATTTTACACCATTGTGAACCTTACACCTTTTTTACTCTCTGATCGAGGTTCTCGGCATTGAAAAATCTCCGTAAACAAAATCACACGTGTATATGTTGATATATAAGAGATATACAGTAAAGAAAATCAAAGGAAATAGTGATATATATGCAGATTAGACACAAAAAAAAAACACTCAACAAATGGCTAAAATTTAAGGAATGTGTTTGGTGACGGCATCAGATTCCTAATTGATGGAGAAAGTTCTGGTGGTAAAAAAAGCTGCTTCTAGGAGGTAGTCAAGTGTTTTCGCTGTACGATTCCATTCTTGGGTGGTTGGTTTGGCCCTTTTTCCTGGAACACGAATCCTAGCCCGGTATATCCCATTTTAATTTTACACCATTGTGAACCTTACGCCATTTTTACTCTCTGATCGAGGTTCTCGGCATTGAAAAATCTTCTTAAACTAAATCACACGTGTATATGTTGATATTTAAGAGATATACAGTAAAGAAAATCAAAGGCAATGGTGATATATATGCGGGTTAGACACAAAAAAAAAACACTCAATAAATGGCTACAATTTAAGGAATGTGTTTAGTGACGGCATCAGATTCCTAATGATGGAGAAAGGTCTGGTGGCAAGAAAAGCTGCTTCTAGGAGGCCGTCAAGTGTTTTCGTTCGACGATTCCAGTCTTGGGTGGTTGGTATGGCCCTTGTTCTTGTTACTCGAATCCTAGCCCGGTATATCCCATTTTAATTTTACACCATTGTGAACCTTACACCTTTTTTACTCTCTGATCGAGGTTCTCGGCATTGAAAAATCTCCGTAAACTAAATCACACGTGTATATGTTGATATATAAGAGATATACAGTAAAGAAAATCAAAGGAAATAGTGATATATATGCAGATTAGACACAAAAAAAAAAACACTCAACAAATGGCTAAAATTTAAGGAATGTGTTTGGTGACGGCATCAGATTCCTAATTGATGGAGAAAGTTCTGGTGGTAAAAAAAGCTGCTTCTAGGAGGTAGTCAAGTGTTTTCGCTGTACGATTCCATTCTTGGGTGGTTGGTTTGGCCCTTTTTCCTGGAACACGAATCCTAGCCCGGTATATCCCATTTTAATTTTACACCATTGTGAACCTTACGCCATTTTTACTCTCTGATCGAGGTTCTCGGCATTGAAAAATCTTCTTAAACTAAATCACACGTGTATATGTTGATATTTAAGAGATATACAGTAAAGAAAATCAAAGGCAATGGTGATATATATGCGGGTTAGACACAAAAAAAAAACACTCAATAAATGGCTACAATTTAAGGAATGTGTTTAGTGACGGCATCAGATTCCTAATGATGGAGAAAGGTCTGGTGGCAAGAAAAGCTGCTTCTAGGAGGCCGTCAAGTGTTTTCGTTCGACGATTCCATTCTTGGGTGGTTGGTTTGGCCCTTGTTCTTGTTACTCGAATCCTAGCCCGGTATATCCCATTTTAATTTTACACCATTGTGAACCTTACACCTTTTTTACTCTCTGATCGAGGTTCTCGGCATTGAAAAATCTCCGTAAACTAAATCACACGTGTATATGTTGATATTTAAGAGATATACAGTAAAGAAAATCAAAGGCAATAGTGATATATATGCAGATTAGACACCAAAAAAAAACACTCAACAAATGGCTAAAATTTAAGGAATGTGTTTGGTGACGGCATCAGATTCCTAATTGATGGAGAAAGTTCTGGTGGTAAAAAAAGCTGCTTCTAGGAGGTAGTCAAGTGCTTTCGCTCGACGATTCCATTCTTGGGTGGTTGGTTTGGCCCTTGTTCCTGTAACTCGAATCCTAGCCCGGTATATCCCATTTTAGTCTTACACCATTGTGAACCTTATGCCTTTTTTACTCTCCGATCGACGTTCTCGGCATTGAAATATCTTCGTAAACTAGTGTATATGTTGACATTTAAGAGATATACCGTCAAGAAAATCAAGGGCAATGGTGATATATATGCGGATTAGACACAAAAAAAAAAAAAAACAGTCAACAAATGGCTACAATTTAAGGAATGTGTTTAGTGACGGCATCAGATTCCTAATTGATGGAGAAAGGTCTGGTGGCAAGAAAAGCTGCTTCTAGGAGGTTGTCAAGTGTTTTCGCTCTTCGATTCCATTCTTGGGTGGTTGGTTTGGCCCTTGTTCTTGTAACTCGAATCCTAGCCCGGTATATCCCATTTTAATTTTACACCATTGTGAACCTTACGCCTTTTTTACTCTCTGATAGAGGTTCTCGGCATTGAAAAATCTCCGTAAACTAAATCACACGTGTATATGTTGATATTTAAGAGATATACAGTCAAGAAAATCAACGGAAATGGTGATATATATGCGGATTAGAGAAAAAAAAACACTCAACAAATGGCTAAAATTTAAGGAATGTGTTTGGTGACGACATTAGATTCCTAATTGATGGAGAAAAGTCTGGTGGTAAGAAAAACTGCTTCTAGGAGGTTGTCAAGTGTTTTCGTTCGACGATTCCATTCTTGGGTGGTTGGTTTGGCCCTTGTTCTTGTTACTCGAATCCTAGCCCGGTATATCCCATTTTAATTTTACACCATTGTGAACCTTACACCTTTTTTACTCTCTGATCGAGATTCTCGGCATTGAAAAATCTCCGTAAACTAAATCACACGTGTATATGTTGATATTTAAGAGATATACATTAAAGAAAATCAAAGGCAATGGTGATATATATGCGGATTAGACACCAAAAAAAACACTCAACAAATGGCTAAAATTTAAGGAATGTGTTTGGTGACGACATTAGATTCCTAATTGATGGAGAAAGGTCTGGTGGTAAGAAAAGCTTCTTCTAGGAAGTTGTCATGTGTTTTCGCCCGACGATTCCATTCTTGGGTGGTTGGTTTGGCCCTTTTTCCTGGAACTCGAATCCTAGCCCGGTATATCCCATTTTAATTTTACACCATTGTGAACCTTACGCCATTTTTACTCTCTGATCGAGGTTCTCGGCATTGAAAAATCTTCTTAAACTAAATCACACGTGTATATGTTGATATTTAAGAGATATACAGTAAAGAAAATCAAAGGCAATGGTGATATATATGCGGGTTAGACACAAAACAAAAAACACTCAACAAATGGCTGCAATTTAAGGAATGTGTTTAGCGACGGCATCAGATTTCTAATGATGGAGAAAGGTCTGGTGGCAAGAAAAGCTGCTTCTAGGAGGTTGTCAAGTGTTTTCGTTTGACGATTCCATTCTTGGGTGGTTGGTTTGGCCCTTGTTCTTGTTACTCGAATCCTAGCCCGGTATATCCCATTTAAATTTTACACCATTGTGAACCTTA
This sequence comes from Helianthus tuberosus, assembly GCA_030545235.1. Lineage (NCBI taxonomy): Eukaryota > Viridiplantae > Streptophyta > Magnoliopsida > Asterales > Asteraceae > Helianthus > Helianthus tuberosus. The sequence continues at coordinate 36,790,319 of CM060422.1, read as the reverse complement.
CACCTTTTTTACTCTCTGATCGAGATTCTCGGCATTGAAAAATCTCCGTAAACTAAATCACACGTGTATATGTTGATATTTAAGAGATATACATTAAAGAAAATCAAAGGCAATGGTGATATATATGCGGATTAGACACAAAAAAAAAACACTCAACAAATGGATAAAATTTAAGGAATGTGTTTGGTGACGGCATCAGATTCCTAATTGATGGAGTAAGTTCTGGTGGTAAAAAAAGCTGCTTCTAGGAGGTAGTCAAGTGTTTTCGCTCGATGATTCCATTCTTGGGTGGTAGGTTTGGCCCTTGTTCCTGTAACTCGAATCCTAGCCCGGTATATCCCATTTTAGTCATACACCATAGTGAACCTTATGCCTTTTTTACTCTCTGATCGAGGTCCTCGGCATTGAAAAATCTTCGTAAACTAGTGTATATGTTGACATTTAAGAGATATACAGTCAAGAAAATCAAGGGCAATGGTGATATATATGCGGATTAGACACCAAAAAAAACAGTCAACAAATGGCTACAATTTAAGAAATGTGTTTAGTGACGGCATCAGATTCCTAATTGATGGAGAAAGGGCTGGTGGCAAGAAAAGCTGCTTCTAGGAGGTTGACAAGTGTTTTTGCTCGACGATTCCATTCTTGGGTGGTTGGTTTGGCCCTTGTTCTTGTAACTCGAATCCTTGCCCGGTATATCCCATTTTAATTTTACACCATTGTGAACCTTACGCCTTTTTTACTCTCTGATCGAGGTTCTCGGCATTGAAAAATCTCCGTAAACTAAATCACACGTGTATATGTTGATATTTAAGAGATATACAGTCAAGAAAATCAAGGGAAATGGTGATATATATGCGGATTAGACACAAAAAAAACACTCAACAAATGGCTAAAATTTAAGGAATGTGTTTGGTGACGACATTAGATTCCTAATTGATGGAGGAAGGTCTGGTGGTAAGAAAAGCTGCTTCTAGGAAGTTGTCAAGTGTTTTCGCCCGACGATTCCATTCTTGGGTGGTTGGTTTGGCCCTTTTTGCTAGAACTTGAATCCTAGCCCGGTATATCCCATTTTAATTTTACACCATTGAGAACCTTACGCCATTTTTACTCTCTGATCGAGGTTCTCGGCATTGAAAAATCTTTTTAAACTAAATCACACGTGTATATGTTGATATTTAATAGATATACAGTAAAGAAAATCAATGGCAATGGTGATATATATGCGGGTTAGACACAAAACAAAAAACACTCAACAAATGGCTACAATTTAAGGAATGTGTTTAGCGACGGCATCAGATTTCTAATGATGGAGAAAGGTCTGGTGGCAAGAAAAGCTGCTTCTAGGAGGTTGTCAAGTGTTTTCGTTCGACGATTCCATTCTTGGGTGGTTGGTTTGGCCCTTGTTCTTGTTACTCGAATCCTAGCCCGGTATATCCCATTTTAATTTTACACCATTGTGAACCTTACACGTTTTTTACTCTCTGATCGAGATTCTCGGCATTGAAAAATCTCCGTAAACTAAATCACACGTGTATATGTTGATATTTAAGAGATATACATTAAAGAAAATCAAAGGCAATGGTGATATATATGCGGATTAGACACCAAAAAAAACACTCAACAAATGGATAAAATTTAAGGAATGTGTTTGGAGACGACATCAGATTCCTAATTGATGGAGAAAGTTCTGGTGGTAAGAAAAGCAGCTTCTAGGAGGTAGTCAAGTGTTTTCGCTCGATGATTCCATTCTTGGGTGGTTAGTTTGGCCGTTGTTCCTGTAACTTGAATCCTAGCCCGGTATATCCCATTTTAATCATACACCATTGTGAACCTTATGCCTTTTTTACTCTCTGATCGAGGTTCTCGGCATTGAAAAATCTTCGTAAACTAGTGTATATGTTGACATTATAGAGATATACAGTCAAGAAAATCAAGGGCAATGGTGATATATATGCGGATTAGACACCAAAAAAACAGTCAACAAATGGCTACAATTTAAGGAATGTGTTTAGTGACGGCATCAGATTCCTAATTGATGGAGAAAGGGCTGGTGGCAAGAAAAGCTGCTTCTAGGAGGTTGTGAAGTGTTTTCGCTCGACGATTCCATTCTTGGGTGGTTGGTTTGCCCTTGTTCTTGTAACTCGAATCCTAGCCCGGTATATCCAATTTTAATTTTACACCATTGTGAACCTTACGCCTTTTTTACTCTCTGATCGAGGTTCTCGGCATTGAAAAATCTTCGTTAACTAAATCACACATGTATATGTTGACATTTAAGAGATATACAGTCAAGAAAATCAAGGGCAATGGTGATATATATGCGGATTAGCCACCAAAAAAAACACTCAACAAACGGCTACAATTTAAGGAATGTGTTTAGTGACAGCATCAGATTCCTATTTGATGGAGAAAGGTCTGGTGGCAAGAAAAGCAGCTTCTAGTAGGTTGTCAAATGTTTTCGCTCAACGATTCCATTCTTGGGTTGTTGGTTTGCCCTTGTTCTTGTAACTCGAATCCTAGCCCGGTATATCTCATTTTGATTTTACACCATTGTGAACCTTACGCCATTTTTACTCTCTGATCGAGGTTCTCGGCATTGAAAAATCTTCTTAAACTAAATCACACGTGTATATGTTGATATTTAAGAGATATACAGTAAAAAAAATCAAAGGCAATGGTGATATATATGCGGGTTAGACACAAAACAAAAAACACTCAACAAATGGCTACAATTTAAGGAATGTGTTTAGCGACGGCATCAGATTCCTAATGATGGAGAAAGGTCTGGTGGCAAGAAAAGCTGCTTCTAGGAGGTTGTCAAGTGTTTTCGTTCGACGATTCCATTCCTGGGTGGTTGGTTTGGCCCTTGTTCTTGTAACTCGAATCCTAGCCCGGCATATCCCATTTTAATTTTACACCATTGTGAACCTTACGCCTTTTTTACTCTCTGATCTAGGTTCTCGGCATTGAAAAATCTCCGTAAACTAATTCACACGTGTATATGTTGATATTTAAGAGATATACAATCAAGAAAATCAAGGGAAATAGTGATATATATGCGGATTAGACACAAAAAAAAACACTTAACAAATGGCTAAATATTAAGGAATGTGTTTGGTGACGACATTAGATTCCTAATTGTTGGAGAAAGGTCTGGTGGAAAGAAAAGCTGTTTCTAGGAAGTTGTCAAGTGTTTTCGCCGGACGATTCCATTCTTGGGTGGTTGGTTTGGCCCTTTTTCCTGGAACTCGAATCCTAGCCCGGTATATCCCATTTTAATTTTACACCATTGTGAACCTTACGCCATTTTTACTCTCTGATCGAGGTTCTCGGCATTGAAAAATCTTCTTAAACTAAATCACACGTGTATATGTTGATATTTAAGAGATATACAGTAAAGAAAATCAAAGGCAATGGTGACATATATTCGGGTTAGACACAAAACAAAAAAACACTCAACAAATGGCTACAATTTAAGGAATGTGTTTAGCGACGGCATCAGATTCCTAATGATGGAGAAAGGTCTGGTGGCAAGAAAAGCTGCTTCTAGGAGGTTGTCAAGTGTTTTCGTTCGACGATTCCATTCTTGGGTGGTTGGTTTGGCCCTTGTTGTTGTTACTCGAATCCTAGCCCGGTATATCCCATTTTAATTTTACACAATTGTGAACCTTACACCTTTTTTACTCTCTGATCGAGATTCTCGGCATTGAAAAATCTCCGTAAACTAAATCACACGTGTATATGTTGATATTTAAGAGATATACATTAAAGAAAATCAAAGGCAATGGTGATATATATGCGGATTAGACACCAAAAAAAACACTCAACAAATGGCTACAATTTAAGGAATGTGTTTAGTGACGGCATCAGATTCCTAATTGATGGAGAAAGTTCTGCTGGTAAGAAAAGCAGCTTCTAGGAGTTAGTCAAGTGTTTTCGCTCGATGATTCCATTCTTGGGTGGTTAGTTTGGCCCTTGTTCCCGTAACTTGAATCCTAGCCCGGTATATCCCATTTTAATCATACACCATTGTGAACCTTATGCCTTTTTTACTCTCTGATCGAGGTTCTCGGCATTGAAAAATCTTCTTAAACTAAATCACACGTGTATATGTTGATATTTAAGAGATATACAGTAAAGAAAATCAAAGGCAATGGTGATATATATGCGGGTTAGACACAAAAAAAAAACACTCAACAAATGGCTACAATTTAAGGAATGTGTTTAGTGACGGCATCAGATTCCTAATTGATGGAGAAAGTGCTGGTGGCAAGAAAAGCTGCTTCTAGGAGGTTGTCAAGTGTTTTCGCTCGACGATTCCATTCTTGGGTGGTTTGTTTGGCCCTTGTTCTTGTAACTCGAATCCTAGCCCGGTATATCCAATTTTAATTTTACACCATTGTGAACCTTACGCCTATTTTACTCTCTGATCGAGGTTCTCGGCATTGAAAAATCTTCGTTAACTAAATCACACATGTATATGTTGACATTTAAGAGATATACAGTCAAGAAAATCAAGGGCAATGGTGATATATATGCGGATTAGCCACAAAAAAAAACACTCAACAAACGGCTACAATTTAAGGAATGTGTTTAGTGACAGCATCAGATTCTTATTTGATGGAGAAAGGTCTGGTGGCAAGAAAAGCAGCTTCTAGGAGGTTGTCAAGTGTTTTCGCTCGACGATTCCATTCTTGGGTTGTTGATTTGGCCCTTGTTCTTGTAACTCGAATCCTAGCCCGGTATATCCCATTTTGATTTTACACCATTGTGAACCTTACGCCATTTTTACTCTCTGATCGAGGTTCTCGGCATTGAAAAATCTTCTTAAACTAAATCACACGTGTATATGTTGATATTTAAGAGATATACAGTAAAGAAAATCAAAGGCAATGGTGATATATATGCGGGTTAGACACAAAAAAAAACACTCAACAAATGGCTACAATTTAAGGAGTGTGTTTAGTGACGGCATCAGATTCCTAATTGATGGAGAAAGGTCTGGTGGCAAGAAAAGCTGCTTCTAGGAGGTTGTCAAGTGTTTTCGCTCGACGATTCCATTCTTGGTTGGTTGGTTGGTTTGGCCCTTGTTCTTGTAACTCGAATCCTAGCCCGGTATATCCCATTTTAATTTTACACCATTGTGAACCTTACGCCTTTTTTACTCTCTGATCGAGGTTCTCGGCATTGAAAAATCTCCGTAAACTAAATCACACGTGTATATGTTGATATTTAAGAGATATACAGTCAAGAAAATCTAGGGAAATGGTGATATATATGCGGATTAGACACAAAAAAAAAACACTCAACAAATGGCTAAAATTTAAGGAATGTGTTTGGTGACGACATTAGATTCCTAATTAATGGAGAAAGGTCTGGTGGTAAGAAAAGCTGCTTCTAGGAGGTTGTCAAGTGTTTTCGCCCGACGATTCCATTCTTGGGTGGTTGGTTTGGCCCTTTTTCCTGGAACTCGAATCCTAGCCCGGTATATCCCATTTTAATTTTACACCATTGTGAACCTTACGCCTTTTTTACTCTCTGATCGAGGTTCTCGGCAATGAAAAATCTTCGTAAACTGAATCACACGTGTATATGTTGATATTTAAGAGATATACAGTAAAGAAAATCAAAGGCAATGGTGATATATATGCGGATTAGACACAAAAAAAAACACTCAACAAATGGATAAAATTTAAGGAATGTGTTTAGTGACGGCATCAGATTCCTAATTGATGGAGAAAGTTCTGGTGGTAAGAAAAGCTGCTTCTAGGAGGTTGTCACGTGTTTTCGCTCGACGATTCCATTCTTGGGTGGTTGGTTTAGCCCTTGTTCTTGTAACAAGAATCCTAGCCCGGTATATCCCATTTTCAATTTACACCATTGTGAACCTTACGCCTTTTTTACTCTCTGATCGAGGTTCTCGGCATTGAAAAATCTTCGTAAACTAAATCACACGTGTATATGTTGATATTTAAGAGATATACAGTAAAGAAAATCAAAGGCAATGGTGATATATATGCGGGTTAGACACAAAAAAAACACTCAACAAATGGCTACAATTTTAGGAATGTGTTTAATGATGGCATCAGATTCCTAATGATGGAGAAAGGTTTGGTGGCAAGAAAAGCTGCTTCTAGGAGGTTGTCAAGTGTTCTCGTTCGACGATTCCATTCTTGGGTGGTTGGTTTGGCCCTTGTTCTTGTTACTCGAATCCTATCCCGGTATATCCCATTTTAATTTTACACCATTGTTAACCTTACACCTTTTTTACTCTCTGATCGAGGTTCTCGGCATTGAAAAATCCCCGTAAACTAAATCACACGTGTATATGTTGATATTTAAGAGAAATATAGTAAAGAAAATCAAAGGCAATGGTGATATATATGCGGATTAGACACCAAAAAAAAAAACTCAACAAATGGATAAAATTTAAGGAATGTGTTTGGTGACGACATCAGATTCCTAATTGATGGAGAAAGTTCTGGTGGTAAGAAAAGCTGCTTCTAGGAGGTAGTCAAGTGTTTTCGCTCGATGATTCCATTCTTGGGTGGTTGGTTTAGCCCTTGTTCCTGTAAATCGAATCCTAGCCCGGTATATCCCATTTTAGTCATACACCATTGTGAACCTTATGACTTTTTTACTCTCTGATCGAGGTTCTTGGCATTGAAAAATCTTCGTAAACTAGTGTATATGTTGACATTTAAGAGATATACAGTCAAGAAAATCAAGGGCAATGGTGATATAAACGCGGATTAGACACAAAAAAAAAACAGTCAACAAATGGCTACAATTTAAGGAATGTGTTTAGTGACGGCATCAGATTCCTAATTGATGGAGAAAGGTCTGGTGGCAAGAAAAGCTGCTTCTAGGAGGTTGTCAAGTGTTTTCGCTCGACGATTTCATTCTTGGGTGGTTTGTTTGGCCCTTGTTCTTGAAACTCGAATCCTAGCCCGGTATATCCCATTTTAATTTTACACCATTGTGAACCTTACGCCTTTTTTACGTTCTGATCGAGGTTCTCGGCATTGAAAAATCTCTGTAAACTAAATCACACGTGTATATGTGTTTATATTTAAGAGATATACAGTCAAGAAAATCAAGGGAAATGGTGATATATATGCGGATTAGACACAAAAAAAACACTCAACAAATGGCTAAAATTTAAAGAATGTGTTTGGTGACGACATTAGATTCCTAATTGATGGAGAAAGGTCTGGCGGTAAGAAAAGCTGCTTCTAGGAGGTTGTCATGTGTTTTCGCCCGACGATTCCATTCTTGGGTGGTTGGTTTGGCCCTTTTTCCTGGAACTCGAATCCTAGCCCGGTATATCCCATTATAATTTTACACCATTGTGAACCTTACGCCATTTTTACTCTCTGATCGAGGTTCTCGGCATTGAAAAATCTTCTTAAACTAAATCACACGTGTATATGTTGATATTTAAGAGATATACAGTACAGAAAATAAAAGGTAATGGTGATATATATGCGGGTTAGACACAAAAAAAAAACACTCAACAAATGGCTACAATTTAAGGAATGTGTTTAGTGATGGCATCAGATTCCTAATGATTGAGAAAGGTCTGGTGGCAAGAAAAGCTGCTTCTTGGAGGTTGTCAAGTGTTTTCGTTCGACGATTCCATTCTTGGGTGGTTGGTTTGGCCCTTGCTCTTGCTACTCGAATCCTAGCCCGGTATATCCCATTTTAAATTTACACCATTGTGAACCTTACACCTTTTTTACTCTCTGATCGAGGTTCTCGGCATTGAAAAATCTCCGTAAACTAAATCACACGTGTATATGTTGATATTTAAGAGATATACAGTAAAGAAAATCAAAGGCAATGGTGATATATATGCGGATTAGGCACCAAAAAAAAACACTCAAAAATGGCTAAAATTTAAGGAATGTGTTTGGTGACGGCATCAGATTCCTAATTGATGGAGAAAGTTCTAGTGGTAAGAAAAGCTGCTTCTAGGAAGTAGTCAAGTGTTTTCGCTCGACGATTCCCTTCTTGGGTGGTTGGTTTGGCCCTTGTTCCTGTAACTCCAATCCTAGCCCGGTATATCGCATTTTAGTCTTACACCATTGTGAACCTTATGCCTTTTTTACTCTCTGATCGAGGTTCTCGGCATTGAAAAATCTTCGTGTAAACTAGTGTATAAGTTGACATTTAAGAGATATACAGTCAAGAAAATCAAGGGCAATGGTGATATATATGCGGATTATACACAAAAAAAAAACAGTCAACAAATGTCTACAATTTAAGGAATGTGTTTAGTGACGGCATCAGATTCCTAATTGATGGAGAAAGGTCTGGTGGCAAGAAAAGCTGCTTCTAGGAGGTTGTCAAGTGTTTTCGCTCGATGATTCCATTCTTGGGTGGTTGGTTTGGCCCTTGTTCCCATAACTCGAATCCTATCCCGGTATATCCCATTTTAATTTTACACCATTGTGAACCTTACGCCTTTTTTACTCTCTGATTGAGGTTCTCGGCATTGAAAAATCTTCGTAAACTAAATCACACGTGTATATGTTGACATTCAAGAGATATACAGTCAAGAAAATCAAGGGCAATGGTGATATATATGCGGATTAGACACAAAAAAAAACACTCCACAAACGGCTACAATTTAAGGAATGTTTTTAGTGACGGCATCAGATTCCTAATTGATAGAGAAAGGTCTGGTGGCAAGAAAAGCTGCTTATAGGAGGTTGTGAAGTGTTTTCGCTCGACGATTCCATTCTTCGGTGGTTGGTTTGGCCCTTGTTCCTTTAACTCGAATCCTAGCCCGGTATATCCCATTTTAGTCTTACACCATTGTGAACCTTATGTCTTTTTTACTCTCTGATCGAGGTTCTCGGCATTGAAAAATCTTCGTAAACTAAATCACACGTGTATATGTTGACATTTAAGAGATATGCAGTCAAGAAAATCAAGGGCAATGGTGATATATATGCGGATTAGACACCAAAAAAAACAGTCAACAAATGGCTACAATTTAAGGAATGTGTTTAGTGACGGCATCAGATTCCTAATTAATGGAGAATGGTCAGGTGGCAAGAAAAACTACTTCTATGTAACACCCCGGAAATTTACGTCCTATAATGTGTTGACACGTGTCATAGGTTTGAACGTGTGAAAGAATGTTCTTGAAGGACTAAAGTTGACAAACAGTGAAACTATGTAAGTATAAGGGTTCAAAGTGTCAACAATGAATAAATATACTTTGCAATAACCCTACATGATGTTTATAACCTTAAACGAATAGATCATGGATCATACGAAGCGAATTGTGAAAGAAAGTGAGAGATTACAAACTACAGGGTTAAAAGTGCCAACATGTTTAAGTTATACCTCTGAGTGACCTTTTGAAAAACCCGAAGCTTTGAAACGATTAATTATGCTCACTAGAATGTACCACAAAAATTTCATGAAGTTTCGTTATCGTATGAGCAAGTTATGATGAAATCCGTGTGTGAGGGTTAAAATCGTCAACATTGAAATTTAGGGCTTTTCGGGTGATCACAAAGTTACCCGAGGACTTAACAAAGATGGTATAAGTCTTAAAGCCCCACATGTCAAATATAAAGTCTCAAAATGCAAGAAAACCAAGTGAAAACGACCTTTCGGGGGACCAGGGACTGAAATTGCAATTAATGAAACTTGTTGATCAGGTCACCCACACCCTCGCGTAGCGCGAGGCTTAAAAGGCATGGCAGTCGCGCTACGCGACTGCCTTATCTGGACAGAAAACATGTGCAGGTGTCCTACATGTTTGTTAACCGACTTTGATCGATTTTTGGCATACCTTGGGCTGCCCTAAGATGGTTTTTAGCTGGTAGGACACTTGTGGATGTTATTGTTTCCTCCTAGACTTAGTTGTCGATCATCCATGCATGTTTGAAGTTATTTATAAGAAGTCACATTTTCCACATTTCATCTTCTGGACATTTTCAAGAGCTCAAGAACTGATCCAAGCTTTCCATATCATCCATTAGTTGTGTGTAAGTATGTTTAACCTTTCCTCATTCATTTATGCTTAGTTTTAGCCTAGAAATCAAACCGTCGTAACTACGGTTTGACTTTGTGATAAATCACAATTGGTCCAGAGATTTGTCGAATCGAAAGTTGTTATAAGTTGGTATTTATATGGTTAATAAACCCCTAAAAGGGCACTCACTGATTCGAATCCTAACTAGGTCGTTTGTCGAGTCAAAGGTTGTCCGAAAAAGTCAACAGAAACATTAATCGCATATTTAACGATACGGAAGGCGTTTAATCTGTTTTATCAGTCATACAACTTGAAAATGAGTATAATAACTTGTCTAAGCTTGTTTGATTCGACAACTTTATGTTTTGAACCGATTCGGAACCGAAAGACGCAAAAGTTTGACTTTTGCTTTGACCTCAGTTCTGACCCGATTTATATAGGTTTAGACATGCCTTAAAGTTCCATTAGGACCTAGTTACATGTTAGTATAATCCTCTGCGTTTATACTACCCGAATCCGTAACTATCCGACGTTTCCGTTAAATGCCTAAATAATGACCATAATACCCTTATGACCGCAGAACGAGATTTTAGAAAATGTAAAAGTGCAAAAGTCTTTAATACTGACTATTGAACATGTCTGCAAAATTTCACGTCAATCGGAAGTCTAGATTAGGAGTTATGCTTAATGGCGTATTTATAAACATGTTTATTAATTAAACGGCGCCATTAGCGTAAAACCTATCTAAACTCAGTTTTGACACCAAATCTTTTACCCACTGATGTTAAATAATATTCTAGGATTTTTTAAGATTTTTAATTATTTTTAGACTGATCATAAGCTTGGATTAGCGCCTTAATTCGGTAAATACCGAATATACCCTTTTAGGCCATAAAATGAGTTTTACAAATCCTTTTAACACCAATCCAATTGCTACTGATTTTAAATAATAAATGTAGTGTTTTGAACTTGTTTAAATAATCAGAAAACTCAGAATACTATTTTAAACCGTACGTCGCTTAAAACGGCTTTATACGCGTATTATACGCATAGTTAGGGTTTAAAACTATTTTGACATATAAGACTTATAACTAAATGTTATAATCTGTTAAAATAAACTAAGTTACTGATGTTTTCAGACCCGGTTCACAGAAATGTAATTAATCCCTTTTATAATCTTTAAAATGACCAAAATACCCCTTCGGGGCTTTTTATGAGATTAAACTCGTTTTGGGCATAACGGAAGGTATCCCACTGATATCACAACATATTTAGGGCATGATAACTTAGGAAACCTGTTTAGGACTCTTATGGTTACCCGTTACGCGTCATATGCGTTCGGTTCGGTTTATGTAACTAGTTTACATAAATTGGCCGAAACGGGTCAAGACTTATCAGTTTCGTCTCAAAATCCAGAATGTGTATGAAATACCCATATTAAGCAAGTCTTCAAACTTGTCGGGTCTAAATCACATTCTATCCGGTCTTCGCTTAATCAAGCGTTTGAACTGTATCTCCCTCTTGAAAACTAACCGGTCTAAGTCAAGGCTTAATTAAAGACCCGTTAGGATTCTAATAGGTTATTAAAAACCTTCGTTCCAGATTTAGGAGCTCGGTAAAAGCTATCTGTACTTGCTGATTTGATACGGCTGGGATTGAATTTATATTTAAGCTCAGGTAAATACTTTTAACTTATTTTCCCTATACGGGCTTGGGGTACGGTATATAAAATACCGCTTGGTCGGGGCGTTGAATCTTTGATTGAATGAATGATAATGAAAGTATTGAGACGTCTCGTTTAATATTGTTTTGTTTACTTAAAGCCTTTGGGGGGTTAATGACCGTTGTCCCAGATATCCCTGGCATCATTCTACGAATGGCCACGACCTCAGCACCCGGCGTAGGCATACGCCGTTGGTGTCTCCTAATTATAGTGGTGTGTCGATTAATCTTTAACCCGGCTCGATCCGGGCTACTGAACGCATAAGGAACATGTAAATCCCTACAAGTATTATATATTTAAATAATTATCCCAAGTTATAAAATATTATTTGTGCCATGTGCATTCAAATCAATCATTTTCTTAAACCCTTTTTCAAAATGAGTCGGTTGAATGTATTTACCAGTGTAAACTGACGTATTTTCCCAAAAAGGCTAAGTGCAGGTACTAATTGGAATTGGCTGGCTACTCCTAGCATCTATAAAGAGTCTCGCAAGCTTAGATGCCTAAAGTCTGTTGAACCATATTATTTTATTTGCGATCCGCCTGTGGATCCTTTACTTCCGTTGTAATACTTTGATGTTACCCTATTACGGATTGTAATATATTTATCCTTTTGCTTCCGCTGTGCATTTATATATTGTGTTGTTTGACTATGATGTTGCCAACCACGTCACGTTACTCCCCTACCGGGCCCACCGGTAACACGTGGAAATTTGGGGTGTGACAGGTTGGTATCAGAGCCAACATTGAGTGAATTAAACACTATCTTTTTGTGTTTAATCTCAATGACACATTAGCACATACCTTGACCTTCTGAGTCTAGACTTAACATAGGAATACTCTCAATCCTCATCTGGAAATTTTCTTCCAAATCTTTATATATTGGATACGTCGCCAAGCGAAGAAGCCATAATAGGAATCCTCCACACCTGAAGCCCTATATTGCTGACCTTCATACAGCGGCTAGGATGAAACGTGCAACCAAGGAGAAAGCATTCAGGAATTAAATAAAGAAGAAACTCCTTCCCTAAAGATCATTTCCTCAATAGTCCTTATAAGGACGTATTTATCTTTTCAGTCCCTACGAGGACAACATTATTCCTTTCAAGTCCCGCTTAGGGCAACTCTGTACTTTTATTTTTTTAAATAATGGATTTTTCCAATTTTCGTATTTAGTCTATTGATTTAGAAATCATAGCTTATAGCATCCTATAAGATGATCATATTATAACCATCCCTTAGAAGGGAAGTACCTACGGGCTATAACGTATTGTCCATCTGAGACACTGACATTGTGATCTTTATGATTCCTTGTCTATGGTGGTGAGCTCTGCTCAAGCCTATTAGCCTAAATGATCAATGTGATCATGACTAATATGTCTCTGACATTGTGATCTTTATGATTCCTTGTCTATGGTGGTGAGCTATGCTCAAGCCTATTAGTCTATATGATCAATGTGATCATGACTAATATCATCAATATGATGATCATATTATCGACATTCTTAGTGATGAAGTGCCTACTGGCTATACTTTATAATATTGTCACTACGACAATGACAGTAGTAAATCTTAGGGTTCTTGTCTAAGGCAGTGGGCTATGCCCAAGCCTCATAGTCAATATGATCAATATTATCATGACTACTATCACCAGTGTGATGATTATTATTTTCTTAAAACATCGTTTTGTAATGTCAATTGATTTGCTTACTCGCCATATCGTATCGTCAATTATGAAAATGACAGTAGTAGTCTTCGACTCTCTGTCTAGTAAAGGTAATGAAATAAGTTCAAACCTTAATGCCTCGATTCTCTGAAATCATGGCTTATAAATTAAACTCGTCTAAGTGACTAAGCCTTTTGTACTATTACTAGATTATAATTTAGGATTAATAGTGAAAATCCTGAATAAGATAAATATCATTCTCTTCCCGTCAGTTTAAATATTAAAAGAGAATCTTAAAAGGTTTGACCTAGCCTGAATGTTATTGTAGACCTTGCTAAGATGGTAAAACCTGGTTAAATAGAGATTCAGATCATTGTTAACACTTTAAAATGTGTTGACACTCCCGACAACAGTGATATGATAAAATCACACTTGTCATCCCTATATTAAGATTTTTCCATATCTCTTAGCTAGTGTAAGTGATCAATAGGAATCATGACTGGTAAACGTCGAGCATGATGTACGCATCAAAACATCCATTTGGGATGTGTACCTATGGGAAAAGGTGTATATATGAAAAGATAGTTATTATTTCATAAAGTCTTGTCAAGACAATGAATTATGGAATTTTCCGATCCAAAGGAATCATCGATTATGTTTAAGATTTTTCCCTAATGACAAGGCCCCTGTGCCATCAAGAGTCCTTGGGAACAAGCTCTTGTGCTATATAAAATGTCAATACGACATTGACAGTCGTGATTTATGTCCCCTGTCTAATAAATATGAAGGATTATATTCTGTTTACAAGCCAAGGATGGTTTGCTGAACATAATCAATTAACTTAAGTACTATCTATTGGCCTATATGGTTTATTTACACCATGGCTAATTAGTCATTAAATTCGACAATTCGCCATATACTTAAAGAAAATTATTACTTCTTGGTTTGTAGCCTCAAAGCTTCACCATGGCTGACTCCTCTGAAGCTCACAATCGCCCAGTTGATCAGAATGATGATGTAAGACTGAACATAACGAGCACCGAGTTAAAGGCTGTGTTAAATACAGCCATAAATAACGTTGTAGATCGTGTACTGAAGGATCACAAGCGAAAGGGCAATAATACCCCAATGCAAATTTGTAAAAAGGGTAAGACCGGTTTAAACTATAACCAGTCCAAGCCAAAGGAGGCTAAACCCGAATGTAAGATTTGCGGGAAGAAGAGACACTTCAGTAAATGTATATATGAACAGATCAGGGGATGTGGTATCTGTAAAGAGAGGAATCACAAGACCCATGAATGCAAGGGATTGAAAAACAACCAACAGTCAGGTGAAAAACCCAGATGTAAGATCTGCAGGAAGCAACATGTTGGAAAATGCACAATCGACCCACATACTAATTTATGTGGAATTTGCAAAACCAAGGGTCACAAGGCCTTGGATTGCAAGAAATTGGAAGATGCGACCTGTCATGGCTGTGGCAAAAAGGGCCATATCAGTACTAATTGCCCTACGGCTGCCAAGGGAAAAGCAATTAAGTCTGGATCTAACAAGGGTAATCAGCGAACAGAGGGAAAGCCAAGGTGCTCGACTTGCCAAAAACGCCACTTTGGAAAATGCAGGCTTGAGATCCAGTCTCAATCAGGATCACCTGCATGTGGGTTATGCAAGTCTAAAGACCACAAGACGATAGAGTGCAAGAAGATAAAGGATGCAACATGCTTCAACTGCCATGATAAGGGGCACATTAAGACCAACTGCCCTAAGTACGCTAAAAATCCTGAGGAAGGCAAGAAGACCAATGCAAGGGTCTTCAGAATGGATGCAAGGGAAGCCGTTCAGGATGACAACGTTAGCACAGGTACCTTTCTTGTAAATGATGTATAAGCTAGAGTATTGATTGATTCAGGTTTAGATAAGTCCCTCGTAGACAATAGATATTGTAAATCTTTAAATCTGCCTATTAAAACTCTAAGCGTTAAGTACAAAGTAAAAATTGGTCGATAGTACCTCCGAGACTACTGCAGCAATATTAAATGGATATTTAATATCCATTAGGAATTACTCTTCTCCGCTGTCCTTGTTGCGTTAATAAGAGGACTTTATATAGTAATAGGAAAGGTTTGGTTGCCTTAAAAAAAAAATCAAGCCATATTGTGAGTGTTAAGAAGCAATTAATTATCAAGACTCCGTATGAGACCACTCTCATAATTATACGTATTCGTACGAGTAATTAATATTAAACATAAAAAAATGGTGGAACTGGCCGTCCCCGGAATCGAACCTGGGTCTAGGCCGGCCGCACCCTTTCGCGCGCCTAGCCAACTGAGCTAGGTGCCTAGTTTGTGAAACTTCCATTATTTATTAGATATAAGCACTTGTACAATAAACTTCCTTATCATTTATCAATGATAATTTATACTAAGTGTCCTGTTTTAATACAGGCAATAATAAATCTTCATGAACCATAAACTTAACGAATTTTTATCATCGACAAGGTATAACTTACCAAGGAAACCATAGTAACCAATTCTTATAGTATCGGCAAGGAATCGTTCCGAAAATCTTAGACCACTGTTTCTTCGCATAGAGTACGGCAACATATGTTATTTTAATTATTTTCTCATTGTTTTTATCGCCTGCGAATGCCAAACTATGTCTGATAAAAGTGTCATATGAGGATTGGCGTATCCTAGTGTGTCCCATAGATTACTTCCATGCCTGATCAGTATGAAGGTTTAATAAATGGAACCCCTGAGATATCCCAATGGCCATATTGTACTAATGTCGACTAGTAGTATTCAAAGGAGATATCCTGAATGGAATTATCCAAGTAAATGTAGCAGATCAAGAAATTCGTGGACTTGTAACATGAATGTGTCACTTATTAGACATAAGCGTTGATGAGCGAACTGGAGCCTGAGATAAGGAAATCTCTGTAACCTCCTTATATCTTGATCATCTTCTTCTAAGATTACCCTGTTTACCCCAGAGAGGCAGGTAGAGTTAAGGGTTATATCCCATTTAGGGCTGCATTATTAAGAGATCTCCATGACAGCTAGTACCATTTTCGGCAGAATTGAAAACCCTGGTCAAATAAGTTTTAAGATATAAATAGATAGCCTAACTCAATATCCTGTGAGTTCGGTATAGTTAGATATGAAAGACGGTTCATTTTTACTTATGCATTATCACCGCAACCCTAATTAGGCAACAATTAAGAATTTGCCATCAGCTGCCAGGGTAGTCGGATTGTTCGACTAGCGACAAGGATTAACTATTCCTTAAAATTAGTTAAGCAGTGGTTCGAATAACCATCTCACCTTAAAATAAGCTTTTCTATAATAATTAATAAGTAAGTATTAAGGCTACTCCTTTGGAGACCTGGTATAGATGGAATGTTAAACATCTATTGTTAGATAGAGAATTGGTAATTCCAATTATCAAGATCTGAAAGTTGCCAGGGGGACAACAAATAAGATTATACAAATCCATAATCGATTGTAGGTTGCCAGTATATGGCAAGAAATCGAGGAGTTATGAAAATAGCAAACTTTCTAAGTTTTTGATTAAGGAAAATGGTTTAACAAAAGATATCACCCAGGAAGGGTGTACCAAATTTGTGAAATTTTTAGACTAGTTAATCTCTGAATATATGGAAATCATTCGAAGGAAATCGAATGTATCAAGATCAAGTAACTTGTAAGCTAAAACCTACTTAAGAAGTTTGACGGAGCTCGCAATACATTGCACACTAGTGATTGGAGGATGTGATCCGCCAATAAGTCAAGAAGCACTATCACATAATGATATGCAAAATTGTGATGTGATGAGCATCCTGTATCGATTGAGGATCGACAAGTCAAGAAGCTCCAAAAGGATACCTACGCCTAATATAAGGGCCACTTTGGGAGCTTGGAAAGACTCCAGATATGCTATAAAAGTTAAGTCCCTTATGCGACAAAGAGTACTTCCAGCATTCTAACAAATCTCGAGGTCGAGATTTATTTTAAGGGGGTGAGGATGTAACACCCCGAAAATTTACGTCCTATAATGTGTTGACACGTGTCATAGGTTTGAACGTGTGAAAGAATGTTCTTGAAGGACTAAAGTTGACAAACAGTGAAACTATGTAAGTATAAGGGTTCAAAGTGTCAACAATGAATAAATATACTTTGCAATAACCCTACATGATGTTTATAACCTTAAACGAATAGATCATGGATCATACGAAGCGAATTGTGAAAGAAAGTGAGAGATTACAAACTCCAGGGGTTAAAACTGCCAACATGTTTAAGTTATACCTCTGAGTGACCTTTTGACAAACCCGAAGCTTTGAAACGATTAATTATGCTCACTAGAATGTACCACAAAAATTTCATGAAGTTTCGTTATCGTATGAGCAAGTTATGATGAAATCCGTGTGTGAGGGTTAAAATCGTCAACATTGAAATTTAGGGCTTTTCGGGTGATCACAAAGTTACCCGAGGACTTAACAAAGATGGTATAAGTCTTAAAGCCCCACATGTCAAATATAAAGTCTCAAAATGCAAGAAAACCAAGTGAAAACGACCTTTCGGGGGACCAGGGACTGAAATTGCAATTAATGAAACTTGTTGATCAGGTCACCCACACCCTCGCGTAGCGCGAGGCTTAAAAGGCATGGCAGTCGCGCTACGCGACTGCCTTATCTGGACAGAAAACATGTGCAGGTGTCCTGCATGTTTGTTAACCGACTTTGATCGATTTTTGGCATACCTTGGGCTGCCCTAAGATGGTTTTTAGCTGGTAGGACACTTGTGGATGTTATTGTTTCCTCCTAGACTTAGTTGTCGATCATCCATGCATGTTTGAAGTTATTTATAAGAAGTCACATTTTCCACATTTCATCTTCTGGACATTTTCAAGAGCTCAAGAACTGATCCAAGCTTTCCATATCATCCATTAGTTGTGTGTAAGTATGTTTAACCTTTCCTCATTCATTTATGCTTAGTTTTAGCCTAGAAATCAAACCGTCGTAACTACGGTTTGACTTTGTGATAAATCACAATCGGTCCAGAGATTTGTCGAATCGAAAGTTGTTATAAGTTGGTATTTATACGGTTAATAAACCCCTAAAAGGGCACTCACTGATTCGAATCCTAACTAGGTCGTTTGTCGAGTCAAAGGTTGTCCGAAAAAGTCAACAGAAACATTAATCGCATATTTTTATCGATACGGAAGCCGTTTAATCTGTTTTATCAGTCATACAACCTGAAAATGAGTATAATAACTTGTCTAAGCTTGTTTGATTCGACAACTTTATGTTTTGAACCGATTCGGAACCGAAAGACGCAAAAGTTTGACTTTTGCTTTGACCTCAGTTCTGACCCGATTTATATAGGTTTAGACATGCCTTAAAGTTCCATTAGGACCTAGTTACATGTTAGTATAATCCTCTGCGTTTATACTACCCGAATCCGTAACTATCCGACGTTTCCGTTAAATGCCTAAATAATGACCATAATACCCTTATGACCGCAGAACGAGATTTTAGAAAATGTAAAAGTGCAAAAGTCTTTAATACTGACTATTGAACATGTCTGAAAAATTTCACGTCAATCGGAAGTCTAGATTAGGAGTTATGCTTAATGGCGTATTTATAAACATGTTTATTAATTAAACGGCGCCATTAGCGTAAAACCTATCTAAACTCAGTTTTGACACCAAATCTTTTACCCACTGATGTTAAATAATATTCTAGGATTTTTAAAGATTTTTAATTATTTTTAGACTGATCATAAGCTTGGATTAGCGCCTTAATTCGGTAAATACCGAATATACCCTTTTAGGCCATAAAATGAGTTTTACAAATCCTTTTAACGCCAATCCAATTGCTACTGATTTTAAATAATAAATGTAGTGTTTTGAACTTGTTTAAATAATCAGAAAACTCAGAATACTATTTTAAACCGTACGTCGCTTAAAACGGCTTTATACGCGTATTATACGCATAGTTAGGGTTTAAATCTATTTTGACATATAAGACTTATAACCAAATGTTATAATCTGTTAAAATAAACTAAGTTACTGATGTTTTCAGACCCGGTTCACAGAAATGTAATTAATCCCTTTTATAATCTTTAAAATGACCAAAATACCCCTTCGGGGCTTTTTATGAGATTAAACTCGTTTTGGGCATAACGGAAGGTATCCCACTGATATCACAACATATTTAGGGCATGATAACTTAGGAAACCTGTTTAGGACTCTTATGGTTACCCGTTACGCGTCATATGCGTTCGGTTCGGTTTATGTAACTAGTTTACATAAATTGGCCGAAACGGGTCAAGACTTATCAGTTTCGTCTCAAAATCCAGAATGTGTATGAAATACCCATATTAAGCAAGTCTTCAAACTTGTCGGGTCTAAATCACATTCTATCCGGTCTTCGCTTAATCATGCGTTTGAACCGTATCTCCCTCTTGAAAACTAACCGGTCTAAGTCAAGGCTTAATTAAAGACCCGTTAGGATTCTAATAGGTTATTAAAAACCTTCGTTCCAGATTTAGGAGCTCGGTAAAAGCTATCTGTAGTTGCTGATTTGATACGGCTGGGATTGAATTTATATTTAAGCTCAGGTAAATACTTTTAACTTATTTTCCCTATACGGGCTTGGGGTACGGTATATAAAATACCGCTTGGTCGGGGCGTAGATTCTTTGATTGAATGAATGATAATGAAAGTATTGAGACTTCTTGTTTAATATTGTTTTGTTTACTTAAAGCCTTTGGGGGGTTAATGACCGTTGTCCCGGATATCCCTGGCATCATTCTACGAATGGCCACGACCTCAGCACCCGGCGTAGGCGTACGCCGTTGGTGTCTCCTAATTATAGTGGTGTGTCGATTAATCTTTAACCCGGCTCGATCCGGGCTACTGAACGCATAAGGAACATGTAAATCCCTACAAGTATTATATATTTAAATAATTATCCCAAGTTATAAAATATTATTTGTGCCATGTGCATTCAAATCAATCATTTTCTTAAACCCTTTTCAAAATGAGTCGGTTGAATGTATTTACCAGTGTAAACTGACGTATTTTCCCAAAAAGGCTATGTGCATGTACTAATTGGAATTGCCTGGCTACTCCTAGCATCTATAAAGAGTCTCGCAAGCTTAGATGCCTAAAGTCTGTTGAACCATATTATTTTATTTGCGATCCGCCTGTGGATCCTTTACTTCCGTTGTACTACTTTGATGTTACCCTATTACGGATTGTAATATATTTATCCTTTTGCTTCCGCTGTGCATTTATATATTGTGTTGTTTGACTATGATGTTGCCAACCACGTCACGTTACTCCCCTACCGGGCCCACCGGTAACACGTGGAAATTTGGGGTGTGACATTCTAGGAGGTTGGCAAGTGTTTTCGCTCGATGATTCCAATCTTAGGTGGTGGGTTTGGCCCTTGTTCCCGTAACTCGAATCCTAGCCCGGTATATCCAATTTCAATTTTACACCATTGTGAACCTTACGCCTTTTTTACTCTCTGATCGAGGTTCTCGGCATTAAACAAATCTTCGTTAACTAAATCACACATATATATGTTGACATTTAAGAGATATACAGTCAAGAAAATAAAAGGCAATGGTGATATATATGCGGATTAGCCACCAAAAAAAAAACACCCAACAAACGGCTACAATTTAAGGAATGTGTTTAGTGACAGCATCAGATTCCTATTTGATGGAGAAAGGTCTGGTGGCAAGAAAAGCAGCTTCTAGGAGGTTGTCAAGTGTTTTCGCTCGACGATTCCATTCTTGGATTGTTGGTTTGGCCCTTGTTCTTGTAACTCGAATCCTAGCCCGGTATATCCCATTTTGATTTTACACCATTGTGAACCTTACGCCTTTTTTACTCTCTGATAGAGGTTCTCGGCATTGAAAAATCTTCTTAAACTAAATCACACGTGTATATGTTGATATTTAAGAGATATACAGTAAAGAAAATCAAAGGCAATGGTGATATATATGCGGGTTAGACACAAAAAAAAAAAAACACTCAACAAAGGGCTACAATTTAAGGAATGTGTTTAGTGACGGCATCAGATTCCTAATTGATGGAGAAAGGTCTGGTGGCAAGAAAAGCTGCTTCTAGGAGGTTGTCAAGTGTTTTCGCTCGACGATTCCAATCTTGGGTGGTTGGTTTAGCCCTTGTTCTTGTAACTCGAATCCTAGCCCGGTATATCCCATTTTAATTTTACACCATTGTGAACCTTACGCCTTTTTTACTCTCTAATCGAGGTTCTCGGCATTGAAAAATCTCCCTAAACTAAATCACACGTGTATATGTTGATATTTAAGAGATATACAGTCAAGAAAATCAAGGGAAATGGTGATATATATGCGGATTAGACACAAAAAAAACACTCAACAAATGGCTAAAATTTAAGGAATGTGTTTGGTGACGACATTAGATTCCTAATTGATAGAGAAATGTCTGGTGGTAAGAAAAGCTGCTTCTAGGAGGTTGTCAAGTGTTTTCGCCCGACGATTCCATTCTTGGGTGGGTGGTTTGGCCCTTTTTCCTGGAACTCGAATCCTAGCCCGGTATATCCCATTTTAATTTTACACCATTGTGAACCTTACGCCATTTTTACTCTCTGATCGAGGTTCTCGGCATTGAAAAATCTTCTTAAACTAAATCACACGTGTATATGTTGATATTTAAGAGATATACAGTAAAGAAAATAAAAGGCAATGGTGATATATATGCGGGTTAGACACCAAAAAAAACACTCAACAAATGGCTACAATTTAAGGAATGTGTTTAGTGATGGCATCAGATTCCTAATGATGGAGAAAGTTCTGGTGGCAAGAAAAGCTGCTTCTAGGAGGTTGTCAAGTGTTTTCGCTCGATGATTCCATTCTCGGGTGATTGGTTTGGCCCTTGTTCCCATAACTCGAATCCTAGCCCGGTATATCCCATTTTAATTTTACACCATTGTGAACCTTACGCCTTTTTTACTCTCTGATCGAGGTTCTCGGCATTGAAAAATCTCCGTAAACTAAATCACACGTGTATATGTTGATATTTAAGAGATATACAGTCAAGAAAATCAAGGGAAATGGTGATATATATGCGGATTAGACACAAAAAAAAGAACACTCAACAAATGGATAAAATTTAAGGAATGTGTTTGGTGACGACATTAGATTCCTAATTGATGGAGAATGGTCTGGTGGTAAGAAAAGCTACTTCTAGGAGGTTGTCAAGTGTTTTCGCCCGACGATTCCATTCTTGGGTGGGTGGTTTGGCCCTTTTTCCTGGATCTCGAATCCTAGCCCGGTATATCCCATTTTAATTTTACACCATTGTGAACCTTATGCCATTTTTACTCTCTGATCGAGGTTCTCGGCATTGAAAAATCTTCTTAAACTAAATCACACGTGTATATGTTGATATTTAAGAGATATACAGTAAAGAAAATAAAAGGCAATGGTGATATATATGCGGGTTAGACACCAAAAAAACACTCAACAAATGGCTACAATTTAAGGAATGTGTTTAGTGATGGCATCAGATTCCTAATGATGGAGAAAGTTCTCGTGGCAAGAAAAGCTGCTTCTAGGAGGTTGTCAAGTGTTTTCGCTCGATGATTCCATTCTTGGGTGATTGGTTTGGCCCTTGTTCCCATAACTCGAATCCTAGCCCGGTATATCCCATTTTAATTTTACACCATTGTGAACCTTACGCCTTTTTTACTCTCTGATCGAGGTTCTCGGCATTGAAAAATCTCCGTAAACTAAATCACACGTGTATATGTTGATATTTAAGAGATATACAGTAAAGAAAATCAAAGGCAATGGTGATATATATGCGGGTTAGACACAAAAAAAAACACTCAACAAATGGCTACAATTTAAGGAATGTGTTTAGTGACGGCATCAGATTCCTAATTGATGGAGAAAGGTCTGGGGGCAAGAAAAGCCGCTTCTAGGAGGTTGTCAAGTGTTTTCGCTCGACGATTCCATTCTTGGGTGGTTGGTTTGGCCCTTGTTCTTGTAATTCGAATCCTAGCCCGATATATCCCATTTTAATTTTACACCATTGTGAACCTTACGCCTTTTTTACTCTCTGATCGAGGTTCTCGGCATTGAAAAATCTCCGTAAACTAAATCACACGTGTATATGTTGATATTTAAGAGATATACAGTCAAGAAAATCAAGGGAAATGGTGATATATATGCGGATTAGACACAAAAAAAAAAGAACACTCAACAAATGGATAAAATTTAAGAATGTGTTTGGTGACGACATTAGATTCCTAATTGATGGAGAATGGTCTGGTGGTAAGAAAAGCTGCTTCTAGGAGGTTGTCAAGTGTTTTCGCCCGACGATTCCATTCTTGAGTGGTTGGTTTGGCCCTTTTTCCTGGAACTCGAATCCTAGCCCGGTATATCCCATTTTAATTTTACACCATTGTGAACCTTACGCCATTTTTACTCTCTGATTGAGGTTCTCGGCATTGAAAAATCTTGTTAAACTAAATCACACGTGTATATGTTGATATTTAAGAGATATACAGTAAAGAAAATAAAAGGCAATGGTGATATATATGCGGGTTAGACACAAAAAAAAAACACTCAACAAATGGCTACAATTTTAGGAATGTGTTTAATGATGGCATCAGATTCCTAATGATGGAGAAAGGTCTGGTGGCAAGAAAAGCTGCTTCTAGGAGGTTGTCAAGTGTTTTCGTTCGACGATTCCATTCTTGGGTGGTTGGTTTGGCCCTTGTTCTTGTTACTCAAATCCTATCCCGGTATATCTCATTTTAATTTTATACCATTGTGAACCTTACACCTTTTTTACTCTCTGATCGAGGTTCTCGGCATTGAAAAATCCCCGTAAACTAAATCACACGTGTATGTGTTGATATTTAAGAGAAATATAGTAAAGAAAATCAAAGGCAATGGTGATATATATGTGGATTAGACACCAAAAAAAACCTCAACAAATGGATAAAATTTAAGGAATGTGTTTGGTGACGACATCAGATTCCTAATTGATGGAGAAAGTTCTGGTGGTAAGAAAAGCTGCTTCTAGGAGGTAGTCAAGTGTTTTCGCTCGATGATTCCATTCTTGGGTGGTTGGTTTAGCCCTTGTTCCTGTAACTCGAATCCTAACCCGGTATATCCCATTTTATTCATACACCATTGTGAACCTTATGACTTTTTTACTCTCTGACCGAGGTTCTTGGCATTGAAAAATCTTCGTAAACTAGTGTATATGTTGACATTTAAAAGATATACAGTCAAGAAAATCAAGGGCAATGGTGATATATACGCGGATTAGACACAAAAAAAAAACAGTCAACAAATGGCTACAATTTAAGGAATGTGTTTAGTGACGGCATCAGATTCCTAATTGATGGAGAAAGGGCTGGGGGCAAGAAAAGCTGCTTCTAGGAGGTTGTCAAGTGTTTTCGCTCGACGATTCCATTCTTGGGTGGTTGGTTTGGCCCTTGTTCTTGTAACTCGAATCCTAGCCCGGTATATCACATTTTAATTTTACACCATTGTGAACCTTACGCCTTTTTTACTCTCTGATCGAGGTTGTTGGCATTGAAAAATCTTCGTAAACTAAATCACACGTGTAAATGTTGATATTTAAGAGATATACAGTAAAGAAAATCAAAGGCAATGGTGATATATATGCGGGTTAGACACAAAAAAAAAACACTCAACAAATGGCTACAATTTAAGGAATGTGTTTAGTGACGGCATCAGATTCCTAATTGATGGAGAAAGGTCTGGTGGCAAGAAAAGCTGCTTCTAGGAGGTTGTCACGTGTTTTCGCTCGACGATTTCATTCTTGGGTGGTTTGTTTGGCCCTTGTTCTTGTAACTCGAATCCTAGCCCGGTATATCCCATTTTAATTTTACACCATTGTGAACCTTACGCCTTTTTTACTTTCTGATCGAGGTTCTCGGCATTGAAAAATCTTCGTAAACTAAATCACACGTGTATATGTGTTTATATTTAAGAGATATACAGTCAAGAAAATCAAGGGAAATGGTGATATATATGCGGATTAGACACAAAAAAAACACTCAACAAATGGCTAAAATTTAAAGAATGTGTTTGGTGACGACATTAGATTCCTAATTGATGGAGAAAGGTCTGGTGGCAAGAAAAGCTGCTTCTAGGAGGTTGTCATGTGTTTTCGCCCGACGACTCCATTCTTGGGTGGTTGGTTTGGCCCTTTTTCCTGGAACTCGAATCCTAGACCGGTATATCCCATTTTAATTTTACACCATTGTGAACCTTACACCATTTTTACTCTTTGATCGAGGTTCTCGGCATTGTAAAATCTTCTTAAACTAAATCACACGTGTATATGTTGATATTTAAGAGATATACATTAAAGAAAATAAAAGGTAATGGTGATATATATGCGGGTTAGACACAAAAAAAAAAACACTCAACAAATGGCTACAATTTAAGGAATGTGTTTAGTGATGGCATCAGATTCCTAATGATTGAGAAAGGTCTGGTGGCAAGAAAAGCTGCTTCTAGGAGGTTGTCAAGTGTTTTCGTTCGACGATTCCATTCTTGGGTGGTTGGTTTGGCCCTTGCTCTTGTTACTCGAATCCTTGCCCGGTATATCCCATTTTAATTTTACACCATTGTGAACCTTACACCTTTTTTACTCTCTGATCGAGGTTCTCGGCATTGAAAAATCTCCGTAAACTAAATCACACGTGTATATGTTGATATTTAAGAGATATACAGTAAAGAAAATCAAAGGAAATGGTGATATATATGCGGATTAGACACAAAAAAAAAACACTCAACAAATGGCTAAAATTTAAGGAATGTGTTTGGTGACGGCATCAGATTCCTAATTGATGGAGAAAGTTCTAGTGGTAAGAAAAGCTGCTTCTAGGAAGTAGTCAAGTGTTTTCGCTCAACGATTCCATTCTTGGGTGGTTGGTTTGGCCCTTGTTCCTGTAACTTCAATCCTAGCCCGGTATATCGCATTTTAGTCTTACACCATTGTGAACCTTATGCCTTTTTTACTCTCTGATCGAGGTTCTCGGCATTGAAAAATCTTCGTGTAAACTAGTGTATATGTTGACATTTAAGAGATATACAGTCAAGAAAATCAAGGGCAATGGTGATATATATGCGGATTAGACACACAAAAAAAAACAGTCAACAAATGTCTACAATTTAAGGAATGTGTTTAGTGACAGCATCAGATTCCTAATTGATGGAGAAAGGTCTGGTGGCAAGAAAAGCTGCTTCTAGGAGGTTGTCAAGTGTTTTCGCTCGATGATTCCATTCTTGGGTGGTTGGTTTGGCCATTGTTCCCATAACTCGAATCATATCCCGGTATATCCCATTTTAATTTTACACCATTGTGAACCTTACGCCTTTTTTACTCCCTGATTGAGGTTCTCGGCATTGAAAAATCTTCGTAAACTAAATCACACGTGTATATGATGACATTCAAGAGATATACAGTCAAGAAAATCAAGGGCAATGGTGATATATATGCGGATTAGACACAAAAAAAAAACACTCCACAAACGGCTACAATTTAAGGAATGTGTTTAGTGACGGCATCAGATTCCTAATTGATAGAGAAAGGTCTGGTGGCAAGAAAAGCTGCTTATAGGAGGTTGTCAAGTGTTTTCGCTCGACGATTCCATTCTTCGGTGGTTGGTTTGGTCCTTGTTCCTTTAACTCGAATCCTAGCCCGGTATATCCCATTTTAGTCTTACACCATTGTGAACCTTATGTCTTTTTTACTCTCTGATCGAGGTTCTCGGCATTGAAAAATCTTCGTAAACTAAATCATACGTGTATATGTTGACATTTAAGAGATATACAGTCAAGAAAATCAAGGGCAATGGTGATATATATGCGGATTAGACACAAAAAAAAACAGTCAACAAATGGCTACAATTTAAGGTATGTGTTTAGTGACGGCATCAGATTCCTAATTAATGGAGAATGGTCAGGTGGCAAGAAAAACTACTTCTAGGAGGTTGTCAAGTGTTTTCGCTCGATGATTCCAATCTTAGGTGGTTGGTTTGGCCCTTGTTCCCGTAACTCGAATCCTAGCCCGGTATATCCAATTTTAATTTTACACCATTGTGAACCTTACGCCTTTTTTACTCTCTGATCGAGGTTCTCGGCGTTAAAAAATCTTCGTTAACTCAATCACACATATATATGTTGACATTTAAGAGATATACAGTCAAGAAAATCAAGGGCAATGGTGATATATATGCGGAATAGCCACCAAAAAAAACACTCAATAAACGGCTACAATTTAAGGAATGTGTTTAGTGACAGCATCAGATTCCTATTTGATGGAGAAAGGTCTGGTGGCAAGAAAAGCAGCTTCTAGGAGGTTGTCAAGTGTTTTCGCTCGACGATTCCATTCTTGGATTGTTGGTTTGGCCCTTGTTCTTGTAACTCGAATCCTAGCCCGGTATATCCCATTTTGATTTTACACCATTGTGAACCTTACGCCATTTTTACTCTCTGATCGAGGTTCTCGGCATTGAAAAATCTTCTTAAACTAAATCACACGTGTATATGTTGATATTTAAGAGATATACAGTAAAGAAAATCAAAGGCAATGGTGATATATATGCGGGTTAGACACAAAAAAAAACACTCAACAAATGGCTACAATTTAAGGAATGTGTTTAGTGACGGCATCAGATTCCTAATTGATGGAGAAAGGTCTGGTGGCAAGAAAAGCTGCTTCTAGGAGGTTGTCAAGTGTTTTCGCCCGACGATTCCATTCTTGGGTGGGTGGTTTGGCCCTTTTTCCTGGAACTCGAATCCTAGCCCGGTATATCCCATTTTAATTTTACACCATTGTGAACCTTACGCCATTTTTACTCTCTGATCGAGGTTCTCGGCATTGAAAAATCTTCTTAAACTAAATCACACGTGTATATGTTGATATTTAAGAGATATACAATAAAGAAAATAAAAGGCAATGGTGATATATATGCGGGTTAGACACAAAAAAAAAACACTCAACAAATGGCTACAATTTAAGGAATGTGTTTCGTGATGGCATCAGATTCCTAATGATGGAGAAAGGTCTGGTGGCAAGAAAAGTTGCTTCTAGGAGGTTGTCAAGTGTTTTCGCTCGATGATTCCATTCTTGGGTGATTGGTTTAGCCCTTGTTCCCATAACTCGAATCCTAGCCCGGTATATCCCATTTTAATTTTACACCATTGTGAACCTTACGCCTTTTTTACTCTCTGATCGAGGTTCTCGGCATTGAAAAATCTCCGTAAACTAAATCACACGTGTATATGTTGATATTTAAGAGATATACAGTAAAGAAAATCAAAGGCAATGGTGATATATATGCGGATTAGACACCAAAAAAAAAACACTCAACAAATGGCTAAAATTTAAGGAATGTGTTTGGTGACGGCATCAGATTCCTAATTGATGGAGAAAGTTCTGGTGGTAAGAAAAGCTGCTTCTAGGAGGTTGTCATGTGTTTTCGCCCGACGATTCCATTCTTGGGTGGTTGGTTTGGCCCTTTTTCCTGGAACTCGAATCCTAGCCCGGTATATCCCATTTTAATTTTACACCATTGTGAACCTTACGCCATTTTTACTCTTTGATCGAGGTTCTCGGCATTGAAAAATCTTCTTAAACTAAATCACACGTGTATATGTTGATATTTAAGAGATATACATTAAAGAAAATAAAAGGTAATGGTGATATATATGCGGGTTAGACACAAAAAAAAAACACTCAACAAATGGCTACAATTTAAGGAATGTGTTTAGTGATGGCATCAGATTCCTAATGATTGAGAAAGGTCTGGTGGCAAGAAAAGCTGCTTCTAGGAGGTTGTCAAGTGTTTTCGTTCGACGATTCCATTCTTGGGTGGTTGGTTTAGCCCTTGCTCTTGTTACTCGAATCCTTGCCCGGTATATCCCATTTTAATTTTACACCATTGTGAACCTTACACCTTTTTTACTCTCTGATCGAGGTTCTCGGCATTGAAAAATCTCCGTAAACTAAATCACACGTGTATATGTTGATATTTAAGAGATATACAGTAAAGAAAATCAAAGGCAATGGTGATATATATGCGGATTAGACACAAAAAAAAAACACTCAACAAATGGCTAAAATTTAAGGAATGTGTTTGGTGACGGCATCAGATTCCTAATTGATGGAGAAAGTTCTAGTGGTAAGAAAAGTTGCTTCTAGGAAGTAGTCAAGTGTTTTCGCTCGACGATTCCATTCTTGGGTGGTTGGTTTGGCCCTTGTTCCTGTAACTTCAATCCTAGCCCGGTATATCGCATTTTAGTTTTACACCATTGTGAACCTTATGCCTTTTTTACTCTCTGATCGAGGTTCTCGGCATTGAAAAATCTTCGTGTAAACTAGTGTATATGTTGACATTTAAGAGATATACAGTCAAGAAAATCAAGGGCAATGGTGATATATATGCGGATTAGACACACAAAAAAAAAACAGTCAACAAATGTCTACAATTTAAGGAATGTGTTTAGTGACGGCATCAGATTCCTAATTGATGGAGAAAGGTCTGGTGGCAAGAAAAGCTGCTTCTAGGAGGTTGTCAAGTGTTTTCGCTCGATGATTCCATTCTTGGGTGGTTGGTTTGGCCATTGTTCCCATAACTCGAATCATATCCCGGTATATCCCATTTTAATTTTACACCATTGTGAACCTTACGCCTTTTTTACTCCCTGATTGAGGTTCTCGGCATTGAAAAATCTTCGTAAACTAAATCACACGTGTATATGTTGACATTCAAGAGATATACAGTCAAGAAAATCAAGGGCAATGGTGATATATATGCGGATTAGACACAAAAAAAAACACTCCACAAACGGCTACAATTTAAGGAATGTGTTTAGTGACGGCATCAGATTCCTAATTGATAGAGAAAGGTCTGGTGGCAAGAAAAGCTGCTTATAGGAGGTTGTCAAGTGTTTTCGCTCGACGATTCCATTCTTCGGTGGTTGGTTTGGTCCTTGTTCCTTTAACTCGAATCCTAGCCCGGTATATCCCATTTTAGTCTTACACCATTGTGAACCTTATGTCTTTTTTACTCTCTGATCGAGGTTCTCGGCATTGAAAAATCTTCGTAAACTAAATCATACGTGTATATGTTGACATTTAAGAGATATACAGTCAAGAAAATCAAGGGCAATGGTGATATATATGCGGATTAGACACCAAAAAAAACAGTCAACAAATGGCTACAATTTAAGGTATGTGTTTAGTGACGGCATCAGATTCCTAATTAATGGAGAATGGTCAGGTGGCAAGAAAAACTACTTCTAGGAGGTTGTCAAGTGTTTTCGCTCGATGATTCCAATCTTAGGTGGTTGGTTTGGCCCTTGTTCCCGTAACTCGAATCCTAGCCCGGTATATCCAATTTTAATTTTACACCATTGTGAACCTTACGCCTTTTTTACTCTCTGATCGAGGTTCTCGGCATTAAAAAATATTCGTTAACTCAATCACACATATATATGTTGACATTTAAGAGATATACAGTCAAGAAAATCAAGGGCAATGGTGATATATATGCGGATTAGCCACCAAAAAAAACACTCAATAAATGGCTACAATTTAAGGAATGTGTTTCGTGATGGCATCAGATTCCTAATGATGGAGAAAGGTCTGGTGGCAAGAAAAGCTGCTTCTAGGAGGTTGTCAAGTGTTTTCGCTCGATGATTCCATTCTTGGGTGATTGGTTTAGCCCTTGTTCCCATAACTCGAATCCTAGCCCGGTATATCCCATTTTAATTTTACACCATTGTGAACCTTACGCCTTTTTTACTCTCTGATCGAGGTTCTCGGCATTGAAAAATCTCCGTAAACTAAATCACACGTGTATATGTTGATATTTAAGAGATATACAGTAAAGAAAATCAAAGGCAATGGTGATATATATGCGGATTAGACACCAAAAAAAAAAACACTCAACAAATGGCTAAAATTTAAGGAATGTGTTTGGTGACGGCATCAGATTCCTAATTGATGGAGAAAGTTCTGGTGGTAAGAAAAGCTGCTTCTAGGAGGTTGTCATGTGTTTTCGCCCGACGATTCCATTCTTGGGTGGTTGGTTTGGCCCTTTTTCCTGGAACTCGAATCCTAGCCCGGTATATCCCATTTTAATTTTACACCATTGTGAACCTTACGCCATTTTTACTCTTTGATCGAGGTTCTCGGCATTGAAAAATCTTCTTAAACTAAATCACACGTGTATATGTTGATATTTAAGAGATATACATTAAAGAAAATAAAAGGTAATGGTAATATATATGCGGGTTAGACACAAAAAAAAAACACTCAACAAATGGCTACAATTTAAGGAATGTGTTTAGTGATGGCATCAGATTCCTAATGATTGAGAAAGGTCTGGTGGCAAGAAAAGCTGCTTCTAGGAGGTTGTCAAGTGTTTTCGTTCGACGATTCCATTCTTGGGTGGTTGGTTTGGCCCTTGCTCTTGTTACTCGAATCCTTGCCCGGTATATCCCATTTTAATTTTACACCATTGTGAACCTTACACCTTTTTTACTCTCTGATCGAGGTTCTCGGCATTGAAAAATCTCCGTAAACTAAATCACACGTCTATATGTTGATATTTAAGAGATATACAGTAAAGAAAATCAAAGGCAATGGTGATATATATGCGGATTAGACACAAAAAAAAAAACACTCAACAAATGGCTAAAATTTAAGGAATGTGTTTGGTGACGGCATCAGATTCCTAATTGATGGAGAAAGTTCTAGGGGTAAGAAAAGCTGCTTCTAGGAAGTAGTCAAGTGTTTTCGCTCGACGATTCCATTCTTGGGTGGTTGGTTTGGCCCTTGTTCCTGTAACTTCAATCCTAGCCCGGTATATCGCATTTTAGTCTTACACCATTGTGAACCTTATGCCTTTTTTACTCTCTGATCGAGGTTCTCGGCATTGAAAAATCTTCGTGTAAACTAGTGTATATGTTGACATTTAAGAGATATTCAGTCAAGAAAATAAAGGGCAATGGTGATATATATGCGGATTAGACACACACAAAAAAAACAGTCAACAAATGTCTACAATTTAAGGAATGTGTTTAGTGACGGCATCAGATTCCTAATTGATGGAGAAAGGTCTGGTGGCAAGAAAAGCTGCTTCTAGGAGGTTGTCAAGTGTTTTCGCTCGATGATTCCATTCTTGGGTGGTTGGTTTGGCCATTGTTCCCATAACTCGAATCATATCCCGGTATATCCCATTTTAATTTTACACCATTGTGAACCTTACGCCTTTTTTACTCCCTGATTGAGGTTCTCGGCATTGAAAAATCTTCGTAAACTAAATCACACGTGTATATGTTGACATTCAAGAGATATACAGTCAAGAAAATCAAGGGCAATGGTGATATATATGCGGATTAGACACAAAAAAAAACACTCCACAAACGGCTACAATTTAAGGAATGTGTTTAGTGACGGCATCAGATTCCTAATTGATAGAGAAAGGTCTGGTGGCAAGAAAAGCTGCTTATAGGAGGTTGTCAAGTGTTTTCGCTCGACGATTCCATTCTTCGGTGGTTGGTTTGGTCCTTGTTCCTTTAACTCGAATCCTAGCCCGGTATATCCCATTTTAGTCTTACACCATTGTGAACCTTATGTCTTTTTTACTCTCTGATCGAGGTTCTCGGCATTGAAAAATCTTCGTAAACTAAATCATACGTGTATATGTTGACATTTAAGAGATATACAGTCAAGAAAATCAAGGGCAATGGTGATATATATGCGGATTAGACACCAAAAAAAACAGTCAACAAATGGCTACAATTTAAGGTATGTGTTTAG
Source organism: Helianthus tuberosus (assembly GCA_030545235.1). Classification (NCBI taxonomy): domain Eukaryota; kingdom Viridiplantae; phylum Streptophyta; class Magnoliopsida; order Asterales; family Asteraceae; genus Helianthus; species Helianthus tuberosus. The sequence goes on along the minus strand of CM060422.1, from coordinate 36,757,049 downwards.
TGACGGCATCAGATTCCTAATTAATGGAGAATGGTCAGGTGGCAAGAAAAACTACTTCTAGGAGGTTGTCAAGTGTTTTCGCTCGATGATTCCAATCTTAGGTGGTTGGTTTGGCCCTTGTTCCCGTAACTCGAATCCTAGCCCGGTATATCCAATTTTAATTTTACACCATTGTGAACCTTACGCCTTTTTTACTCTCTGATCGAGGTTCTCGGCATTAAAAAATATTCGTTAACTCAATCACACATATATATGTTGACATTTAAGAGATATACAGTCAAGAAAATCAAGGGCAATGGTGATATATATGCGGATTAGCCACCAAAAAAAACACTCAATAAACGGCTACAATTTAAGGAATGTGTTTAGTGACAGCATCAGATTCCTATTTGATGGAGAAAGGTCTGGTGGCAAGAAAAGCAGCTTCTAGGAGGTTGTCAAGTGTTTTCGCTCGACGATTCCATTCTTGGATTGTTGGTTTGGCCCTTGTTCTTGTAACTCGAATCCTAGCCCGGTATATCCCATTTTGATTTTACACCATTGTGAACCTTACGCCATTTTTACTCTCTGATCGAGGTTCTCGGCATTGAAAAATCTTCTTAAACTAAATCACACGTGTATATGTTGATATTTAAGAGATATACAGTAAAGAAAATCAAAGGCAATGGTGATATATATGCGGGTTAGACACAAAAAAAAAACACTCAACAAATGGCTACAATTTAAGGAATGTGTTTAGTGACGGCATCAGATTCCTAATTGATGGAGAAAGGTCTAGTGGCAAGAAAAGCTGCTTCTAGGAGGTTGTCAAGTGTTTTCGCCCGACGATTCCATTCTTGGGTGGGTAGTTTGGCCCTTTTTCCTGGAACTCGAATCCTAGCCCGGTATATCCCATTTTAATTTTACACCATTGTGAACCTTACGCCATTTTTACTCTCTGATCGAGGTTCTCGGCATTGAAAAATCTTCTTAAACTAAATCACACGTGTATATGTTGATATTTAAGAGATATACAGTAAAGAAAATAAAAGGCAATGGTGATATATATGCGGGTTAGACACAAAAAAAAAACACTCAACAAATGGCTACAATTTAAGGAATGTGTTTCGTGATGGCATCAGATTCCTAATGATGGAGAAAGGTCTGGTGGCAAGAAAAGCTGCTTCTAGGAGGTTGTCAAGTGTTTTCGCTCGATGATTCCATTCTTGGGTGATTGGTTTAGCCCTTGTTCCCATAACTCGAATCCTAGCCCGGTATATCCCATTTTAATTTTACACCATTGTGAACCTTACGCCTTTTTTACTCTCTGATCGAGGTTCTCGGCATTGAAAAATCTCCGTAAACTAAATCACACGTGTATATGTTGATATTTAAGAGATATACAGTAAAGAAAATCAAAGGCAATGGTGATATATATGCGGATTAGACACCAAAAAAAAACACTCAACAAATGGCTAAAATTTAAGGAATGTGTTTGGTGACGGCATCAGATTCCTAATTGATGGAGAAAGTTCTGGTGGTAAGAAAAGCTGCTTCTAGGAGGTTGTCATGTGTTTTCGCCCGACGATTCCATTCTTGGGTGGTTGGTTTGGCCCTTTTTCCTGGAACTCGAATCCTAGCCCGGTATATCCCATTTTAATTTTACACCATTGTGAACCTTAGGCCATTTTTACTCTCTGATCGAGGTTCTCGGTATTGAAAAATCTTCTTAAACGAAATCACACGTGTATATGTTGATATTTAAGAGATATACAGTAAAGAAAATAAAAGGTAATGGTGATATATATGCGGGTTAGACACAAAAAAAAAAACACTCAACAAATGGCTACAATTTAAGGAATGTGTTTAGTGATGGCATCAGATTCCTAATGATTGAGAAAGGTCTGGTGGCAAGAAAAGCTGCTTCTAGGAGGTTGTCAAGTGTTTTCGTTCGACGATTCCATTCTTGGGTGGTTGGTTTGGCCATTGCTCTTGTTATTCGAATCTTAGCCCGGTATATCCCATTTTAATTTTACACCATTGTGAACCTTACACCTTTTTTACTCTCTGATCGAGGTTCTCGGCATTGAAACATCTCCGTAAACTAAATCACACGTGTATATGTTGATATTTAAGAGATATACAGTAAAGAAAATCAAAGGCAATGGTGATATATTTGCGGATTAGACACCAAAAAAAAACACTCAACAAATGGCTAAAATTTAAGGAATGTGTTTGGTGACGGCATCAGATTCCTAATTGATGGACAAAGTTCTAGTGGTAAGAAAAGCTGCTTCTAGGAAGTAGTCAAGTGTTTTCGCTCGACGATTCCATTCTTGGGTGGTTGGTTTGGCCCTTGTTCCTGTAACTCCAATCCTAGCCCGGTATATCCCATTTTAGTCTTACACCATTGTGAACCTTATGTATTTTTTACTCTCTGATCGAGGTTCTCGGCATTGAAAAATCTTCGTAAACTAAATCACACGTGTATATGTTGACATTTAAGAGATATACAGTCAAGAAAATCAAGGGCAATGGTGATATATATGCGGATTAGACACCAAAAAAAAAACAGTCAACAAATGGCTACAATTTAAGGAATGTGTTTAGTGACGGCATCAGATTCCTAATTAATGGAGAATGGTCAGGTGGCAAGAAAAACTACTTCTAGGAGGTTGTCAAGTGTTTTCGCTCGATGATTCCAATCTTAGGTGGTTGGTTTGGCCCTTGTTCCCGTAAATCGAATCCTAGCCCGGTATATCCAATTTTAATTTTACACCATTGTGAACCTTACGCCTTTTTTATTCTCTGATCGAGGTTCTCGGCATTAAAAAATCTTCGTTAACTAAATCACACATATATATGTTGACATTTAAGAGATATACAGTCAAGAAAATCAAGGGCCATGGTGATATATATGCGGATTAGCCACCAATAAAAAACACTCAACAAACGGCTACAATTTAAGGAATGTGTTTAGTGACAGCATCAGATTCCTATTTGATGGAGAAAGGTCTGGTGGCAAGAAAAGCAGCTTCTAGGAGGTTGTCAAGTGTTTTCGCTCGACGATTCTATTCTTGGATTGTTGGTTTGGCCCTTGTTCTTGTAACTCGAATCCTAGCCCGGTATATCCCATTTTGATTTTACACCATTGTGAACCTTACGCCATTTTTACTCTCTGATCGAGGTTCTCGGCATTGAAAAATCTTCTTAAACTAAATCACACGTCTATATGTTGATATTTAAGAGATATACAGTAAAGAAAATCAAAGGCAATGGTGATATATATGCGGGTTAGACACAAAAAAAAAAACACTCAACAAATGGCTACAATTTAAGGAATGTGTTTAGTGACGGCATCAGATTCCTAATTGATGGAGAAAGGTCTGGTGGCAAGAAAAGCTGCTTCTAGGAGGTTGTCAAGTGTTTTCGCTCGACGATTCCATTCTTGGGTGGTTGGTTTGGCCCTTGTTCTTGTAACTCGAATCCTAGCCTGGTATATCCCATTTTAATTTTACACCATTGTGAACCTTACGCCTTTTTTACTCTCTGATCGAGGTTCTCGGCATTGAAAAATCTCCGTAAACTAAATCACACGTGTATATGTTGATATTTAAGAGATATACAGTAAAGAAAATCAAAGGCAATGGTGATATATATGCGGATTAGACACCAAAAAAAAACACTCAACAAATGGCTAAAATTTAAGGAATGTGTTTGGTGACGGCATCAGATTCCTAATTGATGGAGAAAGTTCTGGTGGTAAGAAAAGCTGCTTCTAGGAGGTAGTCAAGTGTTTTCGCTCGACGATTCCATAGTTGGGTGGTTGGTTTGGCCCTTGTTCCTGTAACTCCAATCCTAGCCCGGTATATCGCATTTTAGTCTTACACCATTTTGAACCTTATGCCTTTTTTACTCTCTGATCGAGGTTCTCGGCATTGAAAAATCTTCGTGTAAACTAGTGTATATGTTGACATTTAAGAGATATACAGTCAAGAAAATCAAGGGCAATGGTGATATATATGCGGATTAGACACAAAAAAAAACAGTCAACAAGTGTCTACAATTTAAGGAATGTGTTTAGTGACGGCATCAGATTCCTAATTGATGGAGAAAGGTCTGGTGGTAAGAAAAGCTGCTTCTAGGAGGTTGTCAAGTGTTTTCGCCCGACGATTCCATTCTTGGGTGGTTGGTTTGGCCCTTTTTCCTGGAACTCGAATCCTAGCCCGGTATATCCCATTTTAGTCTTACACCATTGTGAACCTTATGTCTTTTTTACTCTCTGATCGAGGTTCTCGGCATTGAAAAATCTTCGTAAACTAAATAACACGTGTATATGTTGACATTTAAGAGATATACAGTCAAGAAAATCAAGGGCAATGGTGATATATATGCGGATTAGACACCAAAAAAAACAGTCAACAAATGGCTACAATTTAAGGAATGTGTTTAGTGACGGCATCAGATTCCTAATTGATGGAGAACGGTCAGGTGGCAAGAAAAACTACTTCTAGGAGGTTGTCAAGTGTTTTCGCTCGATGATTCCAATCTTAGGTGGTTGGTTTGGCCCTTGTTCCCGTAACTCAAATCCTAGCCCGGTATATCCAATTTTAATTTTACACCATTGTGAACCTTACGCCTTTTTTACTCTCTGATCGAGGTTCTCGGCATTGAAAAATCTTCGTTAACTAAATCACACGTGTATATGTTGACATTTAAGAGATATACAGTCAATAAAATCAAGGGCAATGGTGATATATATGCGGATTTGTTGGTGCATGTTAGGTGACAACAGCGTTGGATTGGTCTTTGGATATTAAACGAGTTTGGGCCGCGAAGACTTATGAAGACTGAATGGAATTCGAGTTTGTTGAAGCCCAATCTAGTCCAAGTTTAAGTCTATCTAGTCACAAAAAAAAACACTCAACAAACGGCTACAATTTAAGGAATGTGTTTAGTGACAGAATCAGATTCCTATTTGATGGAGAAAGGTCTGGTGGCAAGAAAAGCAGCTTCTAGGAGGTTATCAAGTGTTTTCGCTCGACGATTCCATTCTTGGGTTGTTGGTTTGGCACTTGTTCTTGTAACTCGAATCCTAGCCCGGTATATCCCATTTTGATTTTACACCATTGTGAACCTTACGCCATTTATACTCTTTGATCGCGGTTCTCGGCATTGAAAAATCTTCTTACACTAAATCACATGTGTATATGTTGATATTTAAGAGATATACAGTAAAGAAAATCAAGGGAAATGGTGATATATATGCTGATTAGACACAAAAAAAACACTCAACAAATGGCTAAAATTTAAAGAATGTGTTTGGTGACGACATTAGATTCCTAATTGATGGAGAAAGGTCTGGTGGTAAGAAAAGCTGCTTCTAGGAGGTTGTCATGTGTTTTCGCCCGACGATTCCATTCTTGGGTGGTTGGTTTGGCCCTTTTTCCTGGAACTCGAATCCTAGACCGGTATATCCCATTTTAATTTTACACCATTGTGAACCTTACGCCATTTTTACTCTTTGATCGAGGTTCTCGGCATTGAAAAATCTTCTTAAACTAAATCACACGTGTATATGTTGATATTTAAGAGATATACATTAAAGAAAATAAAAGGTAATGGTGATATATATGCGGGTTAGACACAAAAAAAAAACACTCAACAAATGGCTACAATTTAAGGAATGTGTTTAGTGACGACATTAGATTCCTAATTGATGGAGAAAGGTCTGGTGGTAAGAAAAGCTGCTTCTAGGAGGTTGTCAAGTGTTTTAGCCCGACGATTCCATTCTTGGGTGGTTGGTTTGGCCCTTTTTCCTGGAACTCGAATCCTAGCCCGGTATATCCCATTTTAGTCTTACACCATTGTGAACCTTATGTCTTTTTTACTCTCTGATCGAGGTTCTCGGCATTGAAAAATCTTCGTAAACTAAATCACACGTGTATATGTTGACATTTAAGAGATATACATTCAAGAAAATCAAGGGCAATGGTGATATATATGCGGATTAGACACAAAAAAAAAACAGTCAACAAATGGCTACAATTTAAGGAATGTGTTTAGTGACGGCATCAGATTCCTAATTGATGGAGAATGGTCAGGTGGCAAGAAAAACTACTTCTAGGAGGTTGTCAAGTGTTTTCGCTCGATGATTCCAATCTTAGGTGGTTGGTTTGGCCCTTGTTCCCGTAACTCGAATCCTAGCCCGGTATATCCAATTTTAATTTTACACCATTGTGAACCTTACGCCTTTTTTACTCTCTGATCGAGGTTCTCGGCATTGAAAAATCTTCGTTAACTAAATCACACGTGTATATGTTAACATTTAAGAGATATACAGTCAAGAAAATTAAGGGAAATGGTGATATATATACGGATTTGTTGGTGCATGTTAGGTGACAACAGCGTTGGATTGGTCTTTGGATATTAAACGAGTTTGGGCCGCGAAGACTTATGAAGACTGAATGGAATTCGAGTTTGTTGAAGCCCAATCTAGTCCAAGTTTGTATCAAGTTTAAGTCTATCTAGTTTAGCCCGAATTGTAAATAGAATTCGTATGGGCTTGGCCCAGTTAGAATTGTATGGTTGTGTGTATATAAACAACCTTTACCTAGAGTTTTAGGGTTAGACTTTTGGAGACTTTTAGGCGATTGAGAGAGAGTTCGAATACACAGATTATTGGGTGTGAGTTCGTGAAGATCTTGAGTGATTGTAAACGTTTTCGTTGGATAATCATAGAAGATCGGTTGGTAAATCATTTTGTGTTCTTGTTTCTGTTTGATAGGTTTATCAAGGGGATTCCGCACCCTTGGTAGATTGTCAGTTTTGTTACGATCCACACGGGATAGGGACCTACAGGATTAGTCACCAAAAAAAACACTCAACAAACGGCTACAATTTAAGGAATGTGTTTAGTGACAGCATCAGATTCCTTTTTGATGGAGAAAGGTCTGGTGGCAAGAAAAGCAACTTCTAGGAGGTTGTCAAGTGTTTTCGCTCGACGATTCCATTCTTGGGTTGTTGGTTTGGCCCTTGTTCTTGTAACTCGAATCCTAGCCCGGTATATCCCATTTTGATTTTACACCATTGTGAACCTTACGCCATTTTTACTCTCTGATCGAGGTTCTCGGCATTGAAAAATCTTCTTAAACTAAATCACACGTGTATATGTTGATATTTAAGAGATATACAGTAAAGAAAATCAAAGGCAATGGTGATATATATGCGGGTTAGACACAAAAAAAAAACACTCAACAAATGGCTACAATTTAAGGAATATGTTTAGTGACGGCATCAGATTGCTAATTGATGGAGAAAGGTCTGGTGGCAAGAAAAGCTGCTTCTTGGAGGTTGTCAAGTGTTTTCGCTCGACGATTCCATTCTTGGGTGGTTTGTTTGGCCCTTGTTCTTGTAACTCGAATCCTAGCCCGGTATATCCCATTTTGATTTTACACCATTGTGAACCTTACGCCTTTTTTACTCTCTGATCGAGGTTCTCGGCATTGAAAAATCTCCGTAAACTAAATCACACGTGTATATGTTGATATTTAAGAGATATACAGTCAAGAAAATCAAGGGAAATGGAGATATATATGCGGATTAGACACAAAAAAAAACACTCAACAAATGGCTAAAATTTATGGAATGTGTTTGGTGACGAAATTAGATTCCTAATTGATGGAGAAAGGTCTGGTGGTAAGAAAAGCTGCTTCTAGAAGGTTGTCAAGTGTTTTCGCCCGACGATTCCATTCTTGGGTGGTTGGTTTGGCCCTTTTTCCTGGAACTCGAATCCTAGCCCGGTATATCCCATTTTAATTTTACACCATTGTAAACCTTACGCAATTTTTACTCTCTGATCGAGGTTCTCGGCATTGAAAAATCTTCTTAAACTAAATCACACGTGTATATGTTGATATTTAAGAGATATACAGTAAAGAAAATAAAAGGTAATGGTGATATATATGCGGGTTAGACACAAAAAAAAAACACTCAACAAATGGCTACAATTTAAGGAATGTGTTTAGTGATGGCATCAGATTCCCAATGATGGAGAAAGGTCTGGTGGCAAGAAAAGCTGCTTCTAGGAGGTAGTCAAGGGTTTTCGCTCTACGATTCCATTCTTGGGTGGTTGGTTTGTCCCTTGTTCCTGTAACTCGAATCCTAGCCCAATATATCTCATTTTAGTCTTACACCATTGTGAACCTTACACCTTTTTTACTCTCTGATCGAGGTTCTCGGCATTGAAAAATCTCCGTAAACTAAATCACACGTGTATATGTTGATATTTAAGAGATATACACTAAAGAAAATCAAAGACAATGGTGATATATATGCGGATTAGACACAAAAAAAACACTCAACAAATGGCTAAAATTTAAGGAATGTGTTTGGTGACGGCATCAGATTCCTAATTGATGGAGAAAGTTCTGGTGGTAAGAAAAGCTGCTTCTTGGAGTTTGTCATGTGTTTTCGCTCGACGATTCTATTCTTAGGTGGTTGGTTTGGCCCTTGTTCCTGTTACTCGAATCCTAGCCCGGTATATCCCATTTTAGTCTTACACCATTGTGAACCTTATGCCTTTTTTACTCTCTGATCGAGGTTCTCGGCATTGAAAAATCTTCGTGTAAACTAGTGTATATGTTGACTTTAAGAGATATACAGTCAAGAAAATCAAGGGCAATGGTGATATATATGCGGATTAGACACAAAAAAAAAACAGTCAACAAATGTCTACAATTTAAGGAATGTGTTTAGTGACGGCATCAGATTCCTAATTGATGGAGAAAGGTCTGGTGGCCAGAAAAGCTGCTTCTAGGAGGTTGCCAAGTGTTTTCGCTCGATGATTCCATTCTTGGGTGGTTGGTTTGGCCCTTGTTCCCGTAACTCGAATCCTAGCCTGGTATATCCCATTTTAATTTTACACCATTGTGAACCTTACGCCTTTTTTACTCTCTGATCGAGGTTCTCGGCATTGAAAAATCTTCGTAAACTAAATCACACGTGTATATGTTGACATTCAAGAGATATACAGTCAAGAAAATCAAGGGCAATGGTGATATATATGCGGATTAGACACCAAAAAAAACACTACACAAACGGCTACAATTTAAGGAATGTGTTTAGTGACGGCATCAGATTCCTAATTGATAGAGAAATGTCAGGTGGCAAGAAAAGCTGCTTATAGGAGGTTGTCAAGTGTTTTCGCTCGACGATTCCATTCTTCGGTGGTTGGTTTGGCCCTTGTTCCTTTAACTCGAATCCTAGCCCAGTATATCCCATTTTAATTTTACACCATTGTGAACTTTACGCCTTTTTTACTCTCTGATCGTGGTTCTCGGCATTGAAAAATCTTTGTAAACTAAATCACACGTGTATATGTTGTTATTTAAGAGATATACAGTCAAGAAAATCAAGGGCAATGGTGATATATATGCGGATTAGACACAAAAAAAAATAGTCAACAAATGGCTACCATTTAAGGAATGTGTTTAGTGACAGCATCAGATTCCTAATTGATGGAGAAAGATTTGGTGGCAAGAAAAGCTGCTTCTAGGAGGTTGTCAAGTGTTTTCGCTCGACGATTCCATTCTTGGGTGGTTGGTTTGGCCCTTGTTCCTGTAACTCGAATCCTAGCCCGTTATATCCCATTTTAGTCTTACACCATTGTGAACCTTATGTCTTTTTTACTCTCTGATCGAGGTTCTCGGCATTGAAAAATCTCCGTAAACTAAATCACACGTGTATATGTTGATATTTAAGAGATATACACTAAAGAAAATCAAAGACAATGGTGATATATATGCGGATTAGACACAAAAAAAACACTCAACAAATGGCTAAAATTTAAGGAATGTGTTTGGTGACGGCATAAGATTCCTAATTGATGGAGAAAGTTCTGGTGGTAAGAAAAGCTGCTTCTAGGAGTTTGTCATGTGTTTTCGCTCGACGATTCCATTCTTAGGTGGTTGGTTTGGCCCTTGTTCCTGTTACTCGAATCCTAGCCCGGTATATCCCATTTTAGTCTTACACCATTGTGAACCTTATGCCTTTTTTACTCTCTGATCGAGGTTCTCGGCATTGAAAAATCTTCGTGTAAACTAGTGTATATGTTGACTTTAAGAGATATACAGTCAAGAAAATCAAAGGCAATGGTGATATATATGCGGATTAGACACAAAAAAAAAACAGTCAACAAATGTCTACAATTTAAGGAATGTGTTTAGTGACGGCATCAGATTCCTAATTGATGGAGAAAGGTCTGGTGGCCAGAAAAGCTGCTTCTAGGAGGTTGCCAAGTGTTTTCGCTCGATGATTCCATTCTTGGGTGGTTGGTTTGGCCCTTGTTCCCGTAACTCGAATCCTAGCCTGGTATATCCCATTTTAATTTTACACCATTGTGAACCTTACGCCTTTTTTACTCTCTGATCGAGGTTCTCGGCATTGAAAAATCTTCGTAAACTAAATCACACGTGTATATGTTGACATTCAAGAGATATACAGTCAAGAAAATCAAGGGCAATGGTGATATATATGCGGATTAGACACCAAAAAAAACACTACACAAACGGCTACAATTTAAGGAATGTGTTTAGTGACGGCATCAGATTCCTAATTGATAGAGAAAGGTCTGGTGGCAATAAAAGCTGCTTATAGGAGGTTGTCAAGTGTTTTCGCTCGACGATTCCATTCTTCGGTGGTTGGTTTGGCCCTTGTTCCTTTAACTCGAATCCTAGCCCAGTATATCCCATTTTAATTTTACACCATTGTGAACTTTACGCCTTTTTTACTCTCTGATCGTGGTTCTCGGCATTGAAAAATCTTTGTAAACTAAATCACACGTGTATATGTTGTTATTTAAGAGATATACAGTCAAGAAAATCAAGGGCAATGGTGATATATATGCGGATTAGACACAAAAAAAAATAGTCAACAAATGGCTACCATTTAAGGAATGTGTTTAGTGACAGCATCAGATTCCTAATTGATGGAGAAAGATTTGGTGGCAAGAAAAGCTGCTTCTAGGAGGTTGTCAAGTGTTTTCGCTCGACGATTCCATTCTTGGGTGGTTGGTTTGGCCCTTGTTCCTGTAACTCGAATCCTAGCCCGTTATATATCCCATTTTAGTCTTACACCATTGTGAACCTTATGTCTTTTTTACTCTCTGATCGAGGTTCTCGGCATTGAAAAATCTCCGTAAACTAAATCACACGTGTATATGTTGATATTTAAGAGATATACACTAAAGAAAATCAAAGACAATGGTGATATATATGCGGATTAGACACAAAAAAAACACTCAACAAATGGCTAAAATTTAAGGAATGTGTTTGGTGACGGCATAAGATTCCTAATTGATGGAGAAAGTTCTGGTGGTAAGAAAAGCTGCTTCTAGGAGTTTGTCATGTGTTTTCGCTCGACGATTCCATTCTTAGGTGGTTGGTTTGGCCCTTGTTCCTGTTACTCGAATCCTAGCCCGGTATATCCCATTTTAGTCTTACACCATTGTGAACCTTATGCCTTTTTTACTCTCTGATCGAGGTTCTCGGCATTTCAAAATCTTCGTGTAAACTAGTGTATATGTTGACTTTAAGAGATATACAGTCAAGAAAATCAAGGGCAATGGTGATATATATGCGGATTAGACACAAAAAAAAAACAGTCAACAAATGTCTACAATTTAAGGAATGTGTTTAGTGACGGCATCAGATTCCTAATTGATGGAGAAAGGTCTGGTGGCCAGAAAAGCTGCTTCTAGGAGGTTGCCAAGTGTTTTCGCTCGATGATTCCATTCTTGGGTGGTTGGTTTGGCCCTTGTTCCCGTAACTCGAATCCTAGCCTGGTATATCCTATTTTAATTTTACACCATTGTGAACCTTACGCCTTTTTTACTCTCTGATCGAGGTTCTCGGCATTGAAAAATCTTCGTAAACTAAATCACACGTGTATATGTTGACATTCAAGAGATATACAGTCAAGAAAATCAAGGGCAATGGTGATATATATGCGGATTAGACACCAAAAAAAAACACTACACAAACGGCTACAATTTAAGGAATGTGTTTAGTGACGGCATCAGATTCCTAATTGATAGAGAAAGGTCTGGTGGCAATAAAAGCTGCTTATAGGAGGTTGTCAAGTGTTTTCGCTCGACGATTCCATTCTTCGGTGGTTGGTTTGGCCCTTGTTCCTTTAACTCGAATCCTAGCCCAGTATATCCCATTTTAATTTTACACCATTGTGAACTTTACGCCTTTTTTACTCTCTGATCGTGGTTCTCGGCATTGAAAAATCTTTGTAAACTAAATCACACGTGTATATGTTGTTATTTAAGAGATATACAGTCAAGAAAATCAAGGGCAATGGTGATATATATGCGGATTAGACACAAAAAAAAATAGTCAACAAATGGCTACCATTTAAGGAATGTGTTTAGTGACAGCATCAGATTCCTAATTGATGGAGAAAGATTTGGTGGCAAGAAAAGCTGCTTCTAGGAGGTTGTCAAGTGTTTTCGCTCGACGATTCCATTCTTGGGTGGTTGGTTTGGCACTTGTTCCTGTAACTCGAATCCTAGCCCGTTATATATCCCATTTTAGTCTTACACCATTGTGAACCTTATGTCTTTTTTACTCTCTGGTCGAGGTTCTCGGCATTGAAAAATCTCCGTAAACTAAATCACACGTGTATATGTTGATATTTAAGAGATATACACTAAAGAAAATCAAAGACAATGGTGATATATATGCGGATTAGACACAAAAAAAACACTCAACAAATGGCTAAAATTTAAGGAATGTGTTTGGTGACGGCATAAGATTCCTAATTGATGGAGAAAGTTCTGGTGGTAAGAAAAGCTGCTTCTAGGAGTTTGTCATGTGTTTTCGCTCGACGATTCCATTCTTAGGTGGTTGGTTTGGCCCTTGTTCCTGTTACTCGAATCCTAGCCCGGTATATCCCATTTTAGTCTTACACCATTGTGAACCTTATGCCTTTTTTACTCTCTGATCGAGGTTCTCGGCATTGAAAAATCTTCGTGTAAACTAGTGTATATGTTGACTTTAAGAGATATACAGTCAAGAAAATCAAGGGCAATGGTGATATATATGCGGATTAGACACAAAAAAAAAACAGTCAACAAATGTCTACAATTTAAGGAATGTGTTTAGTGACGGCATCAGATTCCTAATTGATGGAGAAAGGTCTGGTGGCCAGAAAAGCTGCTTCTAGGAGGTTGCCAAGTGTTTTCGCTCGATGATTCCATTCTTGGGTGGTTGGTTTGGCCCTTGTTCCCGTAACTCGAATCCTAGCCTGGTATATCCCATTTTAATTTTACACCATTGTGAACCTTACGCCTTTTTTACTCTCTGATCGAGGTTCTCGGCATTGAAAAATCTTCGTAAACTAAATCACACGTGTATATGTTGACATTCAAGAGATATACAGTCAAGAAAATCAAGGGCAATGGTGATATATATGCGGATTAGACACCAAAAAAAACACTACACAAATGGCTACAATTTAAGGAATGTGTTTAGTGACGGCATCAGATTCCTAATTGATAGAGAAAGGTCTGGTGGCAAGAAAAGCTGCTTATAGGAGGTTGTCAAGTGTTTTCGCTCGACGATTCCATTCTTCGGTGGTTGGTTTGGCCCTTGTTCCTTTAACTCGAATCCTAGCCCAGTATATCCCATTTTAATTTTACACCATTGTGAACTTTACGCCTTTTTTACTCTCTGATCGTGGTTCTCGGCATTGAAAAATCTTTGTAAACTAAATCACACGTGTATATGTTGTTATTTAAGAGATATACAGTCAAGAAAATCAAGGGCAATGGTGATATATATGCGGATTAGACACAAAAAAAAATAGTCAACAAATGGCTACAATTTAAGGAATGTGTTTAGTGACAGCATCAGATTCCTAATTGATGGAGAAAGATTTGGTGGCAAGAAAAGCTGCTTCTAGGAGGTTGTCAAGTGTTTTCGCTCGACGATTCCATTCTTGGGTGGTTGGTTTGGCCCTTGTTCCTGTAACTCGAATCCTAGCCCGTTATATCCCATTTTAGTCTTACACCATTGTGAACCTTATGTCTTTTTTACTCTCTGATCGAGGTTCTCGGCATTGAAAAATCTTCGTAAACTAAATCACACGTGTATCTGTTGACAATTAAGAGATATACAGTCAAGAAAATAAAGGGCAATGGTGATATATATGCGGATTAGACACAAAAAAAAAAACAGTCAACAAATGGCTACAATTTAAGGAATGTGTTTAGTGACGGAATCAAATTCCTAATTGATGGAGAATGGTCAGGTGGCAAGAAAAACTACTTCTAGGAGGTTGTCAAGTGTTTTCGCTCGATGATTCCATTCTTGGGTGGTTTTGGCCCTTGTTCCCGTAACTCGAATCCTAGCCCGGTATATCCAATTTTAATTTGCACCATTGTGAACCTTACGCCTTTTTTACTCTCTGATCGAGGATCTCGGCATTGAAAAATCTTCGTTAACTAAATCACATGTGTATATGTTGACATTTAAGAGATATACAGTCAAGAAAATCGAGGGTAATGGTGATATATATGCGGATTAGTCACAAAAAAAAAACACTCAACAAATGGCTACAATTTAAGGAATGTGTTTAGGGACGGCATCAGATTCCTTATTGATGGAGAAACGTCTGGTGGCAAGAAAGGCTGCTTCTAGGAGGTTGTCAAGTGTTTTCGCTTGACGATTCCATTATTGGGTGGTTGGTTTGGCCCTTGTTCCTGTAACTCGAATCCTAGCCCGGAATATACCATTTTAATTTTAAACCATTGGGAACTTTACGTCTTTTTTACTCTCTGATCGAGGTTCTCGGCATTGAAATATCTTCGTAAACTAAATCACACGTGTATATGTTGATATTTAAGAGATATACAGTCAAGAAAATCAAGGGCAATGGTGATATATATGCGGTTAGACACAAAAAAACACTCAACAAATGGCTACAATTTAAGAAATGTGTTTATTGACGGCATCAGATTCCTAATTGATGGAGAAAGGTCTGGTGGCAAGAATAGCTGCTGCTAGGCGGCTGTCAAGTGTTTTCGCTCGACGATTCGGGTGGTTGGTTTGGCCCTTGTTCCTGTAACTCGAATCCTAGCCCGGTATATCCCATTTTAATTTTACACCATTGTGAACCTTACGCCTTTTTTACTCTCTGATCGAGGTTCTCGGCATTGAAAAATCTTCGTAAACTAAATCACACGTGTATATGTTGACATTCATGAGATATACAGTCAAGAAAATCAAGGGCAATGGTGATATATATGCGGATTAGACACCAAAAAAAAAACATTACACAAACGGCTACAATTTAAGGAATGTGTTTAGTGACGGCATCAGATTCCTAATTGATAGAGAAAGGTCTGGTGGCAAGAAAAGCTGCTTATAGGAGGTTGTCAAGTGTTTTCGCTCGACAATTCCATTCTTCGGTGGTTGGTTTGGCCCTTGTTCCTTTAACTCGAATCCTAGCCCAGTATATCCCATTTTAATTTTACACCATTGTGAACTTTGCGCCTTTTTTACTCTCTGATCGAGGTTCTCGGCATTGAAAAATCTTCGTAAACTAAATCACACGTGTATATGTTGACATTTAAGAGATATACAGTCAAGAAAATCAAGGGCAATGGTGATATATATGCGGATTAGACACAAAAAAAAACACTCAACAAAAGGCTACAATTTAAGGAATGTGTTTAGTGACAACATCAGATTCCTAATTGACGGAGAAAGGTATGGTGGCAAGAAAAGCTGCTTCTAGGAGGTTGTCAAGTGTTTTCGCTCAACGATTCCATTCTTGGGTGGTTGGTTTGGCCCTTGTTCCTGTAACTCGAATCCTAGCCCAATATATCCCATTTTAATTTTACACCATTGTGAACTTTACGCCTTTTTTACTCTCTGATCGAGTTTCTCGACATTGAAAAATCTTCGTAAACTAAATCACACGTGTATATGTTGATATTTAAGAGATATACAGTCAAAAAAATCAAGGGCAATGGTTATATATATGCGGATTAGACACAAAAAAAACAGTCAACAAATGGCTACAATTTAAGGAATGTGTTTAGGGACGGCATCAGATTCCTTATTGATGGAGAAAGGTCTGGTGGCAAGAAAGGCTGCTTCTAGGAGGTTGTCAAGTGTTTTCGCTTGACGATTCCATTCTTGGGTGGTTTGTTTGGCCCTTGTTCCTGTAACTCGAATCCTAGCCCGGAATATACCATTTTAATTTTAAACCATTGTGAACTTTATGCCTTTTTTACTCTCTGATCGAGGTTCTCGGCATTGAAATATCTTCGTAAACTAAATCACACGTGTATATGTTGATATTTAAGAGATATACAGTCAAGAAAATCAAGGGCAATGGTGATATATATGCGGTTAGACACAAAAAAACACTCAACAAATGGCTACAATTTAAGAAATGTGTTTAGTGACGGCATCAGATTCCTAATTGATGGAGAAAGGTCTGGTGGCAAGAATAGCTGCTGCTAGGCGGCTGTCAAGTGTTTTCGCTCGACGATTCGGGTGGTTGGTTTGGCCCTTGTTCCCGTAACTCGAATCCTAGCCTGGTATATCCCATTTTAATTTTACACCATTGTGAACCTTACGCCTTTTTTACTCTCTGATCGAGGTTCTCGGCATTGAAAAATCTTCGTAAACTAAATCGCACGTGTATATGTTGACATTCAAGAGATATACAGTCAAGAAAATCAAGGGCAATGGTGATATATATGCGGATTAGACACCAAAAAAAAAAAAAACACTACACAAACGGCTACAATTTAAGGAATGTGTTTAGTGACGGCATCAGATTCCTAATTGATAGAAAAAGGTCTGGTGGCAAGAAAAGCTGCTTATAGGAGGTTGTCAAGTGTTTTCGCTCGACGATTCCATTCTTCGGGGGTTGGTTTGGCCCTTGTTCCTTTAACTCGAATCCTAGCCCAGTATATCCCATTTTAATTTTACACCATTGTGAACTTTGCGCCTTTTTTACTCTCTGATCGAGGTTCTCGGCATTGAAAAATCTTCGTAAACTAAATCACACGTGTATATGTTGACATTTAAGAGATATACAGTCAAGAAAATCAAGGGCAATGGTGATATATATGCGGATTAGACACAAAAAAAAACACTCAACAAAAGGCTACAATTTAAGGAATGTGTTTAGTGACAACATCAGATTCCTAATTGACGGAGAAAGGTATGGTGGCAAGAAAAGCTGCTTCTAGGAGGTTGTCAAGTGTTTTCGCTCAACGATTCCATTCTTGGGTGGTTGGTTTGGCCCTTGTTCCTGTAACTCGAATCCTAGCCCAATATATCCCATTTTAATTTTACACCATTGTGAACTTTACGCCTTTTTTACTCTCTGATCGAGTTTCTCGACATTGAAAAATCTTCGTAAACTAAATCACACGTGTATATGTTGATATTTAAGAGATATACAGTCAAAAAAATCAAGGGCAATGGTTATATATATGCGGATTAGACACAAAAAAAACAGTCAACAAATGGCTACAATTTAAGGAATGTGTTTAGGGACGGCATCAGATTCCTTATTGATGGAGAAAGGTCTGGTGGCAAGAAAGGCTGCTTCTAGGAGGTTGTCAAGTGTTTTCGCTTGACGATTCCATTCTTGGGTGGTTTGTTTGGCCCTTGTTCCTGTAACTCGAATCCTAGCCCGGAATATACCATTTTAATTTTAAACCATTGTGAACTTTATGCCTTTTTTACTCTCTGATCGAGGTTCTCGGCATTGAAATATCTTCGTAAACTAAATCACACGTGTATATGTTGATATTTAAGAGATATACAGTCAAGAAAATCAAGGGCAATGGTGATATATATGCGGTTAGACACAAAAAAACACTCAACAAATGGCTACAATTTAAGAAATGTGTTTAGTGACGGCATCAGATTCCTAATTGATGGAGAAAGGTCTGGTGGCAAGAATAGCTGCTGCTAGGCGGCTGTCAAGTGTTTTCGCTCGACGATTCGGGTGGTTGGTTTGGCCCTTGTTCCCGTAACTCGAATCCTAGCCTGGTATATCCCATTTTAATTTTACACCATTGTGAACCTTACGCCTTTTTTACTCTCTGATCGAGGTTCTCGGCATTGAAAAATCTTCGTAAACTAAATCGCACGTGTATATGTTGACATTCAAGAGATATACAGTCAAGAAAATCAAGGGCAATGGTGATATATATGCGGATTAGACACCAAAAAAAAAAAAACACTACACAAACGGCTACAATTTAAGGAATGTGTTTAGTGACGGCATCAGATTCCTAATTGATAGAAAAAGGTCTGGTGGCAAGAAAAGCTGCTTATAGGAGGTTGTCAAGTGTTTTCGCTCGACGATTCCATTCTTCGGGGGTTGGTTTGGCCCTTGTTCCTTTAACTCGAATCCTAGCCCAGTATATCCCATTTTAATTTTACACCATTGTGAACTTTACGCCTTTTTTACTCTCTTATCGAGGTTCTCGGCATTGAAAAATCTTCGTAAACTAAATCACACGTGTATATGTTGACATTTAAGAGATATACAGCCAAGAAAATCAAGGGCAATGGTGATATATATGCGGATTAGACACCAAAAAAAACACTCAACAAATGGCTACAATTTAAGGAATGTGTTTAGTGACGGCATCAGATTCCTAACTGATGGAGAAAGGTCTGGTGGTAAGAAAAGCTGCTTCTAGGAGGTTGCCAAGTGTTTTCGCTCGACGATTATATTCTAGGGTGGTTGGTTTGGCCCTTGTTCCTGTAACTCGAATCCTATCCAGGTATATCCCATTTTAATTTTACACCATTGTGAACTTTACGCCTTTTTTACTCTCTGATCGAGGTTCTCGACATTGAAAAATCTTCGTAAACTAAATCACACGTGTATATGTTGATATTTAAGAGATATACAGTCAAAAAAATCAAGGGCAATGGTTATATATATGCGGATTAGACACAAAAAAACAGTCAACAAATGGCTACAATTTATGGAATGTGTTTAGGGACGGCATCAGATTCCTTATTGATGGAGAAAGGTCTGGTGGCAAGAAAGGCTGCTTCTAGGAGGTTGTCAAGTGTTTTCGCTTGACGATTCCATTATTGGGTGGTTGGTTTGGCCCTTGTTCCTGTAACTCGAATCCTAGCCCGGAATATACCATTTTAATTTTAAACCATTGGGAACTTTACGTCTTTTTTACTCTCTGATCGAGGTTCTCGGCATTGAAATATCTTCGTAAACTAAATCACACGTGTATATGTTGATATTTAAGAGATATACAGTCAAGAAAATCAAGGGCAATGGTGATATATATGCGGTTAGACACAAAAAAACACTCAACAAATGGCTACAATTTAAGAAATGTGTTTATTGACGGCATCAGATTCCTAATTGATGGAGAAAGGTCTGGTGGCAAGAATAGCTGCTGCTAGGCGGCTGTCAAGTGTTTTCGCTCGACGATTCGGGTGGTTGGTTTGGCCCTTGTTCCTGTAACTCGAATCCTAGCCCGGTATATCCCATTTTAATTTTACACCATTGTGAACCTTACGCCTTTTTTACTCTCTGATCGAGGTTCTCGGCATTGAAAAATCTTCGTAAACTAAATCACACGTGTATATGTTGACATTCATGAGATATACAGTCAAGAAAATCAAGGGCAATGGTGATATATATGCGGATTAGACACCAAAAAAAAACATTACACAAACGGCTACAATTTAAGGAATGTGTTTAGTGACGGCATCAGATTCCTAATTGATAGAGAAAGGTCTGGTGGCAAGAAAAGCTGCTTATAGGAGGTTGTCAAGTGTTTTCGCTCGACAATTCCATTCTTCGGTGGTTGGTTTGGCCCTTGTTCCTTTAACTCGAATCCTAGCCCAGTATATCCCATTTTAATTTTACACCATTGTGAACTTTACGCCTTTTTTACTCTCTGATCGAGGTTCTCGGCATTGAAAAATCTTCGTAAACTAAATCACACGTGTATATGTTGACATTTAAGAGATATACAGTCAAGAAAATCAAGGGCAATGGTGATATATATGCGGATTAGACACAAAAAAAAAACACTCAACAAAAGGCTACAATTTAAGGAATGTGTTTAGTGACAACATCAGATTCCTAATTGATGGAGAAAAGTATGGTGGCAAGAAAAGCTGCTTCTAGGAGGTTGTCAAGTGTTTTCGCTCAACGATTCCATTCTTGGGTGGTTGGTTTGGCCCTTGTTCCTGTAACTCGAATCCTAGCCCAATATATCCCATTTTAATTTTACACCATTGTGAACTTTACGCCTTTTTTACTCTCTGATCGAGTTTCTCGACATTGAAAAATCTTCGTAAACTAAATCACACGTGTATATGTTGATATTTAAGAGATATACAGTCAAAAAAATCAAGGGCAATGGTTATATATATGCGGATTAGACACAAAAAAAACAGTCAACAAATGGCTACAATTTAAGGAATGTGTTTAGGGACGGCATCAGATTCCTTATTGATGGAGAAAGGTCTGGTGGCAAGAAAGGCTGCTTCTAGGAGGTTGTCAAGTGTTTTCGCTTGACGATTCCATTCTTGGGTGGTTTGTTTGGCCCTTGTTCCTGTAACTCGAATCCTAGCCCGGAATATACCATTTTAATTTTAAACCATTGTGAACTTTATGCCTTTTTTACTCTCTGATCGAGGTTCTCGGCATTGAAATATCTTCGTAAACTAAATCACACGTGTATATGTTGATATTTAAGAGATATACAGTCAAGAAAATCAAGGGCAATGGTGATATATATGCGGTTAGACACAAAAAAACACTCAACAAATGGCTACAATTTAAGAAATGTGTTTAGTGACGGCATCAGATTCCTAATTGATGGAGAAAGGTCTGGTGGCAAGAATAGCTGCTGCTAGGCGGCTGTCAAGTGTTTTCGCTCGACGATTCGGGTGGTTGGTTTGGCCCTTGTTCCCGTAACTCGAATCCTAGCCTGGTATATCCCATTTTAATTTTACACCATTGTGAACCTTACGCCTTTTTTACTCTCTGATCGAGGTTCTCGGCATTGAAAAATCTTCGTAAACTAAATCGCACGTGTATATGTTGACATTCAAGAGATATACAGTCAAGAAAATCAAGGGCAATGGTGATATATATGCGGATTAGACACCAAAAAAAAAAAAACACTACACAAACGGCTACAATTTAAGGAATGTGTTTAGTGACGGCATCAGATTCCTAATTGATAGAAAAAGGTCTGGTGGCAAGAAAAGCTGCTTATAGGAGGTTGTCAAGTGTTTTCGCTCGACGATTCCATTCTTCGGGGGTTGGTTTGGCCCTTGTTCCTTTAACTCGAATCCTAGCCCAGTATATCCCATTTTAATTTTACACCATTGTGAACTTTACGCCTTTTTTACTCTCTTATCGAGGTTCTCGGCATTGAAAAATCTTCGTAAACTAAATCACACGTGTATATGTTGACATTTAAGAGATATACAGTCAAGAAAATCAAGGGCAATGGTGATATATATGCGGATTAGACACCAAAAAAAACACTCAACAAATGGCTACAATTTAAGGAATGTGTTTAGTGACGGCATCAGATTCCTAACTGATGGAGAAAGGTCTGGTGGTAAGAAAAGCTGCTTCTAGGAGGTTGCCAAGTGTTTTCGCTCGACGATTATATTCTTGGGTGGTTGGTTTGGCCCTTGTTCCTGTAACTCGAATCCTATCCAGGTATATCTCATTTTAGTCTTACACCATTGTGAACCTTATGCCTTTTTTACTCTCTGATCGAGGTTCTCGGCATTGAAAAATCTTCGTAAACTAAATCACACGTGTATATGTTGATATTTAAGAGATATACAGTAAAGAAAATCAAAGGCAATGGTGATATATATGCGGGTTAGACACAAAAAAAAACATTCAACAAATGGCTAAAATTTAAGGAATGTGTTTGGTGATGGCATCAGATTCCTAATTGATGGAGAAAGTTCGGGTGGTAAGAAAGGCTGCTTCTAGGAGGTTGTCAAGTGTTTTCGCTTGACGATTCCATTCTTGGGTGGTTTGTTTGGCCCTTGTTCCTGTAACTCGAATCCTAGCCCGGAATATACCATTTTAATTTTAAACCATTGTGAACTTTATGCCTTTTTTACTCTCTGATCGAGGTTCTCGGCATTGAAAAATCTTCGTAAATTAAATCACACTAGTATATGTTGATATTTAAGAGACATACAGTCAAGAAAATTAAGGGCAATGGTGATATATATGCGGTTAGACACAAAAAAAAAACACTCAACAAATGGCTACAACTTAAGGAATGTGTTTAGTGACGGCATCAGATTCCTAATTGATGGAGAAAGGTCTAGTGGCAAGAAAAGCTGCTCCTAGGAGGTTGTCAAGTGTTTTCGCTTGACGATTCCATTCTTGGGTGGTTGGTTTGGCCCTTGTTCCTGTAACTCGAATCCTAGCTCGGTATATCCCATTTTAATCTTACACCATTGTGAACCTTACGCCTTTTTTACTCTCTGATCGAGGTTCTCGGCATTGAAAAATCTTCGTAAACTAAATCACACGTGTATATGTTGACATTTAAGAGATATACAGTCAAGAAAATCAAGGGCAATGGTGATATATATGCGGATTAGACACCAAAAAAAACACTCAACAAATGGCTACAATTTAAGGAATGTGTTTAGTGACGGCATCAGATTCCTAATTGATGGAGAAAGTTCTGGTGGTAAGAAAAGCGGCTTCTAGGAGGTTGTCAAGTGTTTTCGCTCGACGATTCCATTCTTGGGTGGTTGGTTTGGCCCTTGTTCCTGTAACTCGAATCCTAGCCATGTATATCTCATTTTAATTTTACACCATTGTGAACCTTACGCCTTTTTTACACTCTGATCGAGGTTCTCGGCATTGAAAAATCTTCGTAAACTAAATCACACGTGTATATGTTGATATTTAAGAGATATACAGTAAAGAAAATGAAAGGCAATGGTGATATATATGCGGGTTACACACAAAAAAAACACTCAACAAATGGCTACAATTAAAGGAATGTGTTTAGTGACGGCATCAGATTCCTAATTGATGGAGAAAGGTCTGGTGGCAAGAAAAGCTGCTTCTAGGAGGTTATCAAGTGTTTTCGCTCGACGATTCCATTCTTGGGTGGTTGGTTTGGCCCTTGTTCTTGTAACTCAAATCCTAGCCCGGTATATCCCATTTTAATTTTACACCATTGTGAACCTTACGCCTTTTTTACTCTCTGATCGAGGTTCTCGGCATTGAAAAATCAATGTAAACTAAATCACACGTGTATATGATGATATTTAAGAGATATACAGTCAAGAAAATCAAGGGCAATGGTGATATATATGCGGATTAGACACCAAAAAAAACACTCAACAAATGGCTAAAATTTTAGGAATGTGTTTGGTGACGGCATCAGATTCCTAATTGACGGAGAAAGGTCTGGTGGTAAGAAAAGCTGCTTCTAGGAGGTTGTCAAGTGTTTTCGCTCGATGATTCCATTCTTGGGTGGTTGGTTTGGCCCTTGTTCCTGTAACTTGAATCCTAGCCTGGTATATCCCATTTTAATTTTACACCATTGTGAACTTTACCCCTTTTTTACTCTCTGATCGAGGTTCTCGACATTGAAAAATCTTCGTAAACTAAATCACACGTGTATATGTTAATATTTAAGAGATATACAGTAAAGAAAATCAAAGGCAATGGTGATATATATGCGGGTTAGACACAAAAAAAAACAATCAACAAATGGCTACAATTTAAGGAATGTGTTTAGTGACGGCATCAGATTCCTAATTGATGGAGAAAGGTCTGGTGGCAAGAAAAGCTGCTTCTAGGATGTTGTCAAGTGTTTTCGCTCGACGATTCCATTCTTGGGTGGTTGGTTTGGCCCTTGTTCTTGTAACTCGAATCCTAGCCCGGTATATCCCATTTTAATTTTACACCATTGTGAACCTTACACCTTTTCTACTCTCTGATCGAGGTTCTCGGCATTGAAAAATCTCCGTAAACTAAATCACACGTGTATATGTTGGTATTTAAGAGATATATACAGTAAAGAAAATCAAAGGCAATGGTGATATATATGCGGATTAGACACCAAAAAAACACTCAACAAATGGCTAAAATTTAAGGAATGTGTTTGGTGACGGCATCAAATTCCTAATTGATGGAGAAAGGTCTGGTGGTAAGAAAAGCTGCTTCTAGGAGGTTGTCAAGTGTTTTCACTCGACGATTCCATTCTTTTTTGGTTGGTTTGGCCCTTGTTCCTGTAACTCGAATCCTAGCCCGGTATATCCCATTTTAATTTTACACCATTGTGAACTTTACGCCTTTTTTACTCTCTGATCGAGGTTCTCGACATTGAAAAATCTTCGTAAACTAAATCACACGTGTATATGTTGATATTTAAGAGATATACAGTAAAGAAAATCAAAGGCAATGGTGATATATATACGGGTTAGACACAAAAAAAGCCACTCAACAAATTGCACAATTTAAGGAATGTGTTTAGTGACGGCATCAGATTCCTAATTGATGGAGAAAGATCTGGTGGTAAGAAAAGTTGCTTCTAGGATGTTGTCCGGTGTTTTCGCTCGACAATTCCATTATTGGGTGGTTGGTTTGGCCCTTGTTCCTGTAACTTGAATCCTAGCCCGGTATATCCCATTTTAGTCTTACACCATTGTGAACCTTATGCCTTTTTTACTCTCTGATCGAGGTTCTCGGCATTAAAAAATCTTCGTAAACTAAATCACACGTGTAAATGTTGACATTTAAGAGATATACAGTCAAGAAAATCAAGGGCAACGGTGATATATATGCGGATTAGACACAAAAAAAAAACACTCAACAAATGGCTACAATTTAAGGAATGTGTTTAGTGACGGCATCAGATTCCTAATTGATAGAGAAAGGTCTGGTGGCAAGAAAACCTGCTTATAGAAGGTTGTCAAGTGTGTTCGCTCGACGATTCCATTCTTCGGTGGTTGGTTTGGCCCTTGTTCCTGTAACTCGAACCCTAGCCCGGTATATCCCATTTTAATTTTGCACCATTGTGAACTTTATGCCTTTTTTACTTTCTGATCGAGGTTCTCGGCATTGAAAAATCTTTGTAAACTACATCACACGTGTATATGTTGATATTTAAGAGATATACAGTCAAGAAAATTAAGGGCAATGGTGATATATATGCGGATTAGACACAAAAAAAAACAGTCAACAAATGGCTACAATTTAAGGAATGTGTTTTGTGACAGCATCAGATTCCTAATTGATGGAGAAAGGTCTGGTGGCAAGAAAAGCTGCTTCTAGGAGGTTGTCAAGTGTTTTCGCTCGAGGATTCCATTCTTGGGTGGTTGGTTTTGCCCTTGTTCCTGTAACTAGAATCCTAGCCTAGTATATCCCATTTTAATTTTACACCATTGTGAACTTTACGCCTTTTTTACTCTCTGATCGAGGTTCTCGACATTGAAAAATCTTCGTAAACTAAATCACACGTGTATATGTTGATATTTCAGAGATATACAGTCAAGATAATCAAGGGGAATGGTGATATATATGCGGTTAGACACAAAAAAAAAACACTCAACAAATAGCTACAATTTAAGGAATGTGTTTAGTGACGGCATCAGATTCCTAATTGATGGAGAAAGGTCTGGTGGCAAGAAAAGCTGCTTTTAGGAGGTTGTCAAGTGTTTTCACTCGACGATTCCATTCTTGGGCGGTTGGTTTGACCCTTATTCCTGTAACTCGAATCCTAGCCCGGTATATCCCATTTTAATCTTACACCATTGTGAACCTTACGCCTTTTTTACTCTCTGATCGAGGTTCTCGGCATTGAAAAATCTTCGTAAACTAAATCACACGTGTATATGTTGATATTAAAGAGATATACGGTCAAGAAAATCAAAGGCAATGGTGATATATATGCGGATTAGACACAAAAAAAACACTCAACAAATGGCTACAATTTAAGGAATGTGTTTAGTGACGGCATCAGATTCCTAATTGATGGAAAAAGGTCTGGTGGCAAGAAAAGCTGCTTCTAGGAGGTTGTAAAGTGTTATCGCTAGACGATTCCATTCTAGGGTGGTTGGTTTGGCCCTTGTTCCTGTAACTCGAATCCTAGCCCGGAATATCCCATTTTAATCTTACACCATTGTGAACCTTACGCCTTTTTTACTCTCTGATCGAGGTTCTCGGCATTGAAAAATCTTCGTAAACTAAATCACACGTGTATATGTAGACATTTAAGAGATATAGAGTCAAGAAAATCAAGGGCAATGGTGATATATATGCAGATTAGACACCAAAAAAAAAAACACTCAACGAATGGCTACAATTTAAGGAATGTGTTTAGTGACGGCATCAGATTCCTAATTGATGGAGAAAGGTCTGGTGGTAAGAAAAGCTGCTTCTAGGAGGTTGTCAAGTGTTTTCACTCGACGATTCCATTCTTGGGTGGTTGGTTTGGCCCTTGTTCCTGTAACTCGAATCCTAGCCCGGTATATCTCATTTTAATTTTACACCATTGTGAACCTTACGCCTTTTTTACTCTCTGATCGAGGTTCTCAGCATTGAAAAATATTCGTAAACTAAATCACACGTGTATATGTTGATATTTAAGAGATATACAGTAAAGAAAATCAAAGGCAATGGTGATATATATACGGGTTAGACACAAAAAAAAAAACACTCAACAAATGGCTACAATGTAAGAAATGTGTTTAGTGACGGCATCAGATTCCTAATTGATGGAGAAAGGTCTGGTGGCAAGAAAAGCTGCTTCTAGGAGGTTGTCAAGTGTTTTCGCTCGACGATTCCATTCTTGGGTGGTTGGTTTGGCCCTTGTTCTTGTAACTCGAATCCTAGCCCGGTATATCCCATTTTAATTTTACACCATTGTGAACCTTACACCTTTTTTACTCTCTGATCGAGGTTCTCGGCATTGAAAAATCTCCGTAAACTAAATTACACGTGTATATGTTGATATTTAAGAGATATATACAGTAAAGAAAATCAAAGGCAATGGTGATATATATGTGGATTAGACACCAAAAAAAACACTCAACAAATGGCTAAAATTTAAGGAATGTGTTTGGTGACGGCATCAGATTCCTAATTGATGGAGAAAGGTCTGGTGGTAAGAAAAGCTGCTTCTAGGAGGTTATCAAGTGTTTTCGCTTGACGATTCCATTCTTGGGTGGTTGGTTTGGCCCTTGTTCCTGTAACTCGAATCCTAGCCCGGTATATCCCATTTTAGTCTTACGCCATTGTGAACCTTATGCCTTTTTTACTCTCTGATCGAGGTTCTCGGCTGTGAAAAATCTTCGTAAACTAAATCACACGTGTATCTGTTGACATTTAAGAGATATACAGTTAAGAAAATCAAGTGCAATGGTGATATATATGCGGATTAGACACCAAAAAAAAACAGTCAACAAATAGCTACAATTTAAGGAATGTGTTTAGTGACGGCATCAGATTCCTAAATGATAGAGAAAGGTCTGGTGTCAAGTGTTTTTACTCGATGATTCCATTCTTGGGTGGTTGGTTTGGCCCTTGTTCCTGTAACTCGAATCCTAGCCCGGTATATCCCATTTTAATTTTACATCATTGTGAACCTTACGCCTTTTTTACTCTCTGATCGAGGTTCTCGGCATTGAAAAATCTTTGTAAACTAAATCACAAGTGTATATGTTTAGATTTAAGAGATATACAGTAAAGAATATCAAGGGCAATGGTGATATATATGCGGGTTAGACACACAAAAAAAAAACACTCAACAAATGTCTACAATTTAAGGAATGTGTTTAGTGACGGCATCAGATTCCTAATTGATAGAGAAAGGTCTGGTGGCAAGAAAAGCTGCTTATAGGAGGTTGTCAAGTGTTTTCGCTCGACGATTCCATTCTTCGGTGGTTGGTTTAGCCCTTGTTCATGTAACTCGAATCCTAGCCCGGTATATCCCATTTTAATTTTACACCATTGTGAACTTTACGCCTTTTTTACTCTCTGATCGAGGTTCTTGGCATTGAAAAATCTTTGTAAATTAAATCACACGTGTATACGTTGATATGTAAGAGATATATACACTAAAGAAAATCAAGGGTAATGGTGATATATATGCGGATTAGACACAAAAAAAACAGTCAACAAATGGCTACAATTTAAGGAATGTGTTTAGTGACAGCTTCAGATTCCTAATTGATGGAGAAAGGTCTGGTGGCAAGAAAAGCTGCTTCTAGGAGGGTGTCAAGTGTTTTCGCTCGACGATTCCATTTTTGAGTGGTTGGTTTGGCCCTTGTTCCTTTAACTCGAATCCTAGCCCAGTATATCCCATTTTAATTTTACACAATTGTGAACTTTACGCCTTTTTTACTCTCTGATCGAGCTTCCTGACATTGAAAAATCTTTGTAAACTAAATCACACGTGTATATGTTGATATTTAAGAGATATATAGTCAAAAAAACCAAGGGCAATGGTGATATATATGCGGATTAGACACCAAAAAAAACAGTCAACAAATGGCTACAATTTAAGGAATGTGTTTAGTGACGACATCAGATTCCTAATTGATGGAGAAAGGTCCGGTGGCAAGAAAAGCTGCTTCTAGGAGGTTGTCAAGTGTTTTCGCTCGACGATTCCATTCTTGGGTGGTTGGTTTAGCCCTTGTTCCTGTAACTCGAATCCTAGCACGGTATATCCCATTTTAATCTTACACCATTGTGAACCTTACGCCTTTTTTACTCTCTGATCGAGGTTCTCGGGATTGAAAATTCTTCGTAAACTAAATCACACGTGTATATGTTGACATTTAAGAGATATACAGTCAAGAAAATCAAGGGAAATGGTGATATATATGCGGATTAGACACCAAAAAAAAAAACAGTCAACAAATAGCTACGATTTAAGGAATGTGTTTAGTGACGGCATCAGATTCCTAAATGATAGAGAAAGGTCTGGTGTCAAGTGTTTTTGCTCGATGATTCCATTCTTGGGTGGTTGGTTTGGCCCTTGTTCCTGTAACTCGAATCCTAGCCTGGTATATCCCATTTTAGTCTTACGCCATTGTGAACCTTATGCCTTTTTTACTCTCTGATCGAGGTTCTCGGCTGTGAAAAATCTTCGTAAACTAAATCACACGTGTATATGTTGACATTTAAGAGATATACAGTTAAGAAAATCAAGTGCAATGGTGATATATATGCGGATTAGACACCAAAAAAAAACAGTCAACAAATAGCTACAATTTAAGGAATGTGTTTAGTGACGGCATCAGATTCCTAAATGATAGAGAAATGTCTGGTGTCAAGTGTTTTTGCTCGATGATTCCATTCTTGGGTGGTTGGTTTGGCCCTTGTTCCTGTAACTCGAATCCTAGCCCGGTATATCGCATTTTAATTTTACACCATTGTGAACCTTACGCCTTTTTTACACTCTGATCGAGGTTCTTGTAGGTCCGGCTAGGGGAGGATCTAGTCGCCTAATCCTTGTATACGAACCACTCCGGTTGTGCGGAATCCAACCGAAATAGCAAACCGAGATAGAACACACAATAATACGACACGCAAAGTTCAACGATTAACACCACTTGTATTAAACGTATGAAAGGTCCGGTTACAGCTCAAGGTTTACAAATCAGTTCTGCAAACTCTCTCTAGTGTGTGTGTGTTCCTGATCTGTCTAAGTGTCTCACTTGTCTAACTATCGAAATGAACACAACACACGGGTATTTATACCCATAACAGCATGTCTGGTCGAAGGATCAAACAGTCTGGTCGAAAGATCATCTTTCGACCAGAAACAGCTCGAACGATCAACATGTACCACGAAGGATGGGATCTTTCGTGGTCCATCTATCGAATGCTATCTATCGAGCAGGTCATCGAAGGATATAGGCAATCCTTCGATGGCACATCCTTCGACCCAACATCTTACAAACATAATGTTGACTGTTTGGCCAAGTCAAACCAGGAGGATGGTTGACTTGGTCAAACTTACAAGACTAACAAGACATCGTTTTACATTGTGACCGAATACAGACAAAGTGCAGATATAAGTGCACCAACAAACTCCCCCTTGGCTGTAGCTTTGTCTGGCTTATCAACAATCAGCTGTTGCTTTGTCTCGATCTTCGATCTTGTAAGTTCTCGTGTCTTCAAGTCTTTGACTTCTATTCAAGTCTTCAATGTCGGAGGATCTTCAAAGTCTTCACGTCTTGAAAGCAGAAAGTGTACCAACAAACTCCCCTGGTTCAGGTAGGAAGTGTGTTGACAAACTCCCCCTTAACATAAGCTCCCCCTTGAGTTATGCTCGTGAAAGTCTTTATCTTTATGAAGTGAGATCCTTGTGGTGTTGATGATGGTCAGCGGCAACTCGATCATCTTCATCATTTGAGTGCCTTCACGTCGTGTCTTCATTCCGAAGCTTGTCATCGACCATGTTCTCCTAGCCTTTAGAATCTGCACATGCAAGAAATCTAAACGCGTAATGAGAACAACCGCTTGGAATATCATAAGCAAACAACACACATGTGACCATTGTTTTAAAACAAACACCGTCCGACAGTTTGAAAGTTTAACAAATTTTATCAATTTCAATTTTAACTTTCAACACTTGCAAATTTCGACCGTTTATGAAGATTTAGTCATTTTCGGTTTTCGTTCAGGTTTCAGGTAACGAAGACTCGAGCTCCAACATCGTACGATCGAAAATAAGATAGAAATAAAATCTTTTTGGCTTTTATAAAGTTTATATTAAAACACACCTAAAATCTTTTTGGTATTTTTGAATATTTCAAATGTAAAGACTGAAAGCAATAAATAAATATATACAGACATTCTTTTTGTGAGTTTCGAGGGTAAGAGAATCATATCAGTGTACGGTCATGCCAAAACGCTCTCTTTGTTCAATTAGTTAACATTAAGATAAGCATCCTATAACAATTATCGGTATTGTTGTCCACTTAAGCTCAACTTATCATTTGTAATCATGGCGAGGGGATACGTTAAGGTATGATTTATACTTACCGACCGGTGTTCATCCACATCACGACACATTCCCGTATCAAGGTATGCACGAGGGTTCATCTTACCGGTGAGTATACCGATTATCATCTGTTTGACCGTATATGATGTGAGATACTCACTTATTTTGAATTTGAAAACAAGCCCTATGTGATATAATCACTTATTGATGAGGAACTTGGTTTTCGATGCATGAGGGCACAGGAGCAAGTCCGTGAACAGGTCAGTACTTTCGTACAGCAGAGAGACGAACTTGACTCCCGGAAAGAATTTGTGATATATTATCACTTATTTGTTTGGACATGTGATTGTTGATCACTTATTGAGGTCGAATGCAATATGTACACGTATGTATAGTATCATGGAAGATCTAGACTTGCGTCCCCGTTATTTTTCGGTAAAAGATACAACCATGATACCCAGATGATAAGCAGCATAAAGACCGAATATCTCAGAACCTCGGCAATCTCTCAAACGAAATTTCGGTACTAAGACCATATGCCAATGAATGGTTCCCACCCAGTCTTCAGTCGATTTAAGTTTATATCACCCTGCACACTTTAAAATGATTGTGAGCCTACCGATACATCTTATATAGAGCTGCTTATCGTTTTTCATTTAAGGTTTAAAGAGTGTAAAGACAGACCACTGATGTACTATCATTTTCTCTTTTGCTCGCCAGGAAACTCATTTTTGTTTTTCTATTGTTTTTGTGTTTTTGAAATTTTTCAATGTTTTTGGATTTTCAAATTTGGATTTACTCCCCCTAAAATCAATAAACTAAGACAAATTTAAAACACAAAGATATTTACAAAAATGATTTTTCGATGTTGGTTTTACTCTTGCTTGACCTTAATGCCGTTTACCAATAATAAATAGTCAAATCTTGATTTGTCAAATGCTTTGGTAAAAAGGTCGGCACGTTGGTCATCGGTGTGGACGTAAGCAACATCGATTAGCCTTTTCTCAAAGCAATCACGTATGAAGTGATACTTAATGTCGATGTGCTTAGTCTTTGAATGCTGCACAGGATTTTTAGTGATCTGTAATGCGGCAGAATTATCAACGTAAATAGGAGTAGATAGGAATTCAAAACCGTAATCACGCATTTGTTGTTGGATCCATAGGACTTGGGAGCAACAACTTGAGGCAGCAATGTATTCAGCTTCGCATGTTGACGTAGCGACGCACGTCTGCTTCTTGCACTGCCATGTGACTAGGCGATTTCCCAAAAACTGACATCCAGCCGTTGTGGATTTGCCGTCGATTTTGCATCCGCCAAAATCAGAATCACTGAATGCGATCAAGTCAAAGTTATTATCCCTAGGGTACCACAGACCGGTGTCAGGGTAACCCTTCAAATAACGAAAAATCCTTTTTACAGCTGCAAGATGTGAGGCCTTCGGGTTCACTTGATATCTGGCAAGCAGGCACGTTGGGTACATTATATCTGGTCTTGATGCTGTGAGGTACATAAGAGATCCAATCATCGCGCGATAGAATGAGGGGCTAACATCTTGACCCTTCAAGTCTGGAGTAATTCCGTGATTTTGTGGCAATGGGGAACCGATGGGCATTGCATCAGACATCTGGAACCGGCTCAAGATGTCACCAACATATTTAGTCTGATGGATGAATATCCCAGACTCTGTTTGTTGTACTTGCAGGCCCAAAAAGAAAGTCATTTCCCCCATAGCACTCATCTCGAATTTATCCTGCATTACACGCTCGAAATCCCTACACAAAACATCATTAGTAGAACCAAAAATAATATCATCAACGTATACCTGTACCAGTAGAAGATCTCCATCTTGTTCTTTGATGAAAAGAGTACAGTCGATAAGACCTCTGCGAAATCCATTCTCCAGCAGATAATTAGATAAGGTTGCGTACCAAGCTCGCGGTGCTTGATGTAGACCATATAGAGCTTTGTTGAGCAACCAAACCCGATCGGGATGGATAGGATCTTCAAAACCTGGAGGCTGCTCGACGTACACCTCTTCTTCTACCACACCATGTAAGAAAGCACTCTTCACGTCCATCTGGTATACCTTGAAACCTTTGAATGAGGCATAAGCCAGAAAGATCCGAATGGCTTCTAGACGTGCAACAGGTGCATACACTTCGTTGTAGTCAATTCCTTCAATCTGACGAAAACCTTGAACGACTAGCCTTGCTTTGTTCCGGATAACGATCCCACGGTCATCCTTCTTGCATTTAAACACCCAACGGGTACCAATCTTCTTGTATCCAGCAGGTTTCTCTACGAGTTTCCAGACACCAAGCTTCTGGAATTGTTGCAGTTCTTCCTGCATCGCTTCAACCCATGAGCTATCTTTCAAAGCATCTTTCCAAGTTCTTGGCTCTTCCTGTGAGACATAACACGCGAAAGACCAATCATTCTGTTGACCAGATTCTCGGATAGTTGCATACAAGCCTGCATTGTTGTTATTCCGCAACATGTTTCTTGTTTGAACGCCACTATGTACATTTCCGATGATGTTTTGTTGAGGATGGGTATTGTGAATCCTTGTTTCTGGATTATCTTGAACTGGAATATTTGTACCCAGATTGTTGAGATTGAGATCAGCAATCAATTCAAGTCCCGGAATTGACGAAGAGGATGATGCAGAAGTTTCAGCTGTTCTAGGGACATCCACTGGAGGAGTACCCTCTGAAATACCGTGAACTGCTGTTGGAGCTTCTTGATCTGCATCTAGAAATTCGTCATCCTCTGAAGATTCGTTCAATTCGGTAGCATCTTGAAAAACCTCATTGTCGAGAGCATTATTGTTCACTGAAGATGGTTCTTGATTGACTATAATGGGACGAACCAACGGTGAATCTGTTGCATTGTCGCTCTCGAAAAACATCCTTGCCGCAGCACTTTCTTCAACGGCTTCAACATTGATCGAATTGAAAAAGTCATCGTACTCAAACATCCAAGGCTGACCAGGATTTCTGACTGGTAAAGTGTGCCTTTGTACTCTGACTTCAGACCATTCCTCGACCCTTTTAGTCTCTAGATTCCAGACTCTTAAGTTTGGGGTGGAATACCCAAGAAAGTATCCCTCAATGGCTCTAGCCCCAAACTTTCCATTAGGATCGATAATTGTGCAAGGAGCTCCAAACGGTTCGAGATAAGACAAGTCTGGTTTTCGTTTGTTGATAAGCTCAAAGCAGGTCTTGTTGTGTCTTTTGACTGTAAGGACTCGGTTCAAAGTATAGCATGCAGAGGATACAGGTGAAGAATACCTTTTGAAGTGCAAAACTCCGCCATGGCATGATTTTTGAATTCAGTACCATTGTCGCTACGTATCCGCCTAACCTTCAAGTTGTAAAGATTCTCAATCTGAATGATCAAGTTTTTGATAATACCGAAGGTTTCACTCTTGTGTGCCATGAACGCCACCCAAGAAAATCTTGAATAATCATCAGTAATCACGAGGCAATATTGATCATTCCTAATGCTTTTGTGTTTGACAGGACCGAACAAATCCATGTGCAAACGCTCAAGAGGAACAGCCACCGTGTTGACTTTCTTTGTAGGGTGTCGCTTCTTCGTTTGTTTTCCTTTCTGGCACGAAACACAGACGTCTTGAAGATGGAAATTTTTAAGAGGAACACCATTCACCAATTCATTTGATACCAAATGATTCATTTTGCGTAAGTGAATGTGGCCCATTCGTCTGTGCCAAGAGATTGTGTCTTTTTCTGTGGCTTTGGAAACGAAACATGTTGCTTGTGCAGACGTTGTGATAGCTTGGCTCATATCAAGGACATACAGATCATTTATCCTTGGAGCCGACAAGAGAATCCATTCTTTTGGAATTTTGAAGCCGGGTTTCAGCACATAACATCCATTAGCATCAAAGTGTACTGAGAACTGCTTGTCACAAATTTGAGAAACACTAAGAAGATTGTGATCAAGTTGTTGCACAAAGTTGATCTTGTCAAAGCTAACAACCCCGTTGGAAATCATTCCTTCACCCGTAATATATCCGCCCTTGTCTCCAGCAAAAGCAACATAACCTCCTCTAATAGATTTGACGTCGTAGAGAAGCTTCATGTCGCCTGTCATGTGCCTGGATGCCCCACTATCAACTATCCAATGACTACTGATAGTTCCTCCTGGAACACCCTGCACATGAACTCAAATGATTAGTTGGAGATGGGGACCCAAGCCATTGTGGTCTTGGGTCTTCCATTTTTATCAACAACAATAACTTCCACCTTTTGATGATTCGGAAATTTTGATGGCCCCCCTGATTCAGTAACCGTTTTCGGTTTCCAGGTCTGTTGAGTTTTACCAGTTTGATTGTTTGAAGTTTTTGAAAACTTTGAATTATCTGGTTTAACTGAAACAGATGGTTTGTGAACCACATCGGTTTTAATTGCCTTTTCAATTTTCTTGACCTGTTGGCGTTTCTGTTTCTTTTCCCTTTCTCTTATGAGTCGGGGATCTTGTTTTACAGAAACAGATCGCCTACGGTCAGTTGGGCCACGGGGATCATCATCTTTTCCTTTTAACTTATGAAGATACGGGCAATTTCTGACAATGTGCCCAATTGTACCACATTCAAAACATGATCTTCGTTCAACAAACCCCGAAGTATCATGTGGTCGTCTTGCCGATGATGAACTTTGTGAACCCGAGGTACTAGGTTTTGAACTACTTGGTTCATTCCTTTTCATCACTGTTGCCTTTTGGACAAAATCTAGGTTAGATTGATTTGCAAACTTTTCAATTTTGTCCGTTCCCTTCGATTTCACAAAGTTCACATTCTTCTTCTTCTTCTGATTCGGCTTCTTTCGATCTTGAGCCGGTGTCTTACCATTTGTTTTGGTATGGTTTTGCTGTTTTGGCACTGTTGGTAATTTCTTGTTCCCAAACTGTTTTCTAACTTCAGCCTTTGGGATAGGAGGACACTGTGTAACTGTAACATGTGGTCCTGTCTTTCCCAAAAACTTACGTGTAGAATTTTCAAAGACTTTACTGATTAAAGATTGATTAACATTTTTAATAGGAAAATCTTTGTCTGAATAGATTTTATCATCACCAACAAGAGTGTACAGCAAATCCACACTCTCCGACTCTTTTGCAGATGTGGACTCGGTTGGAATAGTCTTAGCAGGTTTTGTGGGAGGATCACATAGGATATGATTCTCAAGAGGTATGTCCTCTTCTTTGACTACTGCATCAGACTTTTCCGAATCAGTATCATCAGACTCATCATCAGAAGAATCAACATCCTCAACCACCACTGGAGGATCCTGATTCTGTTCAGCAGTTACAAATGTATCTGCTGACACATCTGAATCTGACGATACTTCTTTCTTGTATCCGAGCCCTGCTGCAAATTCCTCAATGTCCAAAGGAACAGATGGCTCAAAGTGAGTCCTATACTCCTCATCAGGCAAAGCATCAAAATTGTTTCTCACGGGTGGTGGACATTTCTTGTAACCTATGCATGTGACATCCTTTTTCTCTTTTTGAACATCAATGATGTGATCCAACACATAGCTAGAACTCAAATAACTGTCTAACTTGAGTCGGATCGCCTCACTTTCTGTTTTAACACAAGCCATTTCTTTTTGCATTACCTCAAGACGAGTGATATACAAATTAATGTCCGTTTGTTTTCTAGAAACCATTTTAGTTAACTCTGTTTTATCTTTCTTCAATGTTTCAATCATTGATTTATAATCCTTTTCATGGTTTTCATAAAACATATTGGCTTCAGTGCACTTTGAAATATCAACTGTCAATTTCTGATTATGAATAAATGTCACATCATATTTCTCTTGCAAAGCCTTGTGTTTGCTTTGCAATTCACACCACCTATCCTTCACAGAAACATGTTTGTCTTGCAATTCAAACAAACTAGCTTGTAAAGCATCGTGTTTGCCTTGCAACTCAGACATGTTTGCTTCCAACACAGCACATCTATCATGCAAACTATCACAGTTATTACAGCTAACAGAAGTGGGTTCGTCGACACATACCTGACTTGATGAACTGTCGACATTCGCCATAAAGGCTGAATGGAGAGAAGACAAAGAATAAGCAGCTTGATCCACCAGAATAGATCTTCTTTGAATTCCTGCTGCAGCTTCCTCCAAAAGTTCATCAATGTTTGCATTAACTGATGCAGTTGATGTGTCATCTTCCTGATCATTGCCTGAAGCAGAGGACTTTTCATCTGAACTTCCACTGTACCCGGAAGAGTCTTCATCCTCAGAAGATACATCACCATTGGTGGAAGATTCTCCACCACTGGTGTGATTAAGATCCTTGACAATCTCAGCAAAACATGCCGTTCCATCCGGAGCATCATTTCCCAACTGTAGTGACCAGTCACAACCTTCATCTACTTGAACCACAAGTGCCTGGTTGGCATTTGATGGTCCTGCTTGGCTTTGGTTGTTGACAGGTACCAGCGTACGAACATTGTTCCTATTCTGGTTCTGCTGGTTGCC
Organism: Helianthus tuberosus; assembly: GCA_030545235.1. Taxonomy (NCBI): domain Eukaryota; kingdom Viridiplantae; phylum Streptophyta; class Magnoliopsida; order Asterales; family Asteraceae; genus Helianthus; species Helianthus tuberosus. The sequence goes on along the minus strand of CM060422.1, from coordinate 36,719,501 downwards.
TTGACCTCTGAAGGGATTCTGGTTTCCATGCTGAGATGGTCTTGTACATTCACGCTTGAAATGACCACGTTCCCCACAGTTGAAGCATTTAACAGCTTGCTTATCAAACCCATACTTGGTGTCTTTCTTGCTTTCCAAGCTGGTTCGGCCCGTTCTTTCCATGAAATCCTTTGCTCGCCTAACAGCACTTGCAAAGGCCCACTTGATATCCATTATTTCCATTTCCTCTTTGTCGATCTGCTGATAGTCTTCTTGTGTCAGATTAATATTACCGATCTGACCTTCCACTAATCCACAGTATGCGCTCACCACAGTGTTTAGCAGCTCCATATGTTCCTTTGCTACTTCCACATTGACTTTAGAAAAGCTTGAGGTGTCGAGCCGTACTGTATTTGGCTTTGATTGTTGACCAGCAGATGATGTGCTTCCATAACAGGCTTGCTGTTGTGGAGGAAGTGGGTTCCCGTACATGTCTGTTGGAACTGTAGATTGAGGAGGAAGTGGATTCCCATACATATCTGTTGTTCCGGGAGATCGAACTGGTAATGGATTCCCGAACATATCAGTTGGTCTGAGCGGTCGTTGGCTTTGCTGTTGCTGTTGAGGAACTGGTTCTAGCAGATTTCCATACATGTCTGTCTTTGGAGGAACCGGCACTTGGATAGTATTGCCATACATATCAGTGCTAGTCACAAATGCTGTTTGAATTGGAGCATGCGAAGAAGGTTTTGTAGAAGTGCTAGGGGTTCCATAATACATATCAGGATTTTGTGGCACTGCAACTCTTTTTGCCTTGAGAATTTCTTCCTGATTCTTGTTTTCTAGAATTTGTACAAAGTCGTTGAAGCTTGTTGTAGCTAAAGTACCATTGTACTTCATGATTTCCAAGAAGGTATTCCATTGGGGTGGCAACGCATCTGCAAACTTTTTCACAATCTCTGCTGCAGTTGTAACAACCTCAAAATTTGCCAATTCAGTCAACAAATGATTAAATCGACTTGTCAAATCATGTAACGACTCATTCTCCATACAAGTGAAGCCATCAAACTCTTTCTTTAGCAATTCTTTTCTCAATTGGCGTGTCGCTTCATTTCCTACGCCCCTTGTCTTTAACGCGTCCCACAATCTCTTCGTTGTCTTGTAACTAACGAATTGATGATAAATGTCTTTACTTAAAGCCTGAGTGAGAATGGCATATGCCTTCTTTTCCAAATCATACACCTTCTTCTGATCTTCTGTAAGATCTGCAAACGTGGCAGCAGATGATGCTGCAACTTCAATTGTTTGATCAAAATCTGTAATGAACCGCAACCACAATTCTGTATTTTGACCTTTAACGTATGTATGAAATCTATCAATCCATCCTGGATATTCATATAAGTGCATCAACTTGGGAGGCCGATTCAAACTTCCCGTTTCACTCTCGCTTAAGAGAATGCTTTGAACACTTGGAATTTGATTGGATACAAATGCCCATTGACCGGTAGAAATTGCATTAGCCTGTGAAGATACCGGTGCGGAAGATGACGGAGTACCAAAATACATATCTGTATTTACCAAAGTATTCCACCTTGGATTCATATTTGATCAGCCGAAGGATACCTGTTCGAAAGACACTTGAAAAACACAAACTGTTAATCACAACCAGACTGATGATCGAAAGATCCACACCTGTTCGAAGGATCAACAGGGTTCGAAAGATCTCTGTTGAATTTCGAACAATGTTTTTCGAAAGATTCTCCAACCGAAGGATCCTTATCCTTCGAAAAAGTACTGTAGACCGAAAGATGAAATCGAAAGATGACTTCGAAAGACTCCCCAATCGAAGGATCCTTGTCTTTCGAAAATGAACAGTAGTCCGAAAGATGAATGTTTCGAAATGATTCCTTGGTTCGAGGGATGATGATCTATCGAACCTCCACTGATCGAAAGATGGTCTTTCGAGTTCGAAGGATATCTTTCGAATGGTTCTGACACAGTTGACAATCGGTGACAAGTTGGTGAAAAAGTTGACGGGTTGGTGAGAACTTTCGGCAGAAAGTATGTTCAGATCATATCTTTCAGGTCTGAACATGCAGGTTTTTCACCAACCGGGTAATGATCAATATTTTAAAAACAAAATACAACTTCCAACACACAAACACTTTGTGATTCAAAATTTTCAAGATCAAATGTGTAATATTATGAAGAACAAACCCAGAAATACAAGAATTTCCAGCAAACCGACAACTATCCAAAACCCGTTTTTGCTAGCAACTTCTCTAAAAACCCATTTTTAACATGTGACAATGAAAAGTGACAAGGTTTTTATAAGAACAAGCAGCAAAAACAGCAATATTTCCAGAAAATATGAACTATAAAATCCCGAAAAACACCAAGAACACCTCGGTTTTAACAAGGATAAGAGCCAAGGCTCTGATACCACTTGTAGGTCCGGCTAGGGGAGGATCTAGTCGCCTAATCCTTGTATACGAACCACTCCGGTTGTGCGGAATCCAACCGAAATAGCAAACCGAGATAGAACACACAATAATACGACACGCAAAGTTCAACGATTAACACCACTTGTATTAAACGTATGAAAGGTCCGGTTACAGCTCAAGGTTTACAAATCAGTTCTGCAAACTCTCTCTAGTGTGTGTGTGTTCCTGATCTGTCTAAGTGTCTCACTTGTCTAACTATCGAAATGAACACAACACACGGGTATTTATACCCATAACAGCATGTCTGGTCGAAGGATCAAACAGTCTGGTCGAAAGATCATCTTTCGACCAGAAACAGCTCGAACGATCAACATGTACCACGAAGGATGGGATCTTTCGTGGTCCATCTATCGAATGCTATCTATCGAGCAGGTCATCGAAGGATATAGGCAATCCTTCGATGGCACATCCTTCGACCCAACATCTTACAAACATAATGTTGACTGTTTGGCCAAGTCAAACCAGGAGGATGGTTGACTTGGTCAAACTTACAAGACTAACAAGACATCGTTTTACATTGTGACCGAATACAGACAAAGTGCAGACATAAGTGCACCAACAGTTCTCGGCATTGAAAAATCTTCGTAAACTAAATCACACGTGTATATGTTGATATTTAAGAGATATACAGTAAAGAAAATGAAAGGCAATGGTGATATATATGCGGGTTAGACACACAAAAAAAACACTCAACAAATGTCTACAATTAAAGGAATTTGTTTAGTGACGACATCAGATTCCTAATTGATGGAGAAAGGTCTGGTGGCAAGAAAAGCTGCTTCTAGAAGGTTGTCAAGTGTTTTCGCTCGACGATTCCATTATTGGGTGGTTGGTTTGGCCCTTGTTCCTGTAACTCGAATCCTAGCCCGGTATATCCCATTTTAATCTTACACCATTGTGAACCTTACGCCTTTTTTACTCTCTGATCTAGGTTCTCGGCATTGAAAAATCTTCGTAAACTAAATCACACGTGTATATGTTGACATTTAAGAGATATACAGTCAAGAAAATCAAGGGAAATGGTGATATATATGCGGATTAGACACAAAAAAAAAACACTCAACTAATGGCTACAATTTAAGGAATGTGTTTAGTGACGGCATCAGATTCCTAATTGATGGAGAAAGGTCTGGTAGTAAGAAAAGCTGCTTCTAGGAGGTTGTCAAATGTTTTCGCTCGACGATTCCATTCTTGGGTGGTTGGTTTGGCCCTTGTTCCTGTAACTCGAATCCTAGCCCGAAATATCCCATTTTAATTTTACACCATTGTGAACTTTACGCCTTTTTTACTCTCTGATCGAGGTTCTCGACATTGAAAAATCTTCGTAATCTAAATCACACGAGTATATGTTGATATTTAAGAGATATACTGTCAAGAAAATCAAGGGCAATGGTGATATATATGCGGTTAGACACAAAAAAAAACACTCAACAAATGGCTACTATTTAAGGAATGTATTTAGTGACGGCATCAGATTCCTAATTGATGGAGAAAGGTCTGGTGGCAAGAAAAGCTGCTCCTAGGAGGTTGTCAAGTGTTTTCTCTCGACGATTCCATTCTTGGGTGGTTGGTTTGGCCCTTTTTCCTGTAACTCGAATCCTAGCCCGGTATATCCCATTTTAATCTTACACCATTGTGAACCTTACGCCTTTTTTACTCTCTGATCGAGGTTCTCGGCATTGAAAAATCTTCGTAAACTAAATCACACGTGTATATGTTGACATTTAAGAGATATACAGTCAAGAAAATCAAGCGCAATGGTGATATATATGCGGATTAGACACCAAAAAAACACTTAACAAATGGCTACAATTTAAGGAATGTGTTTAGTGACGGCATCAGATTCCTAATTGATGGAGAAAGGTCTGGTGGTAAGAAAAGCTGCTTCTAGGAGGTTGTCAAGTGTTTTCGCTCGACGATTCCATTCTTGGGTGCTTGGTTTGGCCCTTGTTCCTGTAACTCGAATCCTAGCCCGGTATATCTCATTTTAATTTTACACCATTGTGAACCTTACGCCTTTTTTACACTCTGATCGAGGTTCTCGGCATTGAAAAATCTTCGTAAACTAAATCACACGTGTATATGTTGATATTTAAGAGATATACAGTAAAGAAAATGAAAGGCAATGGTGATATATATGCGGGTTAGACACAAAAAAAAACACTCAACAAATGGCTACAATTAAAGGAATGTGTTTAGTGACGACATCAGATTCCTAATTGATGGAGAAAGGTCTGGTGGTAAGAAAAGCTGCTTCTAGGAGGTTGTCAAGTGTTTTCGCTCGACGATTCCATTCTTGGGTGGTTGGTTTGGCCCTCGTTCTTGTAACTCGAATCCTAGCCCGGTATATCCCATTTTAATTTTACACCATTGTGAACCTTACGCCTTTTTTACTCTCTGATCGAGGTTCTCGGCATTGAAAAATCTCCGTAAACTAAATCACACGTGTATATGATGATATTTAAGAGATATACAGTCATGAAAATCAAGGGCAATGGTGATATATATGCGGATTAGACACCAAAAAAAACACTCAACAAATGGCTAAAATTTAAGGAATGTGTTTGGTGACGGCATCAGATTCCTAATTGACGGAGAAAGGTCTGGTGGTAAGAAAAGCTGCTTCTAGGAGGTTGTCAAGAGTTTTCGCTCGACGATTCCATTCTTGGGTAGTTGGTTTGGCCCTTGTTCCTGTAACCCGAATCCTAGCCCGGTATATCCCATTTTAATTTTACACCATTGTGAACTTTACGCCTTTTTTACTCTCTGATCGAGGTTCTCGACAATGAAAAATCTTCGTAAACTAAATCACACGTGTATATGTTAATATTTAAGAGATATACAGTTAAGAAAATCAAAGGCAATGGTGATATATATGCGGGTTAGACACAAAAAAAACACTCAACAAATTGCACAATTTAAGGAATGTGTTTAGTGACGGCATCAGATTCCTAATTGATGGAGAAAGGTCTGATGGTAAGAAAAGCTGCTTCTAGGAGGTTGTCAAGTGTTTTCGCCCGACGATTCCATTCTTGGGTGGTTGGTTTGGCCCTTTTTCCTGTAACTCGAATCCTAGCCCGGTATATCCCATTTAATTTTACACCATTGTTAACCTTACGCCTTTTTTACTCTCTGATCGAGGTTCTCGGCATTGAAAAATCTTCGTAAACTAAATCACACGTGTATGTGTTGATACTTAAGAGATATACAGTAAAGAAACTCAAAGGCAATGGTGATATATATGCGGGTTGGACATAAAAAAAAACACTCAACAAATGGCTACAATTTAAGGAATGAGTTTAGTGACGGGATCAGATTCCTAATTGATGGAGAAAGGTCTGGTGGCAAGAAAAGCTGCTTCTAGGAGGTTGTCAAGTGTTTTCGCTCGACGATTCCATTCTTGGGTGGTTGGTTTGGCCCTTGTTCTTGTAACTCGAATCCTAGCCCGGTATATCCCATTTTAATTTTGCACCATTGTGAACCTTACACCTTTTCTACTCTCTGATCGAGGTTCTCGGCATTGAAAAATCTCCGTAAACTAAATCACACGTGTATATGTTGATATTTAAGAGATATACAGTAAAGAAAATCAAAGGAAATGGTGATATATATGCGGATTAGACACCAAAAAAAACACTCAACAAATGGCTAAAATTTAAGGAATGTGTTTGGTAACGGCATCAGATTCCTAATTGATGGAGAAAGGTCTGGTGGTAAGAAAAGCTGCTTCTAGGAGGTTGTCAAGTGTTTTCGCTCGACGATTCCATTCTTGTGTGGTTGGTTTAGCCCTTGTTCCTGTAACTCGAATCCTAGCCCGGTATATCCCATTTTAGTCTTACACCAGTGTGAACCTTATGCCTTTTTTACTCTCTGATCGAGGTTCTCGGCATTGAAAAGTCTTCGTAAACTAAATCACACGTGTAAATATTGACAATTAAGAGATATACAGTCAAGAAAATCAAGGGCAATGGTGATATATATGCGGATTAGACACAAAAAAAAACAGTCAACAAATGGCTAAAATTTAAGGAATGTGTTTAGTGATGGCATCAGATTCCTAATTGATGGAGAAAGGTCTGGTGGCAAGAAAAGCTGCTTCTAGGAGGTTGTCAAGTGTTTTCGCTCGATGATTCCATTCTTGGGAGGTTGGTTTGGCCCTTGTTCCTGTAACTCGAATCCTAGCCCGGTATATCCTATTTTAATTTTACACCATTGTGAACCTTACGCCTTTTTTACTCTCTGATCGAGGTTCTCGGCATTGAAAAATCTTCGTAAACTAAATCACACGTGTATATGTTGACATTTAAGAGATATACAGTCAAGAAAATCAAGGGCAATGGTGATATATATGCGGATTAGACACACACAAAAAAAACAGTCAACAAATGGCTACAATTTAAGGAATGTGTTTTCTGACAGCATCAGATTCCTAATTGATGGAGAAAGGTCTGGTGGCAAGAAAAACTGCTTCTACGAGGTTGTCAAGTGTTTTCGCTCGGCGATTCCATTCTTGGGTGGTTGGTTTTGCCCTTGTTCCTGTAAATAGAATCCTAGCCTAGTATATCCCATTTTAATTTTACACCATTGTGAACTTTACGCCTTTTTTACTCTCTGATCGAGGTTCTTGACATTGAAAAATCTTCGTAAACTAAATGACACGTGTATATGTTGATATTTAAGAGATATACAGTCAAAAAATCAAGGGCAATGGTGATATATATGCGGATTAGACACAAAAAAAAAACAGTCAACAAATAGCTACAATTTAAGGAATGTGTTTAGTGACGGCATCAGATTCCTAATTGATGGAGAAAGGTTTGGTGGCAAGAAAGGCGACTTCTAGGAGGTTGTCAAGTGTTTTCGCTCGACGAATCCATTCTTGGGTGGTTGGTTTGGCCCTTGTTCCTGTAACTCGAATCCTAGCCTGGAATATCCCATTTTAATTTTACACCGTTGTGAACTTTACGCCTTTTTTACTCTCTGATCGAGGTTCTCGACATTGAAAAATCTTCGTAAACTAAATCACACGTGTATATGTTGATATTTAAGAGATATACAGTAAAGAAAATCAAGGGCGATGGTGAGATATATGCGGTTAGACACAAAAAAAACATTCAACAAATGGCTACAATTTAAGGAATGTGTTTAGTGACGGCATCAGATTCCTAATTGATGGAGAAAGGTCATGTGGCAAGAAAAGCTGCTTCTAGGAGGTTGTCAAGTGTTTTCGCTCGGCGATTCCATTCTTGGGTGGTTGGTTTGGCCCTTGTTCCTGTAACTCGAATCCTAGCCCGGTATATCCCATTTTAATCTTACACCATTGTGAATCTTACGTCTTTTTTACTCTCTGATCGAGGTTCTCGGCATTGAAAAATCTTCGTTAACTAAATCACACGTGTATATGTTGACATTCAAGAGATATACAGTCAAGAAAATCAAGGGCAATGGTGATATGTATGCGGATTAGACACCAAAAAAAACACTCTACAAATGACTACAATTTAAGGAATGTGTTTAGTGACAGCATCAGATTCCTAATTGATGGAGAAAGGTCTAGTGGTAAGAAAAGCTGCTTCTAGGAGGTTGTCAAGTGTTTTTGCTCGACGATTCCATTCTTGGGTGGTTGGTTTGGCCCTTGTTCCTGTAACTCGAATCCTAGCCCGGTATATCTCATTTTAATTTTACACCATTGTGAAACTTACGCCTTTTTTACTCTCTGATCGAGGTTCTCGGCATTGAAAAATCTTCGTAAACTAAGTCACACGTGTATATGTTGACATTTAAGAGATATACAGTCAAGAAAATCAAGGGCAATGGTGATATATATGCGGATTAGACACCAAAAAAAAACACTCAACAAATGGCTACAATTTAAGGAATGTGTTTAGTGACGGCATCAGATTCCTAATTGATGGAGAAAGGTCTGGTGGTAAGAAAAGCTGCTTCTAGGAGGTTGTCCGGCGTTTTCGCTCGACGATTCCATTCTTGGGTGGTTGGTTTGGCCCTTGTTCATGTAACTCGAATCCTAGCCCGGTATATCCCATTTTAGTCTTACACCATTGTGAACCTTATGCCTTTTTTACTCTCTGATCGAGGTTCTCGGCTGTGAAAAATCTTCGTAAACTAAATCACACGTGTATTTGTTGACATTTAAGAGATATACAGTTAAGAAAATCAAGCGCAATGGTGATATATATGCGGATTAGACACAAAAAAAAAACAGTCAACAAATACCTAAAATTTCAGGAATGTGTTTAGTGACGGCATCAGATTCCTTAATGATGGAGAAAGGTCTGGTGGCAAGAAAAGCTGCTTCTAGGAGGTTGTCAAGTGTTTTTGCTCGATGATTCCATTCTTGGGTGGTTGGTTTGGCCCTTGTTCCTGTAACTCGAATCCTAGCCCGGTATATCCCATTTTAATTTTACACCATTGTGAACCTTACGCCTTTTTTACTCTCTGATCGAGGTTCTCGGCATTGAAAAATCTTCGTAAACTAAATCACACGTGTATATGTTGACATTTAAGAGATATACAGTCAAGAAAATCAAGGGCAATGGTGATATAGATGCGGATTAGACACAAAAAAAACACTCAACAAATGGCTACAATTTAAGGAATGTGTTTAGTGACGGCATCAGATTCCTAATTGATAGAGAAAGGTCTGGTGGTAAGAAAAGCTGCTTATAGGAGGTTGTCAAGTGTTTTCGCTCGACGATTCCATTCTTCGGTGGTTGGTTTGGCCCTTGTTCCTCTAACTCGAATCCTAGCCCGGTATATCCCATTTTAATTTTACACCATTGTGAACTTTACGCCTTTTTTACTCTCGGATCGAGGTTCTCGGCATTGTAAAATCTTTGTAAACTAAATCACACGTGTATATGTTGATATGTAAGAGATATACAGTCAAGAAAATCAAGGGCAATGGTGATATATATGCGGATTAGACACAAAAAAGTCAACAAATGGCTACAATTTAAGGAATGTGTTTAGTGACAGCATCAAATTCCTAATTGATGGAGAAAGGTCTGGTGGCATGAAAAGCTGCTTCTAGGAGGGTGTCAAGTGTTTTCGCTCGACGATTCCATTCTTGGGTGGTTGGTTTGGCCCTTGTTCCTGTAACTCGAATCCTAGCCCAGTATATCCCATTTTAATTTTACACAATTGTGAACTTTACGCCTTTTTTACTCTCTGATCGAGGTTCTCGACATTGAAAAATCTTCGTAAACTAAATCACACGTGTATATGTTGATATTTAAGAGATATACAGTCAAAAAACCAAGGGCAATGGTGATATATATGCGGATTAGAAACAAAAAAAAACAGTCAACAAATGGCTACAATTTAAGGAATGTGTTTAGTGACGACATCAGATTCCTAATTGATGGAGAAAGGTCTGGTGGCAAGAAAAGCTGCTTCTAGGAGGTTGTCAAGTGTTTTCGCTCGACGATTCCATTCTTGGGTGGTTGGTTTGGCCCTTGTTCTTGTAACTCGAATCCTAGCTCGTATATCTCATTTTAATTTTACACCATTGTGAACTTTACACCTTTTTTATTCTCTGATCGAGGTTCTCGGCATTGAAAAATCTCCGTAAACTAAATCACACGTGTATATGTTGATATTTAAGAGATATACAGTAAAAAAATCAAAGGCAATGGTGATATATATGCGGATTAGACATAAAAAAACCACTCAACAAATGGCCACAATTTAAGGAATGTGTTTAGTGACGGCATCAGATTCCTAATTGATGGAGAAAGGTCTGGTGGCAAGAAAAGCTGCTTCAAGGAGGTTGTCAAGTGTTTTCGCTCGACGATTCCATTCTTGGGTGGTTGGTTTGGCCCTTGTTCCTGTAACTCGAATCCTAGCCCGGTATATCCCATTTTAATCTTACACCATTGTGAACCTTACACCTTTTTTACTTTCTGATCGAGGTTCTCGGCATTGAAAAATCTTCGTAAACTAAATCACACGTGTATATGTTGACATTTAAGAGATATACAGTCAAGAAAATCAAAGGCAATGGTGATATATATGCGGATTAGACATAAAAAAAACACTCAACAAATGGCTACAATTTAAGGAATGTGTTTAGTGACGGCATCAGATTCCTAATTGATGGAGAAAGGTCTGGTGGTAAGAAAAGCTGCTTCTAGAAGGTTGTCAAGTGTTTTCGCTCGACGATTCCATTCTTGGGTGGTTGGTTTGGCCCTTGTTCCTGTAACTCGAATCCTAGCCCGGAATATCCCATTTTAATTTTACACCATTGTGAAACTTACGCCTTTTTTACTCTCTGATCGAGGTTCTCGGCATTGAAAAATCTTCGTAAACTAAATCACACGTGTATATGTTGACATTTAAGAGATATACAGTCAAGAAAATCAAGGGCAATGGTGATATATATGCAGTTAGACACAAAAAAAACACTCAACAAATGGCTACAATTTAAGGAATGTGTTTAGTGACGGCATCAGATTCCTAATTGATGGAGAAAGGTCTGGTGGCAAGAAAAGCTGCTTCTAGGTGATTGTCAAGTGTTTTCGCTCGACGATTCCATTCTTTGGTGGTTGGTTTGGCCCTTGTTCCTGTAACTCGAATCCTAGCCCGGTATATCCCATTTTAATCTTACACCCTTGTGAACCTTACGCCTTTTTTACTCTCTGATCGAGGTTCTCGGCATTGAAAAATCTTCGTAAACTAAATCACACGTGTATATGTTGACATTTAAGAGATATACAGTCAAGAAAATCAAGGGCAATGGTGATATATATGCGGATTAGACACAAAAAAAACACTCAACAAATGGCTACAATTTAAGGAATGTGTTTAGTGACGGCATCAGATTCCTAATTGATGGAGAAAGGTCTGGTGGTAAGAAAAGCTGCTTCTAGGAGGTTGTCAAGTGTTTTCGCTCGACGATTCCATTCTTGGGTGGTTGGTTTGGCCCTTGTTCCTGTAACTCGAATCCTAGCCCGGTATATCCCATTTTAATTTTACACCATTGTGAACCTTACGCCTTTTTTACTCTCTGATCGAGGTTCTCGGCATTGAAAAATCTTCGTAAACTAAATCACACGTGTATATGTTGACATTTAAGAGATATACAGTCAAGAAAATCAAGGGCAATGGTGATATAGATGCGGATTAGACACAAAAAAAACACTCAACAAATGGCTACAATTTAAGGAATGTGTTTAGTGACGGCATCAGATTCCTAATTGATAGAGAAAGGTCTGGTGGTAAGAAAAGCTGCTTATAGGAGGTTGTCAAGTGTTTTCGCTCGACGATTCCATTCTTCGGTGGTTGGTTTGGCCCTTGTTCCTCTAACTCGAATCCTAGCCCGGTATATCCCATTTTAATTTTACACCATTGTGAACTTTACGCCTTTTTTACTCTCGGATCGAGGTTCTCGGCATTGTAAAATCTTTGTAAACTAAATCACACGTGTATATGTTGATATGTAAGAGATATACAGTCAAGAAAATCAAGGGCAATGGTGATATATATGCGGATTAGACACAAAAAAGTCAACAAATGGCTACAATTTAAGGAATGTGTTTAGTGACAGCATCAAATTCCTAATTGATGGAGAAAGGTCTGGTGGCATGAAAAGCTGCTTCTAGGAGGGTGTCAAGTGTTTTCGCTCGACGATTCCATTCTTGGGTGGTTGGTTTGGCCCTTGTTCCTGTAACTCGAATCCTAGCCCAGTATATCCCATTTTAATTTTACACAATTGTGAACTTTACGCCTTTTTTACTCTCTGATCGAGGTTCTCGACATTGAAAAATCTTCGTAAACTAAATCACACGTGTATATGTTGATATTTAAGAGATATACAGTCAAAAAACCAAGGGCAATGGTGATATATATGCGGATTAGAAACAAAAAAAAACAGTCAACAAATGGCTACAATTTAAGGAATGTGTTTAGTGACGACATCAGATTCCTAATTGATGGAGAAAGGTCTGGTGGCAAGAAAAGCTGCTTCTAGGAGGTTGTCAAGTGTTTTCGCTCGACGATTCCATTCTTGGGTGGTTGGTTTGGCCCTTGTTCTTGTAACTCGAATCCTAGCTCGTATATCTCATTTTAATTTTACACCATTGTGAACTTTACACCTTTTTTATTCTCTGATCGAGGTTCTCGGCATTGAAAAATCTCCGTAAACTAAATCACACGTGTATATGTTGATATTTAAGAGATATACAGTAAAAAAATCAAAGGCAATGGTGATATATATGCGGATTAGACATAAAAAAACCACTCAACAAATGGCCACAATTTAAGGAATGTGTTTAGTGACGGCATCAGATTCCTAATTGATGGAGAAAGGTCTGGTGGCAAGAAAAGCTGCTTCAAGGAGGTTGTCAAGTGTTTTCGCTCGACGATTCCATTCTTGGGTGGTTGGTTTGGCCCTTGTTCCTGTAACTCGAATCCTAGCCCGGTATATCCCATTTTAATCTTACACCATTGTGAACCTTACACCTTTTTTACTTTCTGATCGAGGTTCTCGGCATTGAAAAATCTTCGTAAACTAAATCACACGTGTATATGTTGACATTTAAGAGATATACAGTCAAGAAAATCAAAGGCAATGGTGATATATATGCGGATTAGACATAAAAAAAACACTCAACAAATGGCTACAATTTAAGGAATGTGTTTAGTGACGGCATCAGATTCCTAATTGATGGAGAAAGGTCTGGTGGTAAGAAAAGCTGCTTCTAGAAGGTTGTCAAGTGTTTTCGCTCGACGATTCCATTCTTGGGTGGTTGGTTTGGCCCTTGTTCCTGTAACTCGAATCCTAGCCCGGAATATCCCATTTTAATTTTACACCATTGTGAAACTTACGCCTTTTTTACTCTCTGATCGAGGTTCTCGGCATTGAAAAATCTTCGTAAACTAAATCACACGTGTATATGTTGACATTTAAGAGATATACAGTCAAGAAAATCAAGGGCAATGGTGATATATATGCAGTTAGACACAAAAAAAACACTCAACAAATGGCTACAATTTAAGGAATGTGTTTAGTGACGGCATCAGATTCCTAATTGATGGAGAAAGGTCTGGTGGCAAGAAAAGCTGCTTCTAGGTGATTGTCAAGTGTTTTCGCTCGACGATTCCATTCTTTGGTGGTTGGTTTGGCCCTTGTTCCTGTAACTCGAATCCTAGCCCGGTATATCCCATTTTAATCTTACACCCTTGTGAACCTTACGCCTTTTTTACTCTCTGATCGAGGTTCTCGGCATTGAAAAATCTTCGTAAACTAAATCACACGTGTATATGTTGACATTTAAGAGATATACAGTCAAGAAAATCAAGGGCAATGGTGATATATATGCGGATTAGACACAAAAAAAACACTCAACAAATGGCTACAATTTAAGGAATGTGTTTAGTGACGGCATCAGATTCCTAATTGATGGAGAAAGGTCTGGTGGTAAGAAAAGCTGCTTCTAGGAGGTTGTCAAGTGTTTTCGCTCGACGATTCCATTCTTGGGTGGTTGGTTTGGCCCTTGTTCCTGTAACTCGAATCCTAGCCCGATATATCTCATTTTAATTTTACACATTGTGAACCTTACGCCTTTTTTACACTCTGATCGAGGTTCTCGGCATTGAAAAATCTTCGTAAACTAAATCACACGTGTATATGTTGATATTTAAGAGATATACAGTAAAGAAATGAAAGGCAATGGTGATATATATGCGGGTTAGACACAAAAAAAACACTCAACAAATGGCTACAATTAAAGGAATGTGTTTAGTGATGGCTTCAGATTCCTAATTGATGGAGAAAGGTCTGGTGGCAAGAAAAGCTGCTTCTAGGAGGTTGTCAAGTGTTTTCGCTCGACGATTCCATTCTTGGGGGGTTGGTTTGGCCCTTGTTCTTGTAACTCGAATGTTAGCCCGGTATATCCCATTTTAATTTTACACCATTGTGAACCTTACGCCTTTTTTACTATCTGATCGAGGTTCTCGGCATTGAAAAATCTCCGTAAACTAAATCACACGTGTATATGATGATATTTAAGAGATATACAATCAAGAAAATCAAGGGCAATGGTGATATATATGCGGATTAGACAAAAAAAACACTCAACAAATGGCTAAAATTTAAGGAATGTGTTTGGTGATGGCATCAGATTCCTAATTGATGGAGAAAGGTCTGGTGGTAAGAAAAGCTGCTTCTAGGAGGTTGTCAAGTGCTTTCGCTCGACGATTCCATTCTTGGGTGGTTGGTTTGGCCCTTGTTCCTGTAACTCGAATCCTAGCCCGGTATATCCCATTTTAATTTTACACCATTGTGAACTTTACGCCTTTTTTACTCTCTGATCGAGGTTCTCGACATTGAAAAATCTTCGTAAACTAAATCACACGTGTATATGTTAATATTTAAGTGATATACAGTAAAGAAAATCAAAGGCAATGGTGATATATATGCGGGTTAGACACAAAAAAAAAACACTCAACAAATTGCACAATTTAAGGAATGTGTTTAGTGACGGCATCAGATTCCTAATTGATGGAGAAAGGTCTGGTGGTAAGAAAAGCCGCTTCTAGGAGGTTGTCAAGTGTTTTCGCCCGACGATTCCATTCTTGGGTGGTTGGTTTGGCCCTTTTTCCTGTAACTCGAATCCTACCCCGGTATATCCCATTTAAATTTTACACCATTGTGAACCTTACGCCTTTTTTACTCTCTGATCGAGGTTCTCAGCATTGAAAAATCTTCGTAAACTAAATCACACGTGTATGTGTTGATACTTAAGAGATATACAGTAAAGAAACTCAAAGGCAATGGTGATATATATGCGGGTTAGACATAAAAAAACACTCAACAAATGGCTAGAATTTAAGGAATGTGTTTAGTGACGGCATCAGATTCCTAATTGATGGAGAAAGGTCTGGTGGCAAGAAAAGCTGTCACACCCCCAAAATCCACCTGCGGAGTACTACCGCTTGGAGGCGTGACTGACCAGGATCCAGCCACCAATCATATTGAACAAGCATATAAGTAGTTATAAAAATCCAACCAATACAATTGGTGTTCAAACAAAACATAGTTAAGTTGCAAGCGGAAGCATAAGTCTTAAATCAAAACATAAGTTTAATTGTTTCAAAGTTTAACATGGCACACAGCCGTCCATGTCCCACAACGATCCTCCTTCATGCAAGCTCCAGTTAAGAACCTAGGGACCTGCAAAGCATCTAGTAACGAGTCAACAACAAGTTGAGTGAGTTCACGGTTGGGTGTTCGTTTTAAGTTGTTTCGAAAACAGTTTCCTTTAGCTGGCATCCTGCCGTGGGGGTTACCCCATAGTTAAAAGTGTGACTTGTTTATTCCCGGTTATTCTGGCAATCCAGCCGTGGGGGCTACCCCGTGTAGTTATCTGGCATTTCGGCCGTGGGGGCTACCCCATGTATACACTAGACTCGTTACCATATCGACTGCTGACTGTAGTCATGTTTATGTGCCCTGAAACTGTCAATGTCTATCATCATTGACGTGCCCCAGATCCATTAGTTCACGCCCGTCCTCTGCGGCACGGTGTGAGGTTTGTCAGACCTAAATAGCGCTATCTAACTAATGACCCGCTCGCCATTGGCCCGGCGATTAAGTCGATATAAAAAGGAGGGACTTCGTGATAGAGTTTTGGTCTAGTACGAGTTATCTGTCCGTGAGGACGAGGAATTACATTCCTGAATCATTGCTGTCCTACCCAAGGAGGACGAGGAACCCATGTTCCTTAACCCCAATTCCCGACCCCTGGGAATCCCATGCTTTGTAGAGGGTGTGAACTCACCTTGGTTTGCTCGGTAGGTACACAGAAAAGTCAAACAAGCAATATTGTGGTCACTCGCGTCCTATCATAGTTGTATCATACAAGTCAGGTTCAAACCACGTATTGCACGTATGTTCTACACGTATGCTAGCACATTGCATGCAAGTTCATCCATGGCAGCCCAAATAATCATTCATAAACAACAGCACGTATAAGGTCCATGCATTAGGCCCAAGGGTCCGGCCCAATTACTTAAGTCCGAAATGAGGTGCAAGTCCAAACAGCGTGTACATGCGTATAGTCTCGAGTCGCAACCAGGCGTTCTCGACTCGCAACCCGAGTCGCAAACTGCGGTCTCGAGTTATCATGGTCACGGTCTCGAGTCGCAACTGGACTCGCAATCATGGTCTCGGTTCATGCTGTTTTGGTCTCGAGTCGCAACCGGACTCGTAACGGAGATTTCGAGTCATGAGGTTTGTGTGCTGATCACGTGTGGTTTCGAGTCGCAACCAGGTGTTTGCGACTCGCAACCGATGTCGCAACCGGGGGATTTCGACTCATCAAGTGGTAGTTTCTAGTCGCAACCGAAGGTTTCGGCTGGGAACATTTGCTGAATTCAATAATGTACTTGGCCAATCAGATTTCACTGTTGTGATTTTGTGTACTATCCAATGAGGTTCTACAAACATGTCTACTTGTCTAACCATTAACCAAAATGGATCAAACATGGCAATTTCAAATATCCATAACACATTCATATCATATTCTTCATGTTCTTCAAATATTCAAGTAGTTCATCATCATTCATATGAACCTAAATCTAACGAAAATCATGAACAACTTATCAACATCTATGATATCAACACAATAAATCACTCTACTAGTAAGCTTTCGGTTCTTAACACAAGAGTATACAATCCGAATTATATGAACATCAACAACCATGGTTTAAATCACATTTAGACACAAGACATCATGAGTTCATCATGCCACATATCCGAAATCAAAGTATGTTAGCCGATTATCAACATCACACACAACCGATTCACAAAACATCATCAATCATACCACTACACTAGTTAAATCATATCATTCATAACATCAAACATCATAAACACTAACCAACAAGTATCATAAACACTAACCAACAAGTATCATAAACACTAACCGGTTGATGATTTTCAAAGGTGAGTATGAAGCTTCCAAACGAGTGTGTGTGTGTCGATCCAAGAGCCCCTAATGTCACCGGTTTGATCCGAGAAGAAGGAGGAGAAATGTGATGTTTGGTGTCTAGGGTTTTAGTGAGAGGGAGTAGGAGAGTGTGTGTGTTATCCAAAGAAAATGGCAACATGGCTAACACTAAGATTTATATACTTGTTCCCTATGGTGTACCCTAATGGGTTTCGGATGAAGTGCACGGCCCAACCGGCCCACATGTCGCACCGTTCACTCGAGACCACATGGTCTCGAGTCGGGTTCTTGTCGTCTCGGTTCATATATAAATATACGCATACATACACGCACACACATAATCATATAAGTTCACACATATCATTCATCAAATCATCAAATCAGTTAGTCACTTAACGTTCAAGCATACAACGAAAGGTTCAAATTTTCGAGTTGTCACAAAAGCTACTTCTAGGAGGTTGTCAAGTGTTTTCGCTCGACGATTCCATTCTTGGGTGGTTGGTTTGGCCCTTGGTCTTGTAACTCGAATCCTTGCCCGGTATATCCCATTTTAATTTTACACCATTGTGAACCTTACACCTTTTCTACTCTCTGATCGAGGTTCTCGGCATTGAAAAATCTCCGTAAACTAAATCACACGTGTATATGTTGATATTTAAGAGATATACACTAAAGAAAATCAAAGGCAATGGTGATATATATGCGGATTAGACACAAAAAAAAACACTCAACAAATGGCTAAAATTTAAGGAATGTGTTTGGTGACGGCATCAGATTCCTAATTGATGGAGAATGGTCTGGTGGTAAGAAAAGCTGCTTCTAGGAGGTTGTCAAGAGTTTTCGCTCGACGATTCCATTCTTGGGTGGTTGGTTTGGCCCTTATTCCTGTAACTCGAATCCTAACCCGGTATATCCCTTTTTAATTTTACACCATTGTGAACTTTACGCCTTTTTTACTCTCTGATCGAGGTTCTCGACATTGAAAAATCTTCGTAAACTAAATCACACGTGTATATGTTGATATTAAGAGATATACAGTAAAGAAAATCAAAGGCAATGGTGATATATATGCGGGTTAGACACAAAAAAAAACACTCAACAAATTGCACAATTTAAGGAATTTGTTTAGTGACGGCATCAGATTCCTAATTGATGGAGAAAGGTCTGGTGGTAAGAAAAGCTGCTTCTAGGAGGTTGTCCGGTGTTTTCGCTCGACGTTTCTATTCTTGGGTGGTTGGTTTGGCCCTTGTTCCTGCAACTCGAATCCTAGCCCGGTATATCCCATTTTAGTCTTACACCATTGTGAACCTTATGCCTTTTTTACTCTCTGATCGAGGTTCTCGGCATTGAAAAATCTTCGTAAACTAAATCACACGTGTATATGTTGACATTTAAGAGATATACAGTCAAGAAAATCAAGGGCAATGGTGATATATATGCGGATTAGACACCAAAAAAAAACAGTCAACAAATGGCTACAATTTAAGGAATGTGTTTAGTGACGGCATCAGATTCCTAATTGATGGAGAAAGGTCTGGTGGCAAGAAAAGCTGCTTCTAGGAGGTTGTCAAGTGTTTTCGCTCGATGATTCCATTCTTGGGAGGTTGGTTTGGCCCTTGTTCCTGTAACTCGAATCCTAGCCCGGTATATCCTATTTTAATTTTACACCATTGTGAACCTTACGCCTTTTTTACTCTCTGATCGAGGTTCTCGACATTGAAAAATCTTCGTAAACTAAATCACACATTTATATGTTGACATTTAAGAGATATACAGTCAAGAAAATCAAGGGCAACGGTGATATATATGCGGATTAGACACAAAAAAAAAGACTCAACAAATGGTTACAATTTAAGGAATGTGTTTAGTGACGGCATCAGATTCCTAACTGATAGAGAAAGGTCTGGTGGCAAGAAAACCTGCTTATAGAAGGTTGTCAAGTGTTTTCGCTCGACGATTCCATTCTTCGGTGGATGGTTTGGCCCTTGTTCCTGTAACTCGAATCCTAGCCCGGTATATCCCATTTTAATTTTGCACCATTGTGAACTTTACGCCTTTTTTACTCTCTGATCGAGGTTCTCGGCATTGAAAAATCTTTGTAAACTAAATCACACGTGTATATGTTGATATTTAAGAGATATACAGACAAGAAAATCAAGGGCAATGGTGATATATATGCGGATTAGACACAAAAAAAAAACAGTCAACAAATGGCTACAATTTAAGGAATGTGTTTTGTGACAGCATCAGATTCCTAATAGATGGAGAAAGGTCTGGTGGCAAGAAAAGCTGCTTCTAGGAGGTTGTCAAGTGTTTTCGCTCGACGATTCCATTCTTGGGTGGTTGGTTTTGCCCTTGTTCCTGTAACTAGAATCCTAGCCCAGTATATCCCTTTTTAATTTTACACCATTGTGAACTTTACGCCTTTTTTACTCTCTGATCGAGGTTCTCGACATTGAAAAATCTTCATAAACTAAATCACTCGTGTATATGTTGATATTTAAGAGATATACAGTCAAAAAATCAAGGGCAATGGTGATATATATGCGGATTAGACACCAAAAAAAAAAACAGTCAACAAATGGCTACAATTTAAGGAATGTGTTTAGTGACGGCATCAGATTCCTAATTGATGGAGAAAGGTCTGGTGGCAAGAAAAGCTGCTTCTAGGAGGTTGTCAAGTGTTTTTGCTCGACGATTCCATTCTTGGGTGGTTGGTTTGGCCCTTGTTCCTGTTACTCGGATCCTAGCCCGTAATATCCCATTTTAATTTTACACCATTGTGAACTTTACGCCTTTTTTACTCTCTGATCGAGGTTCTCAACATTGAAAAATCTTCGTAAACTAAATCACACGTGTATATGTTGATATTTAAGAGATATACAGTCAAGAAAATCAAGGGCAATGGTGAGATATATGCGGTTAGAGACAAAAAAACACTTAACAAATGGCTTCAATTTAAGGAATGTGTTTAGTGACGGCATCAGATTCCTAATTGATGGAGAAAGGTCTGGTGGCAAGAAAAGCTGCTTCTAGGAGGTTGTCAAGTGTTTTCGCTCGACGATTCCATTCTTGGGTGGTTGGTTTGGCCCTTGTTCCTGTAACTCGAATCCTAGCCCGGTATATCCCATTTTAATCTTACACCATTGTGAACCTTACGCCTGTTTTACTCTCTGATCGAGGATCTCGGCATTGAAAAATCTTCGTTAACTAAATCACACGTGTATATGTTGACATTCAAGAGATATACAGTCAAGAAAATCAAGGGCAATGGTGATATATATGCGGATTAGACACAAACAAAACATTTAACAAATGGCTACAATTTTAGGAATGTGTTTAGTGACGGCATCAGATTCCTAATTGATGGAGAAAGGTCTGGTGGTAAGAAAAGCTGCTTCTAGGAGGTTGTCAAGTGTTTGGCCCTTGTTCCTGTAACTCGAATCCTAGCCCGGTATATCTCATTTTAATTTTACACATTGTGAACCTTACGCCTTTTTTACACTCTGATCGAGGTTCTCGGCATTGAAAAATCTTCGTAAACTAAATCACACGTGTATATGTTGATATTTAAGAGATATACAGTAAAGTAAATGAAAGGCAATGGCGATATATATGCGGGTTAGACACAAAAAAAACACTCAACAAATGGCTACAATTAAAGGAATGTGTTTAGTGACGGCATCAGATTCCTAATTGATGGAGAAAGGTCTGGTGGCAAGAAAAGTTGCTTCTAGGAGGTTGTCAAGTGTTTTCGCTCGACGATTCCATTCTTGGGTGGTTGGTTTGGCCCTTGTTCCTGTAACTCGAATCCTAGCCCGGTATATCTCATTTTAATTTTACACATTGTGAACCTTACGCCTTTTTTACACTCTGATCGAGGTTCTCGGCATTGAAAAATCTTCGTAAACTAAATCACACGTGTAAATGTTGATATTTAAGAGATATACAGTAAAGTAAATGAAAGGCAATGGCGATATATATGCGGGTTAGACAAAAAAAAACACTCAACAAATGGCTAAAATTAAAGGAATGTGTTTAGTGACGACATCAGATTCCTAATTGATGGAGAAAGGTCTGGTGGCAAGAAAAGCTGCTTCTAGGAGGTTGTCAAGTGTTTTCGCTCGACGATTCCATTCTTGGGGGGTTGGTTTGGCCCCTGTTCTTGTAACTCGAATGTTAGCCTGGTATATCCCATTTTAATTTTACACCATTGTGAACCTTACACCTTTTTTACTCTCTGATCGAGGTTCTCGACATTGAAAAATCTTTATAAACTGAATCACACGTGTATATGTTGATATTTAGGAGATATACAGTCAAAAAATCAAGGGCAATGGTGATATATATGCCGATTAGACACCAAAAAAAAACAGTCAACAAATGGCTACAATTTAAGGAATGTGTTTAGTGACGGCATCAGATTCCTAATTGACGGAGAAAGGTCTGGTGGCAAGAAAAGCTGCTTCTAGGAGGTTGTCAAGTGTTTTCGCTCGACGATTCCATTCTTGGGTAGTTGGTTTAGCCCTTGGTCTTGTAACTCGAATCCTAGCCCGGTATATCCCATTTTAATCTTACACCATTGTGAACCTTACGCCTGTTTTACTCTCTAATCGAGGTTCTCGGCATTGAAAAATCTTCGTTAACTAAATCACACGTGTATATGTTGACATTCAAGAGATATACAGTCAAGAAAATCAAGGGCAATGGTGATATATATGCGGATTAGACACAAAAAAAAAAACACTCAACAAATGGCTACAATTTAAGGAATGTGTTTAGTGACGGCATCAGATTCCTAATTGATCGTGAAAGGTCTGGTGGTAAGAAAAGCTTCTTCTAGGAGGTTGTCAAGTGTTTTTGATCGACGATTCCATTCTTGGGTGGTTGGTTTGGCCCTTGTTCCTGTAACTCGAATCCTAGCCTGGTATATCTCATTTTAATTTTATACCATTGTGAACCTTACGCCTTTTTACTCTCTGATCGAGGTTCTCGGCATTGAAAAATCTTCGTAAACTAAATCACACGTGTATATGTTGATATTTAAGAGATATACAGTAAAGAAAATCAAAGGCAATGGTAATATATATGCGGGTTAGACACAAAAAAAAAACTCAACAAATGGCTACAATTTAAGGAATGTGTTTAGTGACGGCATCAGATTCCTAATTGATGGAGAAAGGTCTGGTGGCAAGAAAACCAGCTTCTAGGAGGTTGTCAAGTGATTTCGCTCGACGATTCCATTCTTGGGTAGTTGGTGTGGCCCTTGTTCTTGTAACTCGAATCCTAGCCCGGTATATCCCATTTTAATTTTACACCATTGTGAACCATACGCCGTTTTTACTCTCTGATCGAGGTTCTCTGCATTGAAAAATCTCCGTAAACTGAATCACACGTGTATATGTTGATATTTAAGAGATATACAGTCAAGAAAATCAAGGGCAATGGTGATATATATGCGGATTAGGCACAAAAAAAAAACAGTCAACAAATGGCTACAATTTAAGGAATGTGTTTAGTGACGGCATCAGATTCCTAATTGATGGAGAAAGGTCTGGTGGCAAGAAAAGCTGCTTCTAGGAGGTTGTCAAGTGTTTTCGCTCGAAGATTCCATTCTTGGGTGGTTGGTTTGGCCCTTGTTCCTGTTACTCGGATCCTAGCCCGTAATATCCCATTTTAATTTTACACCATTGTGAACTTTACGCCTTTTTTACTCTCTGATCGAGGTTCTCAACATTGAAAAATCTTCGTAAACTAAATCACACGTGTATATGTTGATATTTAAGAGATATACAGTCAAGAAAATCAAGGGCAATGGTGAGATATATGCGGTTAGAGACAAAAAAACACTTAACAAATGGCTTCAATTTAAGGAATGTGTTTAGTGACGGCATCAGATTCCTAATTGATGGAGAAAGGTCTGGTGGCAAGAAAAGCTGCTTCTAGGAGGTTGTCAAGTGTTTTCGCTCGACGATTCCATTCTTGGGTGGTTGGTTTGGCCCTTGTTCTTGTAACTCGAATCCTAGCCCGGTATATCCCATTTTAATCTTACACCATTGTGAACCTTACGCCTGTTTTACTCTCTGATCGAGGTTCTCGGCATTGAAAAATCTTCGTTAACTAAATCACACGTGTATATGTTGACATTCAAGAGATATACAGTCAAGAAAATCAAGGGCAATGGTGATATATATGCGGATTAGACACAAACAAAACATTCAACAAATGGCTACAATTTAAGGAATGTGTTTAGTGACGGCATCAGATTCCTAATTGATGGAGAAAGGTCTGGTGGTAAGAAAAGCTGCTTCTAGGAGGTTGTCAAGTGTTTGGCCCTTGTTCCTGTAACTCGAATCCTAGCCCGGTATATCTCATTTTAATTTTACACATTGTGAACCTTACGCCTTTTTTACACTCTGATCGAGGTTCTCGGCATTGAAAAATCTTCGTAAACTAAATCACACGTGTATATGTTGATATTTAAGAGATATACAGTAAAGTAAATGAAAGGCAATGGCGATATATATGCGGGTTAGACACAAAAAAAAACACTCAACAAATGGCTACAATTAAAGGAATGTGTTTAGTGACGGCATCAGATTCCTAATTGATGGAGAAAGGTCTGGTGGCAAGAAAAGCTGCTTCTAGGAGGTTGTCAAGTGTTTTCGCTCGACGATTCCATTCTTGGGTGGTTGGTTTGGCCCTTGTTCCTGTAACTCAAATCCTAGCCCGGTATATCTCATTTTAATTTTACACATTGTGAACCTTACGCCTTTTTTACACTCTGATCGAGGTTCTCGGCATTGAAAAATCTTCGTAAACTAAATCACACGTGTATATGTTGATATTTAAGAGATATACAGTAAAGTAAATGAAAGGCAATGGCGATATAAATGCGGGTTAGACAAAAAAAAACACTCAACAAATGGCTACAATTAAAGGAATGTGTTTAGTGACGGCATCAGATTCCTAATTGATGGAGAAAGGTCTGGTGGCAAGAAAAGCTGCTTCTAGGAGGTTGTCAAGTGTTTTCGCTCGACGATTCCATTCTTGGGGGGTTGGTTTGGCCCCTGTTCTTGTAACTCGAATGTTAGCCTGGTATATCCCATTTTAATTTTACACCATTGTGAACCTTACACCTTTTTTACTCTCTGATCGAGGTTCTCGACATTGAAAAATCTTTATAAACTGAATCACACGTGTATATGTTGATATTTAGGAGATATACAGTAAAAAAATCAAGGGCAATGGTGATATATATGCCAATTAGACACCAAAAAAAACAGTCAACAAATGGCTACAATTTAAGGAATGTGTTTAGTGACGGCATCAGATTCCTAATTGACGGAGAAAGGTCTGGTGGCAAGAAAAGCTGCTTCTAGGAGGTTGTCAAGTGTTTTCGCTCGACGATTCCATTCTTGGGTGGTTGGTTTGGCCCTTGTTCCTGTAACTCGAATCCTAGCCCGGTATATCTCATTTTAATTTTACACCATTGTGAACTTTACGCCTTTTTACTCTCTGATCGAGGTTCTCGGCATTGAAAAATCTTCGTAAACTAAATCACACGTGTATATGTTGATATTTAAGAGATATACAGTAAAGAAAATCAAAGGCAATGGTGATATATATGCGGGTTAGACACAAAAAAAAAACTCAACAAATGGCTACAATTTAAGGAATGTGTTTAGTGACGGCATCAGATTCCTAATTGATGGAGAAAGGTCTGGTGGCAAGAAAACCAGCTTCTAGGAGGTTGTCAAGTGATTTCGCTCGACGATTCCATTCTTGGGTAGTTGGTTTGGCCCTTGTTCTTGTAACTCGAATCCTAGCCCGGTATATCCCATTTTAATTTTACACCATTGTGAACCATACGCCGTTTTTACTCTCTGATCGAGGTTCTCTGCATTGAAAAATCTCCGTAAACTGAATCACACGTGTATATGTTGATATTTAAGAGATATACAGTCAAGAAAATCAAGGGCAATGGTGATATATATGCGGATTAGGCACAAAAAAAAAACACTCAACAAATGGCTAAAATTTAAGGAATATGTTTGGTGACGACATTAGATTCCTAATTGATGGAGAAATGTCTGGTGGTAAGAAAAGCTGCTTCTAGGAGGTTGTCAAGTGTTTTCGCCCGGTATATCCCATATTAAATTTACACCATTGTGAACCTTACGGCTTTTTTTACTCTCTGATCGAGGTTCTCGGCATTGAAAAATTTTCGTAAACTAAATCACACGTGTATATGTTGATATTTAACAGATATACAGTAAAGAAAATCAAGGGCAATGGTGATATATATATGCGGATTAGCACAAAAAAAAACACTCAACAAATGGCTACAATTTTTAGAATGTGTTTAGTGACGGCATCAGATTCCTAACTGATGGAGAAATGTCTGGTGGCAAGAAAAGCTGCTTCTTGGAGGTTGTCAAGTGTTTTCGCTCGACGATTCCATTCTTGGGTGGTTGGTTTGGCCCTTGTTCCTGTAACTCGAATCCTAGCCCGGTATATCCCATTTTAATTTTACACCATTGTGAACCTTACACCTTTTTTACTCTCTGATCGAGTTTCTCGGCATTGAAAAATCTTCGTAAACTAAATCACACGTGTATATGTTGATATTTAAGAGATATACAGTCAAGAAAATCAAGGGCAGTGGTGATATATATGCGGATTAGACACGAAAAAAACACTCAAAAAATGGCTACAATTTAAGGAATGTATTTAGTGACGGCATCAGATTCCTAATTGATGGAGAAAGGTCTGGTGGTAAGAAAAGCTGCTTCTCGGAGGTTGTCAAGTGTTTTCGCTCGACGATTCCATTCTTCGGTGGTTTGTTTGGCCCTTGTTCCTGTGACTCAAATCCTAGCCCGGTATATCCCATTTTAATTCTACACCTCGTTCCTGTAACTCGAATCCTAGCCCGATATATTCCATTTTAATTTTACACCATTGTGAACTTTACGCCTTTTTTACTCTCTAATCGAGGTTCTCGGCATTGAAAAATCTTCGTAAACTAAATCACACGTGTATATGTTGCTATTTAAGTGATATACAGTCAAGAAAATCAAGGGCAATCGTGATATATATGCCGATTAGACACAAAAAAAACACTTAACAAATGGCTACAATTTAAGGAATGTGATTAGTGACGGCATCAGATTCCTAATTGATGGAGAATGGTCTGGTGGCAAGAAAAGCTGCTTCTAAGAGGTTGTCAAGTGTTTTCGCTCGACGATTCCATTCTTGGGTGGTTGGTTGGGCCTTTGTTCCCGTAACTCGAATCCTAGCCCGGTATATCCCATTTTAATGTTACACCATTGTGAACCATACGCCTTTTTTACTCTCTGATCGAGGTTCTTGGCATTGAAAAGTCTTCGTAAGCTAAATCGCACGTGTATATGTTGATATTTAAGAGATAAACAGTCAAGAAAATCAAGGGCAATGGTGATACATATGCAGATTAGACACCAAAAAAAACACTCAACAAATTGCTACAATTTAAATAATGTGTTTAGTGACGGCATCAGATTCCTAATTGATGGAGAAAGGTCTGGTGGTAAGAAAAGCTGCTTCTAGGAGGTTGTCAAGTGTTTTCGCTCGACGATTCCATTCTTGGGTGTTTGGTTTGGCCCTTGTTCCTGTAACTCGTATCCTAGCCCGGTATATCCGATTTTAATTTTACACCAATGTGAACCTTACGCCTTTTTTACTCTCTGATCGAGGTTCTCGGCATTGAAAATTCTTCGTAAACTAAATCACACGTGTATATGTTGATATTTAAGAGATATACAGTCAAGAAAATCACGGGCAATGGTGATATATATGCGGATTAGACACAAAAAAAAACACTCAACAAATGGCTTCAATTTAAGGAATGTGTTTAGTGACGGCATCAGATTCCTAATTGATGGAGAAAGGTCTGGTGGTAAGAAAAGCTGCTTCTAGGAGGTTGTCAAGTGTTTTCGCTTGACGATTCCATTCTTGGGTGGTTGGTATGGCCCTTGTTCCTGTAACTCGAATCCTAGCCCGGTATATCCCATTTTAATCTTACACCATTGTGAACATTACGCCTTTTTTACTCTCTGATCGAGGTTCTCGGCATTGAAAAATCTTCGTAAACTAAATCACATATGTATATGTTGATATTTAAGAGATATACAGTCAATAAAATCAAGGGAAATGGTGATACATATGCGGATTAGACACAAAAAAAAACACTCAACAAATGGCTACAATTTAAGGAATGTGTTTAGTGATGGCATCAGATTCCTAATTGATGGAGAAAGGTCTGGTGGTAAGAAAAGCTGCTTCTAGGAGGTTGTCAAGTGTTTTCGCTCGACGATTCCATTCTTGGGTGGTTGGTTTGGCCCTTGTTCCTGTAACTCGAATCCTAGCCCGGTATATCCCATTTTAATCTTACACCATTGTGAACCTTACGCCTTTTTTACTCTCTGATCGAGGTTCTCGGCATGGAAAAATCTCCGTAAACTAAATCACACGTATATATGTTGACACTTAAGAGATATACAGTCAAGAAAATCAAGGGCAATGTGTCACACCCCGACCGCGTAAAACAACAAATCGCGGCGGAAACATCAGGGCGTGTTGCAACAGAATTAATGTTTCATAACCATGGATACCAAAAAGTGTTTCGTTTTATTAAACATTGAATAATTACTTCGTCTGGAAATCTAAATACACATATTAAACATAATCTATCATTGTTATTGAGTCACTAAGGCCTTGTCCAGTCCTATGTGAGCATGCATCTTATCAATCGATATCATCCAACAATACCTGAAACATATGTGAAAACGAGGTCAGCAAAGAAATGCTGGCGAGTACATAGGTTTTGTGAAAATAAGATTCATGACTTCAATTTAAGAAAATGTTTAGTCATGAACCTTGTAATTTGCTTTGTCTTTGTAAATCATTTGAAAAATAATAAGTTTAGATGATATATATAAATAAGAGAATAATGCATGATTAAATGAATAACCATGTTAAATGAGTCTTTATAAGATAAGTTGTTTGTAAATAAATGTCTTGTGAAAAGTATGTTACTTGTATAAAATGTTCTATGTCTCAAACTGAAATGATTCAAATAAAGCTACAATATGTAATACCATACAAACACTTATATATTGGAAGTACCAGCGGCGTATCCACCATGTTTGTATCATATTATACACGCATCGTTACTTAATCACTTAATCAAACCAAACCAAACAATGTAAAATGTCTATGTTTAAATCAATTGTCAAATGTATTGATTAATATGTCAAAGTATTCATGTCAAGATGTAATTCATGTCAAAATGTCTATGTCAAATATCCATGTCAAATGTCTATGTCAAATATCCATGTCAAATGTCTATGTCAAATATCCATGTCAAATATCCATGTATGGCAAGTGAAATGTCTCAACTAAACCATATGCACAACAACAAAATATTGAAGTAAAACTTGGTTTAAATCAATACTATGTTTCGTGGAAATGCATGATCAAATGTCAATCATGTTCCGATGTTTACCCAATCGTTAACCCATTTTGTAAAATCGTTCTAGTCGTTCTTGTTTTAATTGTGAAACTACTTTGTGGTCGATTCTCTAATAACATTCAAACCTTCTTGACGCGTTCCTCGTTCCAACTCGCTCTCGTTCTCGTTCTTAACAAACCCTTACCAAAGGGTAAGTTAATAATTACAGATTCAGTCGTTACCCAAAATACCCACACATAACCATGGGTATAGAGAACAACGGGATTTGTCAGACGCTATGGTACCATAACCTAATACTGGTCGGCTTGATCATTGTTAATGAATGTCATCGGTCATGTAAACTACAACCAACAAGTTCGTTCACTTTATTGAAATCGTTCTTGAAACCATTGTAATTGTTTTTGAAACCATTGTTATCGTTCTTGAAACCACATTGTAATTGTTATTGTAATCGTTCTTGAAATCACATTGTAATTGTTATTGTAATCGTTCTTGAAATCATTGTTAAAACATTTAGCACATATGAGTCACCCCAAAACAGTTGAAAACAGTAAAAGAGGGGAATAATGTACTCGCCTGAGAGTGCTTAGGAGTCTTGAACAACTACCAAGTAAGCTAGAGGAGTCCCGGAAATCAAACGGTACCTAATATAGGTAACTACATAAATAACCCGGACCTAAATCGGAAGACTGGGTAGCAGGAGGGTCTGTAAACCAAATGAGTGTAGGAACTCATATGATATGGTTTAACAAAGCCTACATACTAAATGAAACTTAACCTAAGTATTATCGACCCATCACGACCCATTAAGGTAGCTTATGCTACTTTAACGCGTCGTTTGCGTGAAACGCGTTCGGACCGCCTAACTAGTCCTATGACAAGTAATATATGCCTTAACATGTCTAATATGGTTGTCAAATCAGTTTAGATGTCAAAAGTTATGTTACATATGTTTAAAATGAATTTTGGCATCAAAGGGGCATTTTGGTAATTTACCTAAGGCATATAAACTACCTATCATACAACTACTTAAACGAAGCGACCATAAGGTATAACCTCGTAAGGTTATTATATACTATGGTCACCTAATGTGCTTGGTCGGATCCTAATGATCGACCAAACGGGTCGGGTTCGAAAGTATAAGCGATTGTTTAGATCGCTTACCTTACGACCCTATCTAAGCACTAAACTAAAAGTGACGAGCTAAGCATGTTAAAACATGCTTAACTAAGTTTAGAAAACAGGTTTGGTATCAAAACAAACGGTTTTGATACCCATAAGTAGTTTGGTTACAAAATACGCAAGAATACGTATTCTGACCGAAACTATGGCTCGTCACTGAGCCTAGATAACGTGGTAATCAGTAGGTATAGTCGCTAGGGACTATAACCATCGTGATCACGCTCACGTTATGAAGTTCAAACGAACTTTGCATCGACCATAAACTGGTCAATGCAGAAAGTCAAACAAAGTTTGACTTTCGGACTCGAAAAGCAATAAAAGAACGAAAGAGGACTTACGAAGGGTCCCCGAATGCTAATCCCGATCCAAGTAACTCAGGTATGAAACGAAGGTTCCAACTTAGAGCCCAAATGATCAGATTTGTGGGTTTTGAAGCAATGGGGGGGTGGGTATTTATAGGAAAAGTAGAGCCGTTAGGATCGTTTCTTGAATATCGTGCCACGATCCGAGCCGTACACTTGTCACAAAGTTGTGGTGGTTAGAATTGATGTTTATCAGCTGAAAATGCAAGTTGCCAGCATGTGGTTGTGGTTTAATCAGCTGATAATCTGCTGACTGTTTGTTATTATCTGTTCTGGCACAGGCTAGCGCACCGCTACGTTAAAAGTGTAGCGCACCGCTAGGCCATAGTTTGGCAGATTTACACTTTTGGTCCCTGTATTGCAATCAGCCCATTTTCGACACGTTTAAGGCCCGTTAACCCCATTTCAAAGCTCTAAAATGAAGTTAAAGTATAGGGAACTTAAAATGTGTTGAAAAATATCTCGGATGTCGGTTCGTTTGGCCGTACGAACGCGATGTTCGCTTAATTACGACGGAATGCGCATAAGCGCGAAAAACGATCTAAATTGCGTGACGAATGGATTTTTCTTATGTCAAACACTAAAATAAAATATTTTAGTGCTTACATAAATTTTTGGATGTCCGAATGTATTCAGAACGTAAGATATGCCCGAAAATGCAAACTTGTGCACTTTTTGACACTTTTAGTCCCTGAATGACCAAAAAGTTTATTTTAGCACACCGAACCTCTCAAAGCCTATTTCTAAGCTATATAAAGGATATTTATGGTATGTTTAACTTATGGTCATGTTCCGGAATGTCTGTTACAGTTCAAATTGGCATACTTTCGTAGTTTGTCAACTTTAGTCCCTGTAAGCGATATAACTTGTTTTTGCCATACCAAAGCCTTTAAAACTTATTTCTAAGTTATGTAAAGGTTATTTAAGGTACGTTAAGCCTATTTCACTATTACGGAGTGTTCGTTGCATTAAACTGGTTATATCTACGCATCGGTGCGCGTATAACCTTCCAGAAAGCGATTTAGAGTTTGGAATTGAATAAAAATTGATATGTGCAAATGATACACATATTTTTACAAATCCCAAGTATGAAATACAATATTTCATTGGTTTGGTATTTGTTTGATGGCCGTGGAGGCACAGGTGTTACAGTCTCCCCTACTTTAGGAAATTTCGTCCCGAAATTTATTTAGAGGAAACTTGTGAGAGCTTGAAAGCATGTTGTTGAAAAGATCGAACAACATTGGTTAGGGTTCTGAACTTCTAGTAACCTTTAATAACATCATGATTGCAATGTAAGAGGGACACTTATATACTAGTATATGAAGCGTCATTGGTGCGTCCACCGTACCTCCATTACATTGTTCTCATTTTGTTATTTTTGTCACTATCGGTTCTTACACATAATAAACCTTACTGGGTTTCTGTGCACTAAATTTCATAATTATGTACGCGTCCATAATCAGACAATTCCTTGCACAGTTCACACAGTATATTTTATAATATGTAGGGTAAAACCAAATGAACAATCCTGTGATGAGTGTGGCTAGACCGCCATAGAGTCCTTTTGACTAAATCAATAAATGATTTAAATAGACTATCAATGAGTCTGTCCAGATACATCACTATATGTCGTTCTTCACCAAATTGTGAATCAATCTTTTTGACTAGACCACCAAAAGGGTCTCTTATGAATCATGGAGTGATACTATAAAATCCAAGGGTCTTATCTATTACATAGAAGCCCATTAAGGATTTAAGGTAGTACCTTTTTGACTATCCTGCTACGAATCCCTCATATGAAGATATGAAAGATCCTGCGAGGATTTGGATAACGAATTATCCAAAGTATAAAAACACAAAAACATAGAGGAGAACACATAACTCATAAACACATAATTGCATAATTGCATACTCGTTCAATCGCATAATCGTTCAATTTGACCTTAAATTTGTTATCTTTGGACACGGGTATTTAAAGCATACCAGGAACCCAATCCATGGATTTCCTTTAGCACCTTAAATATTTTCAAGAATCTAACTATGAAGATAGGAAGATCTTAAAAGGAATTCGGTTTGTCCTAATTGAGTTGTATTGTACATTTTAAGGTGTACAAGGAATTCAATCAGGGCTCCGATGTCAACGAAGGTGTTGATCGTGATCGGCTCAGGACATGAATAGTTCAAGATGTCATCAATAATAACAATGACGATCTGATCCAAATAAGACTTGCAGACTCTATTTATTAAGTCCATGCAGATGGCTGGAGCATTTTTCAATCCAAAAAGGCCTGACTGTAAACTCGTAATGGCCATACTTCGTGCAGAAAATTGTTTTGGGAATATCTTCTTCGAGAATACAAAGTTGATGATACCCAAAACGCAAATCGATCTTGGAAAAGCATGCAACGCTATGCAGTTGATCGGAGAATTCGTTGATTCAAGGTAGGGGGATATCGATTCTTGATGGTAAGCTCACCAGGCTTACGTTAATCGATATACATTCGAAAAGATCCATCTTTCTTTTCACAAAGAGTATAGGAGTTTCTCCAAGGTGAAAAGTTCGGACTGATGAATCCTTTATCAGACAACTCTTGAAGCTGTTTTGATAATTCTTGCATCTCGAATGGTGCAAGACGATAAGATACTATAGATTTAAAAGAAGTAAGTGTTTGAGGTTCTTAGGGAGATTACAAGTGATCATAAAAATGACAGAACCACACGAGTAGTTTTGTCTTTGTGTTAACATCATAAGGTTGAATCAAACATTCATACAATTGCATTAGTTAAAAATAAAACCACAAATTTTATTTATATAACATCCGCATTGTCTTTAAATGTTACAAGATAACAACCAGAGGAAAAACAAACTGCTAATTGTTCACTCCTTCATCATTGAGTGCCTCATTGATGTTAAACACTCGACCGCGTGCTGGATTCACATTGACGTTGACGTTCGCATTCGGGTTTGCGTTAGCATTTGCATTCACCAGTCTTGGGCAGTTGTGGCGGAAGTGACCAATCTCTCCGCAGTTGAAACATGAACCTAGTGGAAATCTCACAGCATTCCCTTGAACCGGAGCTTGAACCTGAGCAGCCTGATTTTGTCCCAAACGACAAATCTTGGCCAAATGCCCAAGTTTACCACACGTCGTGCATTGCCAGCAAGCTTGTTGTACTGCGTGATGACCGTTGCAGCGTGCACAATAAGGTGCGGTACCGGCATATGCTTTCTTTGCAGGTGGCTGAGCTGGTAAGTTTCGCGGGTTCTGAGCAGTCTGTGCTGTAACCGCAAAGTTTTGACCACCCTTTCGCTTCCTTGATTTCTTTGACGTCTCACCTTCCTTACCCTTCTTGTTTTGACCTTTCTTGCTATCCTCCTTGTCAGCTGACTATTTCTTGCCCTTGTCACCCTTCCTGTGTAACTTGTTCTTCCGAATCTGCGACTCAGTCAATGTCGCTGACAACTCGATCGCCTGACGGAGTGTGGCAGGGTTACTACCAGTAAGGATGTCTTGTACCGAGTCAGGTAGGCCGTCGATGTACCTTTCGATAGCTATGTCAAGTGGGGTAACCATTGTCGGGCAGAGCAGACTCAGCTCCTCAAACCTATCAGTATACGCCCTGTGCTCACCACTATCTTGCTTCAACTCATCAAATTCCTTCTCCAAAGCTCGCTGTTCATGACGAGGACAGAATTCCCTCATCATAAGGGCTCTCAGTTCAGCCCATGTCTGTGCGAGAGCAACTTCGGCACCTCTGTCTCTCATAACCCCGTTCCACCATGTCAAAGCCCTCTTATGAAATACGCTCGAAGAAAACTCTACCTTGCGATTTTCCGGACACTGCACATGGCGAAAAGTATTCTCAATGCTCTCGAACCATTGAAGAAGCCCAGTCGCTCCTTCAGAACCACTAAACTTGAGTGGTTTAGCCTGGTTAAAATCCTTGTATTTGCATAGTACATTGTTGTTGTTGTTGTTGTTGTTGGCTTGGTTCCATTGAGCAAAGAGGTTTGGGAATTGAGCAGCCATTTGCTGCGCAATGATTTCTGCCAGCTCGGCAGTCTCTATCTGGTTTTCGCGTCGATGAGGCATTGTCTAAAAGAGGAAACATGAAAGGAAACGAGTGAGAGAATTTAGACGAAAAGAATGAGATGAAACAAATCTGATGAAAGCAAGGATAGTGGTTATTTGTTTGTTACTACAAAGCAACAAACGACACACAGTGACTGATCAAAGTAAATGGGTCAAAAATAATGTATCGCGAAGACATGCTCGCCTATAAGTGAACACTCATCCCAAGAATTCCCAGGTAAGCACAACTGGTCTCGCGTCTGATGAGATATATACGAAGTGCTTGCCTAGACAGAAAACCCAGAATACAGGCATTCACCCTTCCAGTTTGCACGTGTTCACATTATTTAAGACTCAAAACCTTGTCGAGATTTTGAAAATTCGAAGGGGTTCAAAACCATATAACAGAGGGTTCAAAACCTTACAATTGAGGGTTCAAAACCTTGTAATCAATCATCCTAGAACAGATGATTAGTTTTCAAAGCGGTTTTGAAATTTATGTTCTTGTTGTGGTCGTCGCCTAAGGATAGGTGACGGTATTGTTTTATGACTAAACGCAAGTAAACTCGCGTTAGGGTCCTAAGAAGGTTATAGACTAGGTCAAAGCATTACTAATAACCTAATTCCCTATAACCATTGGCTCTGATACCATCTTTTCTGTCACACCCCGACCGCGTAAAACAACAAATCGCGGCGGAAACATCGGGGCGTGTTGCAACAGAATTAATGTTTCATAACCATGGATACCAAAAAGTGTTTCGTTTTATTAAACATTGAATAATTACTTCGTCTGGAAATCTAAATACACATATTAAACATAATCTATCATTGTTATTGAGTCACTAAGGCCTTGTCCAGTCCTATGTGAGCATGCATCTTATCAATCGATATCATCCAACAATACCTGAAACATATGTGAAAACGAGGTCAGCAAAGAAATGCTGGCGAGTACATAGGTTTTGTGAAAATAAGATTCATGACTTCAATTTAAGAAAATGTTTAGTCATGAACCTTGTAATTTGCTTTGTCTTTGTAAATCATTTGAAAAATAATAAGTTTAGATGATATATATAAATAAGAGAATAATGCATGATTAAATGAATAACCATGTGAAATGAGTCTTTATAAGATAAGTTGTTTGTAAATAAATGTCTTGTGAAAAGTATGTTACTTGTATAAAATGTTCTATGTCTCAAACTGAAATGATTCAAATAACGCTACAATATGTAATACCATACAAACACTTATATATAGGAAGTACCAGCGGCGTATCCACCATGTTTGTATCATATTATACACGCATCGTTACTTAATCACTTAATCAAACCAAACCAAACAATGTAAAATGTCTATGTTTAAATCAATTGTCAAATGTATTGATTAATATGTCAAAGTATTCATGTCAAGATGTAAATCATGTCAAAATGTCTATGTCAAATATCCATGTCAAATGTCTATGTCAAATATCCATGTCAAATGTCTATGTCAAATATCCATGTCAAATATCCATGTATGGCAAGTGAAATGTCTCAACTAAACCATATGCACAACAACAAAATATTGAAGTAAAACTTGGTTTAAATCAATACTATGTTTCGTGGAAATGCATGATCAAATGTCAATCATGTTCCGATGTTTACCCAATCGTTAACCCATTTTGTAAAATCGTTCTAGTCGTTCTTGTTTTAATTGTGAAACTACTTTGTGGTCGATTCTCTAATAACATTCAAACCTTCTTGACGCGTTCCTCGTTCCAACTCGCTCTCGTTCTCGTTCTTAACAAACCCTTACCAAAGGGTAAGTTAATAATTACAGATTCAGTCGTTACCCAAAATACCCACACATAACCATGGGTATAGAGAACAACGGGATTTGTCAGATCCTATGGTACCATAACCTAATACTGGTCGGCTTGATCATTGTTAATGAATGTCATCGGTCATGTAAACTACAACCAACAAGTTCGTTCACTTTATTGAAATCGTTCTTGAAACCATTGTAATTGTTTTTGAAACCATTGTTATCGTTCTTGAAACCACATTGTAATTGTTATTGTAATCGTTCTTGAAATCACATTGTAATTGTTATTGTAATCGTTCTTGAAATCATTGTTAAAACATTTAGCACATATGAGTCACCCCAAAACAGTTGAAAACAGTAAAAGAGGGGAATAATGTACTCGCCTGAGAGTGCTTAGGAGTCTTGAACAACTACCAAGTAAGCTAGAGGAGTCCCGGAAATCAAACGGTACCTAATATAGGTAACTACATAAATAACCCGGACCTAAATCGGAAGACTGGGTAGCAGGAGGGTCTGTAAACCAAATGAGTGTAGGAACTCATATGATATGGTTTAACAAAGCCTACATACTAAATGAAACTTAACCTAAGTATTATCGACCCATCACGACCCATTAAGGTAGCTTATGCTACTTTAACGCGTCGTTTGCGTGAAACGCGTTCGGACCGCCTAACTAGTCCTATGACAAGTAATATATGCCTTAACATGTCTAATATGGTTGTCAAATTAGGTTAGATGTCAAAAGTTATGTTACATATGTTTAAAATGAATTTTGGCATCAAAGGGGCATTTTGGTAATTTACCTAAGGCATATAAACTACCTATCATACAACTACTTAAACGAAGCGACCATAAGGTATAACCTCGTAAGGTTATTATATACTATGGTCACCTAATGTGCTTGGTCGGATCCTAATGATCGACCAAACGGGTTGGGTTCGAAAGTATAAGCGATTGTTTAGATCGCTTACCTTACGACCCTATCTAAGCACTAAACTAAAAGTGACGAGCTAAGCATGTTAAAACATGCTTAACTAAGTTTAGAAAACAGGTTTGGTATCAAAACAAACGGTTTTGATACCCATAAGTAGTTTGGTTACAAAATACGCAAGAATACGTATTCTGACCGAAACTATGGCTCGTCACTGAGCCTAGATAACGTGGTAATCAGTAGGTATAGTCGCTAGGGACTATAACCATCGTGATCACACTCACGTTATGAAGTTCAAACGAACTTTGCATCGACCATAAACTGGTCAATGCAGAAAGTCAAACAAAGTTTGACTTTCGGACTCGAAAAGCAATAAAAGAACGAAAGAGGACTTACGAAGGGTCCCCGAATGCTAATCCCGATCCAAGTAACTCAGGTATGAAACGAAGGTTCCAACTTAGAGCCCAAATGATCAGATTTGTGGGTTTTGAAGCAATGGGGGGGTGGGTATTTATAGGAAAAGTAGAGCCGTTAGGATCGTTTCTTGAATATCGTGCCACGATCCGAGCCGTACACTTGTCACAAAGTTGTGGTGGTTAGAATTGATGTTTATCAGCTGAAAATGCAAGTTGCAAGCATGTGGTTGTGGTTTAATCAGCTGATAATCTGCTGACTGTTTGTTATTATCTGTTCTGGCACAGGCTAGCGCACCGCTACGTTAAAAGTGTAGCGCACCGCTAGGCCATAGTTTGGCAGATTTACACTTTTGGTCCCTGTATTGCAATCAGCCCATTTTCGACACGTTTAAGGCCCGTTAACCCCATTTCAAAGCTCTAAAATGAAGTTAAAGTATAGGGAACTTAAAATGTGTTCAAAAATATCTCGGATGTCGGTTCGTTTGGCCGTACGAACGCGATGTTCGCTTAATTACGACGGAATGCGCATAAGCACGAAAAACGATCTAAATTGCGTGACGAATGGATTTTTCTTATGTCAAACACTAAAATAAAATATTTTAGTGCTTACATAAATTTTTGGATGTCCGAATGTATTCAGAACGTAAGATATGCCCGAAAATGCAAACTTGTGCACTTTTTGACACTTTTAGTCCCTGAATGACCCAAAACTTTATTTTAGCACACCGAACCTCTCAAAGCCTATTTCTAAGCTATATAAAGGATATTTATGGTATGTTTAACTTATGGTCATGTTCCGGAATATCTGTTACAGTTCAAATTGGCATACTTTCGTAGTTTGTCAACTTTAGTCCCTGTAAGCGATATAACTTGTTTTTGCCATACCAAAGCCTTTAAAACTTATTTCTAAGTTATGTAAAGGTTATTTAAGGTACGTTAAGCCTATTTCACTATTCCGGAGTGTTCGTTGCATTAAACTGGTTATATCTACGCATCGGTGCGCGTATAACCTTCCAGAAAGCGATTTAGAGTTTGGAATTGAATAAAAATTGATATGTGCAAATGATACACATATTTTTACAAATCCCAAGTATGAAATACAATATTTCATTGGTTTGGTATTTGTTTGATGGCCGTGGAGGCACAGGTGTTACACAATGGTGATATATATGCGGATTAGACAAAAAAAAAACACACACAATAAATGGCTACAATTTAAGGAATGTATTTAGTGACGGTATCAGATTCCTAATTGATGGAGAAAGGTCTGGTGGTAAGAAAAGCTGCTTGTAGGAGGTTGTCAAGTGTTTTCGCTTGACGATTCCATTCTTGGGAGGTTGGTTTGGCCCTTGTTCCTGTAACTCGAATCCTAGCCCGGTATATCCCATTTTAATTTTACACCATTGTGAACCTTACGCCTTTTTTACTCTCTGATCGAGGTTCTCGGCATTGAAAAATCTTCGTAAACTATATCACACGTGTATATGTTGATATTTAAGAGATAAACAGTCAAGAAAATCAAGGGCAATGGTGATATATATGCGGATTAGACACCAAAAAAAAACACTTAACAAATGGCTACAATTTAAGGAATGTGTTTAGTGACGGCATCATATTCCTAATTGATGGAGAAATGTCTGGTGGTAAGAAAAGCTGCATCTAGGAGGTTGTCAAGTGTTTTCGCTCGACGATTCCATTCTTGGGTGGTTGGTTTGGCCCTTGTTCCTGTAACTCGAATCCTAGCCCGGTATATCCCATTTTAATTTTACACCATTGTGAAACTTACGCCTTTTTTACTCTCTGATCGAGGTTCTCGGCATTGAAAAATCTTCGTAAACTAAATCACACGTGTATATGTTGATATTTAAAGGATATACAATCAACAATATCAAGGGCAATGGTGATATATATGCAGATTAGACACCAAAAAAAACACCCAACAAATGGCTACAATTTAAATAATGTGTTTAGTGACGGCATCAGATTCCTAATTGATGGAGAAAGGTACGGTGGCAAGAAAAGCTGCTTCTAGGAGGCCGTCAAGTTTTTTCGCTCGACGATTCCATTCTTGAGTGGTTGGTTTGGCCTTGTTCCTGTAACTCGAATCCTAGCCCGGTATATCTCATTTTAATTTTACAACATTTTGAACCTTACGCCTTTTTTACTCTCTGATCGAGGTTCTCGGCATTGAAAAATTTTCGTAAACTAAATCACACGTGTATATGTTGACATTTAAGAGATATACAGTCAAGAAAATCAAGGGCAATGGTGATATATATGCGGATTAGACACCAAAAAAAAAACAATCAACAAATGGCTACAATTTAAGGAATGTGTTTAGTGACTGCATCAGGTTCCTAGTTGTTGGAGAAAGGTCCGGTGGCAAGAAAAGCTGCGTTTAGGAGGCTGTCAAGTGTTTTCGCTCGACGATTCCATTCTTGGGTGGTTGGTTTAGCCCTTGTTCCTGTAACTCGAATCCTAGCCCAATATATCCCATTTTAATTTTACACCATTGTGAACCTTACACCTTTTTTACTCACTGATCGAGGTTCTCGGCATTGAAAAATCTTCGTAAACTAAATCACACGTGTATATGTTGATATTTAAGAGATATACAGTCACGAAAATCAAGGGCAATGGTGAAATATATGCGGATTAGACACCAAAAAAACACTCAACCAATGGCTACAATTTAAGGAACTTGTTTAGTGACGGCATCAGATTCCTAATTGATGGAGAAAGGTCCGGTGGCATGAAAAACTGCTTCTAGGAGGTTGTCAAGTGTTTTCGCTCGACGATTCCATTCTTGGGTGGTTGGTTTAGCCCTTGTTCCTGTAACTTGATTCCTGGACCAGTATATCCCATTTTAATTTTACACCATTGTGAACCTTACGCCTTTTTTACTCACTGATCGAGGTTCTCGGCATTGAAAAATCTTCGTAAACTAAATCACACGTGTATATGTTGACATTTAAGAGATATACAGTCAAGAAAATCAATGGCAATGGTGATATATATGCGGATTAGACACCAAAAAAAACAATCAACAAATGGCTACAATTTAAGGAATGTGTTTAGTGATGGCATCAGATTCCTAATTGATGGAGAAAGATCTGGTGGCAAGAAAAGCTGTTTCTAGGAGGTTGTCAAGTGTTTTCACTCGACGATTCCATTCTTGGGTGGTTGGTTTGGCCCTTGTTCCTGTAACTCGAATCCTTGCCCGGTATATCCCATTTTAATTTTACACCATTGTGAACCTTACGCCTTTTTTACTCTCTGATTGAGTTTCTCGGCATTGAAAAATCTTCATAAACTAAATCACACGTGTATATGTTGATATTTAAGAGATATACAGTCAAGAAAATCAAGGGCAATGGTGATATATATGCGGATTAGACACAAAAAAAACACTCAACAAATGGCTACAATTTAAAGAATGTGTTTAGTGACGGCATCAGATTCCTAATTGATGGAGAAAGGTCTGGTGGTAAGAAAAGCTGCTTCTCAGAGGTTGTCAAGTGTTTTCGCTCGACGATTCCATTCTTGGGTGGTTGGTTTGGCCCTTTGTAACACCCGTTCCTATAATTCAAGGTTTAACGTATATTTTACGAAAAACAATCAGGTAATTAAGATTACATAAACATCGGAAATACGGGTTTGTCAAAAACTTTTAGAATCATAAGTCATTCAGCATAACGTGAACGAATTCGTCGCTTAAAATTTTACAACGTGACCAAGTGCGGAAGCATGAATCTATATCGTGTTCTGTTCTTCGAGGAGCTTGGTCGTCTTCCGGCATTCTAAATGTACCTACATTTCATAAACATGAAATGCTTTAGTCATACGGGGATAAACTATGTCTAAACAAATCCGGTAATGATAATGGAAGGAAAAAGAATCCCAACGTTAAACTCTTGATCTCAAAACATGGATTTCCAACTGGCCTCCACCGTAACTTACGGTGGCACCGTAAGTTACGGTGGCCCCTGGTGTGACATGCCCCTACCGTAAATCAGTAGGGGGCTGCCGTAAAGCCTTCAGCTCCACCGTAACTTACGGTGGCACCGTAAGTTACGGTGGTCCCTGCATTCCAGCTTTCCATTTTGCCGTTTATTGTCACGAAAACTTTCGTATCTTTCAATCCGCTTATCCGTTTGACCCACCATTTCTTCCTACATGATTGTAATTTGAACCTTCATCATATGGAGTCAAAATCCAACATCCGGATTAACAAAATTTAAGACTTTTGAGTCTTCGGCTTATTACCATTTTTACCAAATTTTGACCCGTTCGCGATTTTATCAAACAAACATGTTTACTTGATCTATAAATTCATGAGAATCATAATTTCAATATTTCCTATCAAATAAATCATAAATCATGGGTTTCTTACTTAGTTAGAACCCGTTTACGTTCAAGTGCTTATTTTGACCCATTAAGGGTATTTAAGCACTTTAAAGCTTAAAATCGTTTTCATTCATTTCTAGCGTTATTTACAACATTCTTATAAAAAAAATCTTCCGCCACAACTATAATTGTGGTGGACTTAATGAGGTGATCTATATAATCCGAGTTTTTCTCGTCTGATTGCTAATTTACGACAAAGACTCATATAGAGTCATTTGACCGAAGGTTTACATCTTTCGCTTCTTACACTTATTCCAATCATTTATTTGATCATAAAACTCGTTTCAAAACTACCTTTAAAGGTTGTTTATTCGAATTCGCCAACAAGGGCGTTTTAGTCAATTTTAGTCATTCTTTTACGACGAAGGACTATTAGTGCTTGTTTGAACCCCAAATTCCGACCTTTTAACCATATTCTTGTTTAGAAACCAATATGTTTCTAAAACACCATAATCATAACTCAATTTATTCGCTTTACCTTAAAGATAACCGAATTTCTTATTTTAACCTTGTCTAACTGTTATAAAACTCCAAATTCTACATGATGAGTTGTATTATTATACATACCTGGCTCGGATCAATATATTAACCCGTTTCAATACCTTTCCTTAGTGGCTGCTAAGTGATAGCGATGTAAGCATCCATGTGCTATTTATTTCCTAAAATCATGCAACTTGACAACCCATTAATCGATATTGTCAAAGGGTGATAATTTCACCTTTTGACCCATTTGGTCTAAATGACCAATTACCATTGTCAAATTGTCAAATATTGTCAAATTACCATTTCGCCCTTAATGGCTATTATGATTTAACTTATATGATAACCATTAAAAGTACATGTTTCATTCGTCATAATATGATTGAATTACCGATTTAACTCATTTTTAGCCATCACTATGTTTTCTTGTCATATTTGATTATCTTGTTCCGTACGACTACACGCCGGAACATCATATCTCAATTAGGTATTTTTCTTTTTCGCAACTAATACGACGAAAGAATATTATAAATATATGACTAGTGTAAGATATACTTACCTTGCATCCCGAATACACTTTTCCTTTATGCTTGACTCGTTCGACCCGCTTTCTCCCCAAGCTTCACCTAGCTTGTTAAGCGCTAACTATCATTCGTTATTCACAAGGTTGTTAGATTAGTCACTCCAAATCATGACTTTCACACCTTATGATTCTTTGACTATTTTTCTCTTTAAACTCAATAATAAATCATGAGTTTAATCCTTGTGTCAAGACGCACTTCTAATCAATTATGAACTCTTAACAAAATCCCTATTTTGTTCAAGTAGTCATTCATACGAGTTAGTATGGCGTTTATAAACACCAATACTACATTAATTTCATCAAATTAACTAAACCCATTTCATAGCAATTATGATCTTGTGCACAAATTCATGGTTTAATCGAACACCTTCTATTTGTTATCATGCATGTTGATTCTAAGCAAAGTTATATCATCAAAATCATCATAACATCAAAACCCACTTATCTAAGTGTGTTAATTCACCAAATTCATCAATCTATAACATGTTATGTATGATTTTCACTTAGGGTTTCGTTCCTAAGCAAGTATACATCACTAAACTAGCCATAACTTCTATAATCCATGCCTAATTCGCGATTAGGATGATTATCAACTTTTTACAACTTCATGAATGTTAGAAATTCGACATACCTTAGGATCCCCTTGACTTGGTGATCACGAATATGTGCTTGAATTTCGATTTGGGTTTGATTTGCCCTTCCAATTTCTTGATTTGTGCTTTTTAGGGTTTTGAGCTCAAGATGTTCTTGGCTCCTGTGAATATATCGACCAGATCACACACTTTAAGTGTGTGTTTTGGTGTTTAACTTTTGTTTTAATAAAACAACTTTCCCACTTGGCAATATTGGTCCCTCATGTTTCCTTTTGATCAAATGAAGCTATAACTCACCATTAGTCACTTAATCACATGCTACTAACTAGGTTAATTATTCCTTGTTACTTTAGCGGGTTCGGGAAGTCATAACCCGTTATGTTTTTAAGTCCCGTTAATTCAGACTTCTTATAAACCTTATTTACTTAAAAACATTTATTAACATTTTATTAAATATTAGGTTTATTTATTTAAATCCTAATATTTACCGGGTTACTTTC
Organism: Helianthus tuberosus; assembly: GCA_030545235.1. Lineage (NCBI taxonomy): Eukaryota > Viridiplantae > Streptophyta > Magnoliopsida > Asterales > Asteraceae > Helianthus > Helianthus tuberosus. The sequence continues at coordinate 36,675,207 of CM060422.1, read as the reverse complement.
ACCACTAACGGTATTTTACCCGCTCTTTTGTATTAACGTGGTTTAATTACCAAACCCGTTTTCGGGGTGTTACAAGTCTACCCCCCTTAAAGTGGTTTCGTCCTCGAAACCTTTTCTTACATAATTCATTTAGTTCAACTCAATGCATCTGTTCCGAGAATCTTTAAGACATTACTTATACTTTAACCAATTATTAGTATTAGCAGAGAAATATGGTAATATCTTTTTGGTTAATAATCATCTACGTATTATATACGGCATAATGTAACTTGGAATAACGTAATCTCGTTATTTCCACTAGTTTAATTAACTTAGCGATATCCATCACTTTCGTATACTATCGAATTCTTTATGAATCCGTTACTTTGACCCGTTTAAAGGTCTTTAGTGAAATCTTTCACTTTTAGCAACAAATTCTTTTATTTTCAAATTTATTTATTCGGTTCAATTATACCGAATCTATCACTTGCAAGCAAACCAAATTTCCTGGTTTGAATTGCTGACCTTAACCGGTCTCACTAACTAGACTTATTAGTCCAGTTACTTTTACCGCTCGCCTGGTTATAACGTTATCGTGTCACATTATGTTTAATTCATAATGATTGTAATTTGACCCACCGTTTCTTCCCAAGCTTCACCTAGCTTGTTAAGCGCTAACTATCATTCGTTTTTCACAAGGTTGTTAGATTAGTCACTCCAAATCATGACTTTCACACCTTATGATTCTTTGACTATTTTTCTCTTTAAACTCAATAATAAATCATGAGTTTAATCCTTGTGTCAAGACGCACTTCTAATCAATTATGAACTCTTAACAAAATCCCTATTTTGTTCAAGTAGTCATTCATACGAGTTAGTATGGCGTTTATAAACACCAATACTACATTAATTTCATCAAATTAACTAAACCCATTTCATAGCAATTATGATCTTGTGCACAAATTCATGGTTTAATCGAACACCTTCTATTTGTTATCATGCATGTTGATTCTAAGCAAAGTTATATCATCAAAATCATCATAACATCAAAACCCACTTATCTAAGTGTGTTAATTCACCAAATTCATCAATCTATAGCATGTTATGTATGATTTTCACTAAGGGTTTCGTTCCTAAGCAAGTATACATCACTAATCTAGCCATAACTTCTATAATCCATGCCTAATTCGCGATTAGGATGATTATCAACTTTTTACAAATTCATGAATGTTAGAAATTCGACATACCTTAGGATCCCCTTGACTTGGTGATCACGAATATGTGCTTGAATTTCGATTTGGGTTTGATTTGCCCTTCCAATTTCTTGATGTGTGCTTGTTAGGGTTTTGAGCTCAAGATGTTCTTGGCTCTTGTGAATATATCGACCAGATCACACACTTTAAGTGTGTGTTTTGGTGTTTAACTTTTGTTTTAATAAAACAACTTTCCCACTTGGCAATATTGGTCCCTCATGTTTCCTTTTGATCAAATGAAGCTATAACTCACCATTAGTCACTTAATCACATGCTACTAACTAGGTTAATTATTCCTTGTTACTTTAGCGAGTTCGGGAAGTCATAACCCGTTATGTTTTTAAGTCCCGTTAATTCAGACTTCTTATAAACCTTATTTACTTAAAAACATTTATTAACGTTTTATTAAATATTAGGTTTATTTATTTAAATCCTAATATTTACCGGGTTACTTTCACCACTAACGGTATTTTACCCGCTCTTTTGTATTAACGTGGTTTAATTACCAAACCCATTTTCGGGGTGTTACAAGTCTACCCCCGTTAAAGAGGTTTCGTCCTCGAAACCTTTTCTTACATAATTCATTTAGTTCAACTCAATGCACCTGTTCCGAGAATCCTTAAGACATTACTTATACTTTAACCAATTATTAGTATTACCAGAGAAATATGGTAATATCTTTTTGGTTAATAATCATCTACGTATTATATACGGCATAATGTAACTTGGAATAACGTAATCTCGTTATTTCCACTAGTTTAATTAACTTAGCGATATCCATCACTTTCGTATACTATCGAATTCTTTATGAATCCGTTACTTTGACCCGTTTAAAGGTCTTTAGTGAAATCTTTCACTTTTAGCAATAAATTCTTTTATTTTCAAATTTATTTATTCGGTTCAATTATACCGAATCTATCACTTGCAAGCAAACCAAATTTCCTGGTTTGAATTGCTGACCTTAACCGGTCTCACTAACTAGACTTATTAGTCCAGTTACTTTTACCGCTCGCCTGGTTATAACGTTATCGTGTCACATTATGTTTAATTCATAATGATTGTAATTTGACCCACCGTTTCTTCCCAAGCTTCACCTAGCTTGTTAAGCGCTAACTATCATTCGTTATTCACAAGGTTGTTAGATTAGTCACTCCAAATCATGACTTTCACACCTTATGATTCTTTGACTATTTTTCTCTTTAAACTCAATAATAAATCATGAGTTTAATCCTTGTGTCAAGACGCACTTCTAATCAATTATGAACTCTTAACAAAATCCCTATTTGTTCAAGTAGTCATTCATACGAGTTAGTATGGCGTTTATAAACACCAATACTACTTTCCCTCTTGGCAATATTGGTCCCTCATGTTTCCTTTTGATCAAATGAAGCTATAACTCTCCATTAGTCACTTAATCACATGCTACTAACTAGGTTAATTATTCCTTGTTACTTTAGCGGGTTCGGGAAGTCATAACCCGTTATGTTTTTAAGTCCCGTTAATTCAGACTTCTTATAAACTTTATTTACTTGAAAACATTTATTAACGTTTTATAAAATATTAGGTTTATTTATTTAAATCCTAATATTTACCGGGTTACTTTCACCACTAACGGTATGTTACACCATTGTGAACCTTACGCCTTTTTTACTCTCTGATCGAGGTTCTCGGCATTGAAAATTCTTCGTAAACTAAATCACACGTGTATATGTTGATATTTAAGAGATATACAGTCAAGAAAATCAAGGGCAATGGTGATATATATGCGGATTAGACACAAAAAAAAAACACTCAACAAATGGCTACAATTTAAGGAATGTGTTTAGTGACGACATCAGATTCCAGATTAATGGAGAAAGGTCTGATGGTAAGAAATGCTGCTTCTAGGAGGTTGTCAAGTGTTTCGCTCGACGATTCCATTCTTGGGTGGTTGGTTTGGCCCTTGTTCCTGTAACTCGAATCCTAGCCTGGTATATCCCATTTTAATTTTACACCATTGTGAACCTTACGCCTTTTTTACTCTCTGATCGACGTTCTCGGCATTGAAAAATCTTTGTAAACTAAATCACACATGTATATGTTGATATTTAAGAGATATACAGTCAAGAAAATCAAGGGCAATGGTGATACATATGCGGATTAGACACAAAAAAAACACTCAACAAATGGCTACAATTTAAGGAACGTGTTTAGTGACGGCATCAGATTCCTAATTGATGGAGAAAGGTCTGGTGGTAAGAAAAGCTGCTTCTAGGAGGTTGTCAAGTGTTTTCGCTTGACGATTCCATTCTTGGGTGGTTGGTTTGGCCCTTGTTTCTGTAACTTGAATCCTAGCCCGGTATATCCCATTTAAATCTTACACCATTGTGAACATTACGCCTTTTTTACTCTCTGATCGAGGTTCTCGGCATTGAAAAATCTTCGTAAACTAAATCACACGTGTATATGTTGATATTTAAGAGATATACAGTCAAGAAAATCAAGGGCAATGGTGATACATATGCAGATTAGACACCAAAAAAAACACTCAACAAATGGCTACAATTTAAGGAATGTGTTTAGTGATGGCATCAGATTCCTAATTGATGGAGAAAGGTCTGGTGGTAAGAAAAGCGGCTTCTAGGAGGTTACCAAGTGTTTTCGCTCGACGATTCCATTTTTGGGTGGGTGGTTTGGCCCTTGTTCATGTAACTCGAATCCTAGCCCGGTATATCCCATTTATTCTTACACCATTGTGAACCTTACGCCTTTTTTACTCTCTGGTCGAGGTTCTCGGCATGGAAAATCCTTCGTAAACTAAATCACACGTGTATATGATGACACTTAAGAGATATACAGTCAAGAAAATCAAGGGCAATGGTGATATATATGCGGATTAGACACAAAAAAAAATACTCAACAAATGGCTACAATTTAAGGAATGTGTTTAGTGATGGTATCAGATTCCTAATTGATGGAGAAAGGTCTGGTGGTAAGAAAAGCTGCTTCTAGGAGGTTGTCAAGTGTTTTCGCTCGACAATTCCATTCTTGGGAGGTTGGTGTGGCCCTTATTCCTGTAACTCGAATCCTAGCCCGGTATATCCCATTTTAATTTTACACCATTGTGAACCTTACGCCTTTTTTACTCTCTGATCGAGGTTCTCGGCGTTGAAAATTTTTCGTAAACTAAATCACACGTGTATATGTTGATATTTAAGAGATAAACAGTCAAGAAAATCAAGGGCAATGGTGATACATATGTGCATTAGACACCAAAAAAAAAAACACTTAACAAATGGCTACAATTTAAGGAATGTGTTTAGTGATGGCATCAGATTCCTAATTGATGGAAAAAGGTCTGGTGGTAAGAAAAGCTGCTTCTAGGAGGTTGTCAAGTGTTTTCGCTCGACGATTCCATTTTTGGGTGGTTGGTTTGGCCCTTGTTCATTTTACTCGAATCCTAGCCCGGTATATCCCATTTTAATTTTACACCATTGTGAACCTTACGCCTTTTTTACTCTCCGATCGAGGTTCTTGGCATTGAAAAATCTTCGTAAACTAAATCACACGTGTATATGTTGATATTTAAGAGATATACAATCAAGAAAATCATGGGTAATCGTGATATATATGCGGATTAGACACAAATAAAAACACTCACAAATGGCTACAATTTAAGGAATGTGTTTAGTGACGGCATCAGATTCCTAATTGATGGAGAAAGGTCTGGTGGCAAGAAAAGCTGCTTCTAGCAGGTTGTCAAGTGTTTTCGCTCGACGATTCCATTCTTGGGTGGTTGGTTTGACCCTTGTTCCTGTAACTCGAATCCTAGCCAGGTATATCCCATTTTAATTTTACACCATTGTGAACCTTACGACTATTTTACTCTCTGATCGAGATTCTTGGCATTGAAAATTCTTCGTAAACTAAATCACACGTGTATATGTTGACATTTAAGAGATATACAGTCAAGAAAATCAAGGGTAATGGTGAGATATATGCGGATTAGACACAAAAAAAAAACACTCAACAAATGGCAACAATTTAAGGAATGTGTTTAGTGACAGCATCAGATTCCTAATTGATGGAGAAAGGTCCGGTGGCAAGAAAAGCTGCTTCTAGGAGGTTGTCAAGTGTTTTCGCTCGACGATTCCATTGTTAGGAGGTTGGTTTGGACCTTGTTCCTGTAACTCGAATCGTAGCCCAGTATATCCCATTTAAATTTTAAACCATTGTGAACCTTACGCCTTTTTTACTCACTGATCGAGTTTCTCGGCATTGAAAAATCTTCGTAAACTAAATCACGCGTGTATTTGTTGATATTTAAGAGATATACAGTCAAGAAAATCAAGGGCAATGGTGATATATATGCGGATTAGACACAAATAAAAACACTCAACAAATGGCTACAATTTAAGGAATTTGTTTAGTGACGACATCAGATTCCTAATTGATGGAGAAAGGTCTGGTGGTAAGAAAAGCTGCTTCTAGCAGGTTGTCAAGTGTTTTCGCTCGACGATTCCATTCTTGGGTGGTTGGTTTGGCCCTTGTTCCTGTAACCCGAATCCTAGCCCGGTATATCCCATTATAATTTTACACCATTTTCAACCTTACGCCTTTTTTACTCTCTGAGCGAGGTTCTCGGCATTGAAAAATCTTCGTAAACTAAATCACACGTTTATATGTTGACATTTAAGAGATATACAGTCAAGAAAATCAAGGGCAATGGTGATATATATGCGGATTAGACACAAAAAAAAAACACTCAAAAAATGGCTACAATTTAAGGAATGTGTTTAGTGACGGCATCAGATTCCTAATTGTTGGAGAAAGGTCTGGTGGCAAGAAAAGCTGCTTCTAGGAGTCTGTCAAGTGTTTCGCTCGGCGATTTCATTCTTGGGTGGTTGGTTTGGCCCTTTTTCTTGTAACTCGAATCCTAGCCCGGTATATCCCATTTTAATTTTACACCTTTGTGAACCTTACGCCTTTTTTACTCTCTGATCGAGGTTCTCGGCAATGAAAAATCATCGTAAACTAAATTACACGTGCATATGTTGATATTTTAGAGAAAAACAGTCAAGAAAATCAAGGGCAGTGTTGATACATATGCGGATTAGACACAAAAAAAAAACCACTCAACAAATGACTACAATTTAAGGAATGTGTTTAGTGACGGCATCAGATTCCTAACTGATGGAGAAAGGTCTGGTGGTAAGAAAAGCTGCTTCTAGGAGGTTGTCAAGTGTTTTCGCTCGAGGATTCCATTCTTGGGTGGATGGTTTGGCCCTTGTTCCTGTAACTCGAATCCTAGCCCGGTATATCACATTTTAATCTTACACCATTGTGAACCTTACGCCTTTTTTACTCTCTGGTCGAGGTTCTCGGCATGGAAAATCCTTCGTAAACTAAATCACACGTGTATATGTTGACACTTAAGAGATATACAGTCAAGAAAATCAAGGGCAATGGTGATACATATGCGGATTAGACACAAAAAAAACACTCAACAAATGGCTACAATTTAAGGAATGTGTTTAGTGACGGTATCATATTCCTAATTGGTGGGGAAAGGTCTGGTGGTAAGAAAAGCTGCTTCTAGGAGGTTGTCAAGTGTTTTCGCTCGACGATTCCATTCTTGGGTGGTTGGTTTGACCCTTGTTCCCGGAACTCGAATCCTAGCCCGGTATATCCCATTTTAATTTTACACCATTGTGAACCTTACGACTATTTTACTCTCTGATCGAGATTCTTGGCATTGAAAATTCTTCGTAAACTAAATCACACATGTATATGTTGATATTTAAGAGATATACAGTCAAGAAAATCAACGGTAATGGTGATATATATGCGGATTAGACACCAAAAAAAAACACTCAACAAATGGCTACAATTTAAGGAATGTGTTTAGTGACGGCATCAGATTCCTAATTGATGGAGAAAGGTCCGGTGGCAAGAAAAGCTGCTTCTAGGAGGTTGTCAAGTGTTTTCGCTCGACGATTCCATTCTTGGGTGGTTGGTTTGGCCCCTGTTCCTGTAACTCGAATCCTAGCCCAGTATATCCCATTTAAATTTTAAACCATTGTGAACCTTACGCCTTTTTTACTCACTGATCGAGGTTCTCGGCAATGAAAAATCTTCGTAAATTAAATCACGCGTGTATTTGTTGATATTTAAGAGATATACAGTCAAGAAAATCAAGGGCAATGGTGATATATATGCGGATTACACACAAAAAAAACACTTAACAAATGGCTACAATTTAAGGAATTTGTTTAGTGACGACATCAGATTCATAATTGATGGAGAAAGGTCTGGTGGTAAGAAAATCTGCTTCTAGGAGGTTGTCAAGTGTTTTCGCTCGACGATTCCATTCTTGGGTGGTTGGTTTGGCCCTTGTTACTGTAACTCGAATCCTAGCCCGGTATTTCCCATTATAATTTTACACCATTTTGAACCTTACGCCTTTTTTACTCTCTGATCGAGGTTCTCGGCATTGAAAAATCTTCGTAATATAAATCACATGTTTATATGTTGACATTTAAGAGATATACAGTCAAGAAAATCAAGGGCAATGGTGATACATATGCGGATTAGACACCAAAAAAAAACACTCAACAAATGACTACAATTTAAGGAATTTGTTTAGTGACAGCATCAGATTCCTAATTGATGGAGAAAGGTCTGGTGGTAAGAAAAGCTGCTTCTAGGAGGTTGTCAAGTGTTTTCGCTCGATGATTCCATTCTTGGGTGGTTGGTTTGGCCCTTGTTCCTCTAACTCGAATCCTAGCCCGATATATCCCATTTTAATTTTACACCATTGTGAACCTTACACCTTTTTTACTCACTGATCGAGATTCTCGGCATTGAAAATTCTTCGTAAACTAAATCACACGTGTATATGTTGATAATTAAGAGATATACAGTCAAGAAAATCATGGGCAATGGTGATATATATGGGGATTAGACACAAAAAAAATACTCAACAAATGGCTACAATTTAAGGAATGTGTTTAGTGATGGCATCAGATTCCTAATTGATAGAGAAAGGTCTGGTGGTAGAGAAAAACTACTTCTAGGAGGTTGTCAAGTGTTTTCGCTCGACGATTCCATTCTTTGGTGGTTGGTTTGGCCCTTGTTCCTGTAACTCGAATCCTAGCCCAGTATATCCCATTTTAATTTTACACCATTGTGAACCTTACGCCTTTTTTACTCACTGATCGAGGTTCTCGGCATTGAAAAATCTTCGTAAACCAAATCACACGTGTATATGTTGACATTTAAGAGATATACAGTCAAGAAAATCAAGGGCAATGGTGATATATATGCGGATTAGACACCAAAAAAATCAATCAACAAATGGCTACAATTTAAGAAATGTGTTTAGTGACGGTATCAGATTCCTAATTGATGGAGAAAGGTCTGGTGGCAAGAAAAACTGCTTCTAGGAGGTTGTCAAGTGTTTTCTCTCGACGATTCCATTCTTGGGTGGTTGGTTTGGCCCTTGTTCCTGTAACTCGATTCCTAGCCCGGTATATCCCATTTTAATTTTACACCATTGTGAACCTTACGCCTTTTTTACTCTCTGATCGAGGTTCTCGGCATTGAAAAATCTTCGTAAACTAAATCACACGTGTATATGTTGATATTTAAGAGATATACAGTCAAGAAAATCGAGGGCAATGGTGATATATATGCGGATTTGACACCAAAAAAAAATCACTCAACAAATAGCTACAATTTAAGGAATGTGTTTAGTGACGGCATCAGATTTCTAATTGATGGAGAAAGGTCTGGTGGTAAGAAAAGCTGCTTCTAGGAGGTTGTCAAGTGTTTTCGCTCGACGATTCCCTTCTTGGGTGGTTGGTTCGGCCCTTGTTCATGTAACTCGAATCCTAGCCCGGTATATCCCATTTAATTTTACACCATTGTGAACCTTACGCCTTTTTTACTCCCTGATCGAGGTTCTCGGCATTGAAAAATCTTCGTAAACCAAATCACACATGTATATGTTGACATTTAAGAGATATGCAGTCATGAAAATCAAGGGCAATGGTGATATATATGCGGATTAGACACCAAAAAAAACACTCAACAAATAGCTACAATTTAAGGAATGTGTTTAGTGACGGCATCAGATTCCTAATTGATGGAGAAAGGTCTGGTGGTAAGAAAAGCTGCTTCTAGGAGGTTGTCAAGTGTTTTCGCTCGACGATTCCATTCTTGGGAGGTTGGTTTGGCCTTTGTTCTTGTAACTCGAATCCTAGCCCGGTATATCCCATTTTAGTTTTACACCATTGTGAACCTTACCCCTTTTTTACTCTCTGATCGAGGTTCTCGGCAATGAAAAATCTTCGTAAACCAAATCACACGTGTATATGTTGATATTTAAGAGATATACAGTCAAGAAAATCAAGGGCAATGGTGATATATATGCGGATTAGACACCAAAAAAAAACATTCAACAAATGGTTACAATTTAAAGAATGTGTTTAGTGACGGCATCAGATTCCTAGTTGATGGAGAAAGGTCTGGTGGCAAGAAAAGCTGCTTCTAGGAGGTTGTCAAGTGTTTTCGCTCAACGATTCCATTCTTAGGTGGTTGGTTTGGCCCTTGTTCCTGTAACTCGAATCCTAGCCCGGTATATCTCATTTTAATTTTGCACCATTGTGAACCTTACGCATTTTTTACTCTCTGATAGAGGTTCTCGGGATTGAAAATTCTTCGTAAAATAAATCACACGTTTATATGTTGATATTTAAGAGATATACAGTTAAGAAAATCAAGGGCAACGGTGTTATATATGCGGATTAGACACAAAAAAAAAACACTTAACAAATGGCTACAATTTAAGAAATGTGTTTAGCGACGGCGTCAGATTCCTAATTGATGGAGAAAGGTCTGGTGATAAGAAAAGCTGCTTCTAGGAGGTTGTCAAGTGTTTTCGCTCGACGATTCCAATCTTGGGTGGTTGGTTTGGCCCTTGTTCCTCTAACTTGAATACTAGCCCGGTATATCCCATTTTAATTTTACACCATTGTGAACCTTACACCTTTTTTACTCTCTGATCGAGGTTCTCGGCATTGAAAAATCTTTTTTAAACTAAATCACACGTGTATATGTTGTTATTTAAGAGATATACAGTCAAGAAAATCAAGGGCAATCGTGATATATATGCGGATTAGACACCAAAAAAACACTCAACAAAAGGCTACAATTTAAGGAATGTGATTAGTGATGGCATCAGGTTCCTAATTGATAGAGAAAGGTCTGGTGGCAAGAAAAGCTGCTTCTAGGAGGTTGTCAAGTGTTTTCGCTCGACGATTCCATTATGTGGTGGTTGGTTGGGCCCTTGTTCCTGTAACTCGAATCCTAGCCCGGTATATCCCATTTTAATGTTACACCATTGTGAACCTTACGCTTTTTTTACTCTCTGATCGAGATTCTCGGCATAGATAAGTCTTCGTAAACTAAATCACACGTGTATATGTTGATATTTAAGAGATAAACAGTCAAGAAAATCAAGGGCAACAGTGATACATATGCGGATTAGACACCAAAAAAATACACAACATATGGCTACAATTTAAGGAATGTGTTTAGTGACGGCATCAGATTCCTAATTGATGGAGAAAGGTCGGGTGGTAAGAAAAGCTGCTTCTAGGAGTTTGTCAAATGTTTTTGCTCAACGATTCCATTCTTGGGTGGTTGGTTTGGCCCTTGTTCCTGTAACTCGTATCCTAGCCCGGTATATCCGATTTTAATTTTACACCATTGTGAACCTTACGCCTTTTTTACTCTCTGATCGAGGTTCTCGGCATTGAAAATTCTTCGTAAACTAAATCACACGTGTATATGTTGATATTTAAGAGATATACAGTCAAGAAAATCAAGGGCAATGGTGATATATATGCGGATTATACACACAAAAAAAACACTCAACAAATGGCTACAATTTAAGGAATGTGTTTAGTGACAGCATCAGATTCCTAATTGATGGAGAAAGGTCTGGTGGTAAGAAAAGCTGCTTCTAGGAGGTTGTCAAGTGTTTTCGCTTGACGATTCCATTCTTGGGTGGTTGGTTTGGCCCTTGTTTCTGTAACTCGAATCCTAGCCCAGTATATCCCATTTAAATCTTACACCATTGTGAACGTTACGCCTTTTTTACTCTCTGATCGAGGTTCTCGGCATTGAAAAATCTTCGTAAACTAAATCACACGTGTATATGTTGATATTTAAGAGATATACAGTCAAGAAAATCAAGGGCAATGGTGATACATATGCGGATTAGACCCCAAAAAAAAACACTCAACAAATGGCTACAATTTAAGGAATGTGTTTAGTGACGGCATCAGATTCCTAATTGATGGAGAAAGGTCTGGTGGTAAGAAAAGCTGCTTCTAGGAGGTTGTCAAGTGTTTTCGCTCCACGATTCCATTTTTGGGTGGTTGGTTTGGCCCTTGTTCCTTTAACTCGAATCCTAGCCCGGTATATCCCATTTTAATTTTACACCATTGTGAACCTTACGCCTTTTTTACTCTCTGATCGAGATTCTCGGCATTGAAAAATCTTCGTAAACTAAATCACACGTGTATATGTTGATATTTAAGAGATATAGAGTCAAGAAAATCAAGGGAAATGGTGATATATATGCGGATTAGACACCAAAAAAAAACACTCAACAAATGGTTACAATTTAAGGAATGTGTTTAGTGACGGCATCAGATTCCTAGTTGATGGAGAAAGGTCTGGTGGCAAGAAAAGCTGCTTCTAGGAGGTTGTCAAGTGTTTTCGCTCAACGATTCCATTCTTAGGTGGTTGGTTTGGCCCTTGTTCCTATAACTCGAATCCTAGCCCGGTATATCTCATTTTAATTTTACACCATTGTGAACCTTACGCATTTTTTACTCTCTGATGGAGGTTCTCGGGATTGAAAATTCTTCGAAAAATAAATCACACGTTTATATGTTGATATTTAAGAGATATACAGTTAAGAAAATCAAGGGCAACGGTGATATATATGCGGATTAGACACAAAAAAAACACTTAACAAATGACTACAATTTAAGGAATGTGTTTACGGACGGCGTCAGATTCCTAATTGATGGAGAAAGGTCTGGTGATAAGAAAAGTTGCTTCTAGGAGGTTGTCAAGTGTTTTCGCTCGACGATTCCAATCTTGGGAGGTTGGTTTGGCCCTTGTTCCTCTAACTTGAATCCTAGCCCGGTATATCTCATTTTAATTTTACACCATTGTGAACCTTACACCTTTTTTAGTCTCTGATCGAGGTTCTCGGCATTGAAATTTTTTTTTTAAACTAAATCACACGTGTATATGTGGTTATTTAAGAGATATACAGTCAAGAAAATCAAGGGCAATCGTGATATATATGCGGATTAGACACCAAAAAAAACACTCAACAAAAGGCTACAATTTAAGGAATGTGATTAGTGATGGCATCAGGTTCCTAATTGATAGAGAAAGGTCTGGTGGCAAGAAAAGCTGCTTCTAGGAGGTTGTCAAGTGTTTTCGCTCGACGATTCCATTCTTGGGTGGTTGGTTGGGCCCTTGTTCCTGTAACTCGAATCCTAGCCCGGTATATCCCATTTTAATGTTACACCATTGTGAACCTTATGCTTTTTTTACTCTCTGATCGAGATTCTCGGCAAAGAAAAGTCTTCGTAAACTAAATCACACGTGTATATGTTGATATTGATGAGATAAACAGTCAAGAAAATCAAGGGCAATGGTGATACATATGCGGATTAGACACCAAAACAAATACACAACAAATGGCTACAATTTAAGGAATGTGTTTAGTGACGGCATCAGATTCCTAATTGATGGAGAAAGGTCTGGTGGTAAGAAAAGCTGCTACTAGGAGTTTGTCAAATGTTTTTGCTCAACGATTCCATTCTTGGGTGGTTGGTTTGGCCCTTGTTCCGGTAACTCGTATCCTAGCCCGGTATATCCGATTTTAATTTTACACCATTGTGAACCTTACGCCTTTTTTACTCTCTGATCGAGGTTCTCGGCATTGAAAATTCTTCGTAAACTAAATCACACGTGTATATGTTGATATTTAAGAGATATGCAGTCAAGAAAATCAAGGGCAATGGTGATATATATGCAGATTAAACACAAAAAAAAACACTCAACAAATGGCTACAATTTAAGGAATGTGTTTAGTGACGGCATCAGATTCCTGATTGATGGAGAAAGGTCTGATTGTAAGAAATGCTGCTTCTAGGAGGTTGTCAAGTGTTTCGCTCAACGATTCCATTCTTGGGTGGTTGGTTTGGCCCTTGTTCCTGTAACTCGAATCCTAGCCTGGTATATCCCATTTTAATTTTACACCATTGTGAACCTTACGCCTTTTTTACTCTCTGATCGAGGTTCTCGGCATTGAAAAATCTACGTAAACTAAATCACACATGTATATGTTGATATTTAAGAGATATACAGTCAAGAAAATCAAGGGCAATGGTGATACATATGCGGATTAGACACAAAAAAAAACACTCAACAAATGGCTACAATTTAAGGAATGTGTTTAGTGACGGCATCAGATTCCTAATTGATGGAGAAAGGTCTGGTGGTAAGAAAAGCTGCTTCTAGGAGGTTGTCAAGTGTTTTCGCTCGACGATTCCGTTTTTGGGTGGTTGGTTTGGCCCTTGTTCCTTTAACTCGAATCCTAGCCCGGTATATCCCATTTTAATCTTACACCATTGTGAACCTTACGCCTTTTTTACTCTCTGGTCGAGGTTCTCGGCATGGAAATTCCTTCGTAAACTAAATCACACGTGTATATGTTGACACTTAAGAGATATACAGTCAAGAAAATCAAGGGCAATGGTGATATATATGCGGATTAGACACAAAAAAAAACACACAACAAATGGCTACAATTTAAGGAATGTGTTTAGTGACGATATCAGATTCCTAATTGATGGAGAAAGGTCTGGTGGTAAGAAAAGCTGCTTCTAGGAGGTTGTCAAGTGTTTTCGCTTGACGATTCCATTCTTGAGAGGTTGGTTTGGCCCTTGTTCTTGTAACTCGAATCCTAGCCCGGTATATCCCATTTTAATTTTACACCATTGTGAACCTTACCCCTTTTTTACTCTCTGATCGAGGTTCTCGGCATTGAAAAATCTTCGTAAACTAAATCACACGTGTATATGTTGATATTTAAGAGATATACAGTCAAGAAAATCAAGGGCAATGGTGATATATATGCGGATTAAACACAAAAAAAAAACACTCAACAAATGGCTACAATTTAAGGAATGTGTTTAGTGACGGCATCAGATTCCTGATTGATGGAGAAAGGTCTGATGGTAAGAAATGCTGCTTCTAGGAGGTTGTCAAGTGTTTCGCTCAACGATTCCATTCTTGGGTGGTTGGTTTGGCCCTTGTTCCTGTAACTCGAATCCTAGCCTGGTATATCCCATTTTAATTTTACACCATTGTGAACCTTACGCCTTTTTTACTCTCTGATCGAGGTTCTCGGCATTGAAAAATCTACGTAAACTAAATCACACATGTATATGTTGATATTTAAGAGATATACAGTCAAGAAAATCAAGTGCAATGGTGATACATATGCGGATTAGACACAAAAAAAAACACTCAACAAATGGCAACAATTTAAGGAATGTGTTTAGTGACGGCATCAGATTCCTAATTGATGGAGAAAGGTCTGGTGGTAAGAAAAGCTGCTTCTAGGAGGTTGTCAAGTGTTTTCGCTCGACGATTCCGTTTTTGGGTGGTTGGTTTGGCCCTTGTTCCTTTAACTCGAATCCTAGCCCGGTATATCCCATTTTAATCTTACACCATTGTGAACCTTACGCCTTTTTTACTCTCTGGTCGAGTTTCTAGGCATGGAAATTCCTTCGTAAACTAAATCACACGTGTATATGTTGACACTTAAGAGATATACAGTCAAGAAAATCAAGGGCAATGGTGATATATATGCGGATTAGACACAAAAAAAAACACACAACAAATGGCTACAATTTAAGGAATGTGTTTAGTGACGGCATCAGATTCCTAATTGATGGAGAAAGGTCTGGTGGTAAGAAAAGCTGCTTCTAGGAGGTTGTCAAGTGTTTTCGCTTGACGATTCCATTCTTGGGTGGTTGGTTTATCCCTTGTTTCTGTAACTCGAATCCTAGCCCAGTATATCCCATTTAAATCTTACACCATTGTGAACATTACGCCTTTTTTACTCTCTGATCGAGGTTCTCGGCATTGAAAAATCTTCGTAAACTAAATCACACGTGTATATGTTGATATTTAAGAGATATACAGTCAAGAAAATCAAGGGCAATGGTGATACATATGCGGATTAGACACAAAAAAAAAACACTCAACAAATGGCTACAATTTAAGGAATGTGTTTAGTGACGGCATCAGATTCCTAATTGATGGAGAAAGGTCTGGTGGTAAGAAAAGCTGCATCTAGGAGGTTGTCAAGTGTTTTCGCTCGACGATTCCGTTTTTGGGTGGTTGGTTTGGCTCTTGTTCCTTTAACTCGAATCCTAGCCCGGTATATCCCATTTTAATCTTACACCATTGTGAACCTTACGCCTTTTTTACTCTCTGGTCGAGGTTCTCGGCATGGAAATTCCTTCGTAAACTAAATCACACGTGTATAAGTTGACACTTAAGAGATATACAGTCAAGAAAATCAAGGGCAATGGTGATATATATGCGGATTAGACACAAAAAAAACACACAACAAATGGATACAATTTAAGGAATGTGTTTAGTGACGATATCAGATTCCTAATTGATGGAGAAAGGTCTGGTGGTAAGAAAAGCTGCTTCTAGGAGGTTGTCAAGTGTTTTCGCTTGACGATTCCATTCTTGAGAGGTTGGTTTGGCCCTTGTTCTTGTAACTCGAATACTAGCCCGGTATATCCCATTTTAATTTTACACCATTGTGAACCTTACGCCTTTTTTACTCTCTGATCGAGGTTCTCGGCATTGAGAAATCTTCGTAAACTAAATCACACGTGTATATATTGATATTTAAGAGATATACAGTCAAGAAAATCAAGGGCAATGGTGATATATATGCGGATTAGACACAAAAAAAAACACTTAACAAATGGCTACAATTTAAGGAATGTGTTTAATGACGATATCAGATTCCTAATTGTTGGAGAAAGGTCTGGTGGTAAGAAAAGCTGCTTCTAGGAGGTTGTCAAGTGTTTTCGCTTGACGATTCCATTCTTGAGAGGTTGGTTTGGCCCTTGTTCCTGTAACACGAATCATAGCCCGGTATATCCCATTTTAATTTTACACCATTGTGAACCTTACGCCTTTTTTACTCTCTGATCGAGGTTCTCGGCATTGAGAAATCTTCGTAAACTAAATCACACGTGTATATAATGATATTTAAGAGATAAACAGTCAAGAAAATCAAGGGCAATGGTGATACATATGCGGATTAGACACCAAAAAAAAAAACTTAACAAATGGCTACAATTTAAGGAATGTGTTTAGTGATGGCATCAGATTCCTAATTGATGGAGAAAGGTCTGGTGGGAAGAAAAGCTGCTTCTAGGAGGTTGTCAAGTGTTTTCGCTCGACGATTACATTCTTGGGTGGTTGGTTTGGCCCTTGTTCCTGTAACTCGAATCCTAGCCCGGTATATCCCATTTTAATTTTACACCATTGTGAACCTTTCGCCTTTTTTACACTCTGATCGAGGTTCTCGGCATTGAAAAATCTTCGTAAACTAAATCACACGTGTATATATTGATATTTAAGAGATAAACAGTCAAGAAAATCAAGGGCAATGGTGATACATATGCGGATTAGACACCAAAAAAAAACACTTAACAAATGGCTACAATTTAAGGAATGTGTTTAGTGATGGCATCAGATTCCTAATTGATGGAGAAAGGTCTGGTGGGAAGAAAAGCTGCTTCTAGGAGGTTGTCAAGTGTTTTCGCTCGACGATTACATTCTTGGGTGGTTGGTTTGGCCCTTGTTCCTGTAACTCGAATCCTAGCCCGGTATATCCCATTTTAATTTTACACCATTGTGAACCTTTCGCCTTTTTTACACTCTGATCGAGGTTCTCGGCATTGAAAAATCTTCGTAAACTAAATCACACGTGTATATATTGATATTTAAGAGATAAACAGTCAAGAAAATCAAGGGCAATGGTGATACATATGCGGATTAGACACCAAAAAAAAAACACTTAACAAATGGCTACAATTTAAGGAATGTGTTTAGTGATGGCATCAGATTCCTAATTGATGGAGAAAGGTCTGGTGGTAAGAAAAGCTGCTTCTAGGAGGTTGTCAAGTGTTTTCGCTTGACGATTCCATTCTTGAGAGGTTGGTTTGGCCCTTGTTCTTGTAACTCGAATACTAGCCCGGTATATCCCATTTTAATTTTACACCATTGTGAACCTTACGCCTTTTTTACTCTCTGATCGAGGTTCTCGGCATTGAGAAATCTTCGTAAACTAAATCACACGTGTATATATTGATATTTAAGAGATATACAGTGAAGAAAATGAAGGGCAATGGTGATATATATGCGGATTAGACACAAAAAAAAACACTTAACAAATGGCTACAATTTAAGGAATGTGTTTAATGACGATATCAGATTCCTAATTGTTGGAGAAAGGTCTGGTGGTAAGAAAAGCTGCTTCTAGGAGGTTGTCAAGTGTTTTCGCTTGACGATTCCATTCTTGAGAGGTTGGTTTGGCCCTTGTTCCTGTAACACGAATCATAGCCCGGTATATCCCATTTTAATTTTACACCATTGTGAACCTTACGCCTTTTTTACTCTCTGATCGAGGTTCTCGGCATTGAGAAATCTTCGTAAACTAAATCACACGGGTATATATTGATATTTAAGAGATAAACAGTCAAGAAAATCAAGGGCAATGGTGATACATATGCGGATTAGACACCAAAAAAAAACACTTAACAAATGGCTACAATTTAAGGAATGTGTTTAGTGATGGCATCAGATTCCTAATTGATGGAGAAAGGTCTGGTGGGAAGAAAAGCTGCTTCTAGGAGGTTGTCAAGTGTTTTCGCTCGACGATTACATTCTTGGGTGGTTGGTTTGGCCCTTGTTCCTGTAACTCGAATCCTAGCCCGGTATATCCCATTTTAATTTTACACCATTGTGAACCTTTCGCCTTTTTTACACTCTGATCGAGGTTCTCGGCATTGAAAAATCTTCGTAAACTAAATCACACGTGTATATATTGATATTTAAGAGATAAACAGTCAAGAAAATCAAGGGCAATGGTGATACATATGCGGATTAGACACCAAAAAAAAAACACTTAACAAATGGCTACAATTTAAGGAATGTGTTTAGTGATGGCATCAGATTCCTAATTGATAGAGAAAGGTCTGGTGGTAAGTAAAGCTGCTTCTAGGAGGTTGTCAAGTGTTTTCGCTCGACGATTCCATTCTTGGGTGGTTGGTTTGGCCCTTGTTCCTGTAACTCGAATCCTAGCCCGGTATATCCCATTTTAATTTTACACCATTGTGAACCTTTCGCCTTTTTTACACTCTGATCGAGGTTCTCGGCATTGAAAAATCTTCGTAAACTAAATCACACGTGTATATATTGATATTTAAGAGATAAACAATCAAGAAAATCAAGGGCAATGGTGATACATATGCGGATTAGACACCAAAAAAAAACACTTAACAAATGGCTACAATTTAAGGAATGTGTTTAGTGATGGCATCAGATTCCTAATTGATGGAGAAAGGTCTGGTGGTAAGAAAAGCTGCTTCTAGGAGGTTGTCAAGTGTTTTCGCTTGACGATTCCATTCTTGAGAGGTTGGTTTGGCCCTTGTTCTTGTAACTCGAATACTAGCCCGGTATATCCCATTTTAATTTTACACCATTGTGAACCTTACGCCTTTTTTACTCTCTGATCGAGGTTCTCGGCATTGAGAAATCTTCGTAAACTAAATCACACGTGTATATATTGATATTTAAGAGATATACAGTCAAGAAAATCAAGGGCAATGGTGATATATATGCGGATTAGACACAAAAAAAAACACTTAACAAATGGCTACAATTTAAGGAATGTGTTTAATGACGATATCAGATTCCTAATTGTTGGAGAAAGGTCTGGTGGTAAGAAAAGCTGCTTCTAGGAGGTTGTCAAGTGTTTTCGCTTGACGATTCCATTCTTGAGAGGTTGGTTTGGCCCTTGTTCCTGTAACACGAATCATAGCCCGGTATATCCCATTTTAATTTTACACCATTGTGAACCTTACGCCTTTTTTACTCTCTGATCGAGGTTCTCGGCATTGAGAAATCTTCGTAAACTAAATCACACGGGTATATATTGATATTTAAGAGATAAACAGTCAAGAAAATCAAGGGCAATGGTGATACATATGCGGATTAGACACCAAAAAAAAACACTTAACAAATGGCTACAATTTAAGGAATGTGTTTAGTGATGGCATCAGATTCCTAATTGATGGAGAAAGGTCTGGTGGGAAGAAAAGCTGCTTCTAGGAGGTTGTCAAGTGTTTTCGCTCGACGATTACATTCTTGGGTGGTTGGTTTGGCCCTTGTTCCTGTAACTCGAATCCTAGCCCGGTATATCCCATTTTAATTTTACACCATTGTGAACCTTTCGCCTTTTTTACACTCTGATCGAGGTTCTCGGCATTGAAAAATCTTCGTAAACTAAATCACACGTGTATATATTGATATTTAAGAGATAAACAGTCAAGAAAATCAAGGGCAATGGTGATACACATGCGGATTAGACACCAAAAAAAAAACACTTAACAAATGGCTACAATTTAAGGAATGTGTTTAGTGATGGCATCAGATTCCTAATTGATGGAGAAAGGTCTGGTGGTAAGTAAAGCTGCTTCTAGGAGGTTGTCAAGTGTTTTCGCTCGACGATTCCATTCTTGGGTGGTTGGTTTGGCCCTTGTTCCTGTAACTCGAATCCTAGCCCGGTATATCCCATTTTAATTTTACACCATTGTGAACCTTACGCCTTTTTTACTCTCTGATCGAGGTTCTCGGCATTGAAAAATCTTCGTAAACTAAATCACACGTGTATATGTTGATATTTAAGAGATATACAGTCAAGAAAATCAAGGGCAATCGTGATATATATACGGATTAGACACCAAAAAAAACACTTAACAAATGGCTACAATTTAAGGAATGTGTTTAGTGATGGCATCAGATTCCTAATTGATGGAGAAAGGTCTGGTGGTAAGAAAAGCTGCTTCTAGGAGGTTGTCAAGTGTTTTCGCTCGACGATTCCATTCTTGGGTGGTTGGTTTGGCCCTTGTTCCTGTAACTCGAATCCTAGCCCGGTATATCCCATTTTAATTTTACACCATTGTGAACCTTACGCCTTTTTTACTCTCTGATCGAGGTTCTCGGCATTGAAAAATCTTCGTAAACTAAATCACACGTGTATATGTTGATATTTAAGAGATTTACAGTCAAGAAAATCAAGGGCAATGGTGATATATATGCGGATTAGACACAAAAAAAACACTCAACAAATGGCTACAATTTAAGGAATGTGTTTAGTGACGATATCAGATTCCTAATTGATGGAGAAAGGTCTGGTGGTAAGAAAAGCTGCTTCTAGGAGGTTGTCAAGTGTTTTCGCTTGACGATTCCATTCTTGAGAGGTTGGTTTGGCCCTTGTTCCTGAAACACGAATCCTAGCCCGGTATATCCCATTTTAATTTTACACCATTGTGAACCTTACGCCGTTTTTACTCTCTGATCGAGGTTCTCGGCATTGAAAAATCTTCGTAAACTAAATCACATGTGTATATGATGATATTTAAGAGATATACAGTCAAGAAAATCAAGGGCAATCGTGATATATATGCGGATTAGACACAAAAAAAAAAACACTTAACAAATGGCTACAATTTAAGGAATGTGTTTAGTGATGGCATCAGATTCCTAATTGATTGAGAAAGGTCTGGTGGTAAGAAAAGCTGCTTCTAGGAGGTTGTCAAGTGTTTTCGCTCGACGATTCCATTCTTGGGTGGTTGGTTTGGCCCTTGTTCCGGTGTATATGTTGATATTTAAGAGATATACAGTCAAGAAAATCAAGGGCAATCGTGATATATATGCGGATTAGACACAAAAAAAACACTCAACAAATGGCTACAATTTTAGGAATGTGTTTAGTGACGGCATCAGATTCCTAATTAATGGAGAAAGGTTTGGTGGCAAGAAAAGCTGCTTCTAGAAGGTTGTCAAGTGTTTTCGCTCGACGATTCCATTCTTGGGTGGTTGGTTTGACCCTTGTTCCTGTAACTCGAATCCTAGCCCGGTATATCCCATTTTAATTTTACACCATTGTGAACCTTACGACTATTTTACTCTCTGATCGAGTTTCTTGGCATTAAAAAATCTTCGTAAACTAAATCACACGTGTATATATTGATATTTATGAGATAAACAGTCAAGAAAATCAAGGGCAATTGTGATACATATGCGGATTAGACACCAAAAAAAAACACTTAACAAATGGCTACAATTTAAGGAATGTGTTTAGTGATGGCATCAGATTCCTAATTGATGGAGAAAGGTCTGGTGGTATGAAAAGTTGCTTCTAGGAGATTGTCAAGTGTTTTCGCTTGGCGATTCCATTCTTGGGTGGTTGGTTTGGCCCTTGTTCCTGTAACTCGAATCCTAGCCCGGTATATCCCATTTTAATTTTACACCATTGTGAACCTTACGCCTTTTTAACTCTCTGATCGAGGTTCTCGGCATTGAAAAATCTTCGTAAACTAAATCACACATGTATATGTTGATATTTAAGAGATATACAGTCAAGAAAATCAAGGGCAATGGTGATATATATGCGGATTTGACACCAAAAAAAAACACTCAACAAATGGCTACAATTTAAGGAATGTGTTTAGTGACGGCATCAGATTCCTAATTGATGGAGAAAGGTCTGGTGGCAAGAAAAGCTGCTTCTAGAAGGTTGTCAAGTGTTTTCGCTAGACGATTCCATTCTTGGGTGGTTGGTTTGACCCTTGTTCCTGTAACTCGAATCCTAGCCCGGTGTATCCCATTATAATTTTACACCATTGTGAACCTTACGACTATTTTAATCTCTGATCGAGATTTTTGGCATTAAAAATTCTTCGTAAACTAAATCACACGTGTATATGTTAATATTTAAGAGATATACAGTCAAGAAAATCAAGGGCAATGGTGATATATATACGGATAAGACACCAAAAAAAACACTCAACAAATGGCTACAATTTAAGGAATGTGTTTAGTGACGGCATCAGGTTCCTAATTGATAGAGAAAGGTCTGGTGGCAAGAAAAGCTGCTTCTAGGAGGTTGTCAAGTGATTTCGTTCGACGATTCCATTCTTGGGTGGTTGGTTGGGCCCTTGTTCCTGTAACTCGAATCCTAGCCCGGTATATCCCATTTTAATGTTACACCATTGTGAACCTTACGCCTTTTTTACTCTCTGATCGGGATTCTCGGCATAGAAAAGTCTTCGTAAACTAAATCACACGTGTATATGTTGATATTTAAGAGATATACAGTCAAGAAAATCAGGGGCAATGGTGATATATATGCGGATTAGACAAAAAAAACACTCAACAAATGGCTACAATTTAAGGAATGTGTTGAGTGACGGCGTCAGATTCCTGATTGATGGAGAAAGGTCTGGTGGCAAGAAAAGCTGCTTCTAGGAGGTTGTCAAGTGTTTTCGCTTGACGATTCCATTCTTGGGTGGTTGGTTTGGCCATTGTTTCTGTAACTCGAATCCTAGCCCGGTATATCCCATTTAAATCTTACACCACTGTGAACATTATGCCTTTTTTACTCTCTGATCGAGGTTCTCGGCATTGAAAAATCTTCGTAAACTAAATCACACGTGTATATGTTGATATTTAAGAGATATACAGTCAAGAAATTCAAGGGAAATGGTGAAATATATGCGGATTAGACACCAAAAAAAACACTCAACAAATGGCTACAATTTAAGGAATGTGTTTAGTGACGGCATTAGGTTCCTAATTGATAGAGAAAGGTCTGGTGGCAAGAAAAGCTGCTTCTAGGAGGTTGTCAAGTGATTTCGTTCGACGATTCCATTCTTGGGTGGTTGGTTGGGCCCTTGTTCCTGTAACTCGAATCCTAGCCCGGTATATCCCATTTTAATGTTACACCATTGTGAACCTTACGCCTTTTTTACTCTCTGATCGAGATTCTCGGCATAGAAAAGTCTTCGTAAACTAAATCACACGTGTATATGTTGATATTTAAGAGATATACAGTCAAGAAAATCAGGGGCAATGGTGATATATATGCGGATTAGACAAAAAAAACACTCAACAAATGGCTACAATTTAAGGAATGTGTTGAGTGACGGCATCAGATTCCTGATTGATGGAGAAAGGTCTGGTGGCAAGAAAAGCTGCTTCTAGGAGGTTGTCAAGTGTTTTCGCTTGACGATTCCATTCTTGGGTGGTTGGTTTGGCCATTGTTTCTGTAACTCGAATTCTAGCCCGGTATATCCCATTTAAATCTTACACCACTGTGAGCATTATGCCTTTTTTACTCTCTGATCGAGGTTCTCGGCATTGAAAAATCTTCGTAAACTAAATCACACGTGTATATGTTGATATTTAAGAGATATACAGTCAAGAAATTCAAGGGCAATGGTGAAATATATGCGGATTAGACACCAAAAAAAACACTCAACAAATGGCTACAATTTAAGGAATGTGTTTAGTGACGGCATCAGATTTCTAATTGATAGAGAAAGGTCTGGTGGTAAGAAAAGCTGCTTCTAGGAGATTGTCAAGTGTTTTCGCTCGACAATTCCATTTTTGGGTGGTTGGTTTGGCCCTTGTTCCTGTAACTCGAATCCTAGCCCGGTATATCCCATTTTAATTTTACACCATTATGAACCTTACGCCTTTTTTACTCTCTGGTCGAGGTTCTCGGCATGGAAAATCCTTCGTAAACTAAATCACACGTGTATATGTTGACACTTAAGAGATATACAGTCAAGAAAATCAAGGGCAATGGTGATATATATGCGGATTAGACACACAAAAAAACACTCAACAAATGGCTACAATTTAAGGAATGTGTTTAGTGACGGTATCAGATTCCTAATTGATGGAGAAAGGTCTGGTGGTAAGAAAAGCTGCTTCTAGGAGGTTGTCAAGTGTTTTCGCTCGATGATTCCATTCTTGGGAGGTTGGTTTGGCCCTTGTTCCTGTAACTCGAATCCTAGCCCGGTATATCCCATTTTAATTTTACACCATTGTGAACCTTACGCCTTTTTTACTCTCTGATCTAGGTTCTCGGCATTGAAAAATATTCGTAAACTAAATCACACGTATATATGTTGATATTTAAGAGATATACAATCAAGAAAATCAAGGGCAATCGTGATATATATGCGGATTAGACACAAAAAAAAACACTCAACAAATGGCTACAATTTAAGGAATGTGTTTAGTGAAAGGCATCAGATTCCGAATTGATGGAGAAAGGTCTGGTGGCAAGAAAAGCTGCTTCTAGAAGGTTGTCAAGTGTTTTCGCTCGACGATTTCATTCTTGGGTGGTTGGTTTGACCCTTGTTCCTGTAACTCGAATCCTAGCCCGGTATATCCCATTTTAATCTTACACCATTGTGAACCTTACGCCTTTTTTACTCTCTGGTCGAGGTTCTCGGCATGGAAAATCCTTCGTAAACTAAATCACACGTGTATATGTTGACACTTAAGAGATATACAGTCAAGAAAATCAAGGGCAATGGTGATATATATGCGGATTAGACACACAAAAAAACACTCAACAAATGGCTACAATTTAAGGAATGTGTTTAGTGACGGCATCAGATTCCTAATTGATGGAGAAAGGTCTGGTGGCAAGAAAAGCTGCTTCTAGAAGGTTGTCAAGTGTTTTCGCTCGACGATTCCATTCTTGTGTGGTTGGTTTGACCCTTGTTCCTGTAACTCGAATCCTAGCCCGGTATATCCCATTTTAATTTTACACCATTGTGAACGTTACGACTATTTTACTCTCTGATCGAGATTCTTGGCATTAAAAATTCTTCGTAAACTAAATCACACGTGTATATGTTGATATTTAAGAGATATACAGTCAAGAAAATCAAGGGCAATGGTGATACATATGCGGATTAGACACCAAAAAAACACTCAACAAATGGCTACAATTTAAGGAATGTGTTTAGTGACGGCATCAGATTTCTAATTGATGGAGAAAGGTCTGGTGGTAAGAAAAGCTGCTTCTAGGAGATTGTCAAGTGTTTTCGCTCGACGATTCCATTTTTGGGTGGTTGGTTTGGCCCTTGTTCCTGTAACTCGAATCCTAGCCCGGTATATCCCATTTTAATCTTACACCATTGTGAACCTTACGCCTTTTTTACTCTCTGGTCGAGGTTCTCGGCATGGAAAATCCTTCGTAAACTAAATCACACGTGTATATGTTGACACTTAAGAGATATACAGTCAAGAAAATCAAGGGCAATTGTGATATATATGCGGATTAGACACACAAAAAAACACTCAACAAATGGCTACAATTTAAGGAATGTGTTTAGTGACGGTATCAGATTCCTAATTGATGGAGAAAGGTCTGGTGGTAAGAAAAGCTGCTTCTAGGAGGTTGTCAAGTGTTTTCGCTCGACGATTCCATTCTTGGGAGGTTGGTTTGGCCCTTGTTCCTGTAACTCGAATCCTAGCCCGGTATATCCCATTTTAATTTTACACCATTGTGAACCTTACGCCTTTTTTACTCTCTGATCTAGGTTCTCGGCATTGAAAAATATTCGTAAACTAAATCACACGTGTATATGTTGATATTTAAGAAATATACAATCAAGAAAATCAAGGGCAATCGTGATATATATGCGGATTAGATACAAAAAAAAACACTCAACAAATGGCTACAATTTAAGGAATGTGTTTAGTGACGGCATCAGATTCCTAATTGATGGAGAAAGGTCTGGTGGCAAGAAATGCTGCTTCTAGAAGGTTGTCAAGTGTTTTCGCTCGACGATTCCATTCTTGGGTGGTTGGTTTGACCCTTGTTCCTGTAACTCGAATCCTAGCCCGGTATATCCCATTTTAATTTTACACCATTGTGAACCTTACGACTATTTTACTCTCTGATCGAGATTCGTGACATTGAAAATTCTTCGTAAACTAAATCACACGTGTATATGTTGATATTTAAGAGATATACAGTTAAGAAAATAAAGGGCAATGGTGATATATATGCGGATTAGACACAAAAAAAAAACACTCAACAAATGGCTACAATTTAAGGAATGTGTTTAGTGACGGCATAAGATTCCTAATTGATGGAGAAAGGTCCGGTGGCAAGAAAAGCTGTTTCTAGGAGGTTGTCAAGTGTTTTCGCTCGACGATTCCATTCTTGGGTGGTTGGTTTGGCCCTTTTTCCTGTAACTCGAATCCTTGCCTAGTATATCCCATTTAAATTTTAAACCATTGTGAACCTTACGCCTTTTTTACTCACTGATCGAGGTTCTCGGCATTGAAAAATCTTAGTAAACTAAATCACGGGTGTATTTGTTGATATTTAAGAGATATACAGTCAAGAAAATCAAGGGCAATAGTGATATATATGCGGATTAGACAAAAAAAAAACACTTAACAAATGGCTACAATTTAAGTAATTTGTTTAGTGACAACATCAGATTCCTAATTGATGGAGAAAGGTCCGGTGGTAAGAAAAGCTGCTTCTAGGAGGTTGTCAAGTGTTTTCGCTCGACGATTCCATTCTTGGGTGGTTGGTTTGGCCCTTGTTCCTGTAACTCGAATCCTAGCCCAGTATATCCCATTTTAATTTTACACCATTTTGAACCTTACGCCTTTTTTACTCTCTGATCGAGGTTCTCGGCATTGAAAAATCTTCGTAAACTAAATCACACGTTTATATGTTGACATTTAAGAGATATACAGTCAAGAAAATCAAGGGCAATGGTGATATATATGCGGATTAGACACCAAAAAAAAACACTCAACAAATGGCTACGATTTAAGGAATGTGTTTAGTGATGGCATCAGATTCCTAATTGTTGGAGAAAAGTCTGGTGGCAAGAAAAGCTGCTTCTAAGAGTCTGTCAAGTGTTTCGCTCGACGATTTCATTCTTGGGTGGTTGGTTTGGCCCTTGTTCTTGTAACTCGAATCCTAGCCCGATATATCCCATTTTAATTTTACACCATTGTGAACCTTACGCCTTTTTTACTCACTGATCGGGATTCTCGGCATTGAAAATTCTTCGTAAACTAAATCACACGTGTATATGTTGATATTTAAGAGATATACAGTCAAGAAAATCATGGGCAATGGTGATATATATGGGGATTAGACACAAAAAAAATACTCAACAAATGGCTACAATTTAAGGAATGTGTTTAGTGACGGCATCAGATTCCTAATTGAGGGAGAAAGGTCCGGTGGCAAGAAAAACTGCTTTTAGGAGGTTGTCAAGTGGTTTCGCTCGACGATTCCATTCTTGGGTGGTTGGTTTGGCCCTTGTTCCTGTAACTCGAATCCTAGCCCGGTATATCCCATTTTAATCTTACACCATTGTGAACCTTACGCCTTTTTTACTCTCTGGTCGAGGTTCTCGGCATGGAAAATCCTTCGTAAACTAAATCACACGTGTATATGTTGATATTTTAGAGAAAAACAGTCAAGAAAATCAAGTGCAATGGTGATACATATGCAGATTAGACAACAAAAAAAAACACTCAACAAATGACTACAATTTAAGGAATGTGTTTAGTGACGGCATCAGATTCTTAATTGATGGAGAAAGGTCTGGTGGTAAGAAAAGCTGCTTCTAGGAGGTTGTCAAGTGTTTTCGCTCGACAATTCCATTCTTGGGTGGTTGGTTTGGCCCTTGTTCCTGTAACTCGAATCCTAGCCCAGTATATCCCATTTTAATTTTACACCATTGTGAACCTTACGCCTTTTTTACTCACTGATCGAGGTTCTCGGCATTGAAAAATCTTCGTAAACTAAATCACACGTGTATATGTTGACATTTAAGAGATATACAGTCAAAAAAATCAAGGGCAATGGTGATATATATGCGGATTAGACACCAAAAATAAGAATCAACAAATGGCTACAATTTAAGAAATGTGTTTAGTGACGGCATCAGATTCCTAATTGATGGAGAAAGGTCTGGTGGCAAGAAAAGCTGCTTCTAGGAGGTTGTCAAGTGTTTTCACTCGACGATTCCATTCTTGGGTGGTTGGTTTGGCCCTTGTTCCTTTAACTCGATTCCTAGCCCGGTATATCTCGTTTTAATTTTACACCATTGTGAACCTTACGCCTTTTTTACTCTCTGATCGAGGTTCTCGGCATTGAAAAATCTTCGTAAACTAAATCACACGTGTATATGTTGATATTTAAGAGATATACAGTCAAGAAAATCATGGGCAATGGTGATATATATGCGGATTAGACACCAAAAAAAAATCACTCAACAAATAGCTACAATTTAAGGAATGTGTTTAGTGACGGCATCAGATTCCTGATTGATGGAGAAAGGTCTGATGGTAAGAAATGCTGCTTCTAGGAGGTTGTCAAGTGTTTCGCTCGACGATTCCATTCTTGGGTGGTTGGTTTGGCCTTTGTTCCTGTAACTCGAATCCTAGCCTGGTATATCCCATTTTAATTTTACACCATTGTGAACCTTACGCCTTTTTTACTCTCTGATCGAGGTTCTCGGCATTGAAAAATCTTCGTAAACTAAATCACACATGTATATGTTGATATTTAAGAGATATACAGTCTAGAAAATCAAGGGCAATGGTGATACATATGCGGATTAGACACAAAAAAAAACACTCAACAAATGGCTACAATTTAAGGAATGTGTTTAGTGACGGCATCAGATTCCTAATTGATGGAGAAATGTCTGGTGGTAAGAAAAGCTGCTTCTAGGACGTTGTCAAGTGTTTTCGCTTGACGATTCCATTCTTGGGTGGTTGGTTTGGCCCTTGTTTCTGTAACTCGAATCCTAGCCCGGTTATCCCATTTAAATCTTACACCATTGTGAACATTACGCCTTTTTTACTCTCTGATCGAGGTTCTCGGCATTGAAAAATCTTCGTAAACTAAATCACACGTGTATATGTTGATATTTAAGAGATATACAGTCAAGAAAATCATGGGCAATGGTGATATATATGCGGATTAGACAACAAAAAAAAATCACTCAACAAATAACTACAATTTAAGGAATGTGTTTAGTGACGGCATCAGATTCCTGATTGATGGAGAAAGGTCTGATGGTAAGAAATGCTGCTTCTAGGAGGTTGTCAAGTGTTTCGCTCGACGATTCCATTCTTGGGTGGTTGGTTTGGCCCTTGTTCCTGTAACTCGATTCCTAGCCCGGTATATCCCATTTTAATTTTACACCATTCTGAACCTTACGCCTTTTTTACTCTCTGATCGAGGTTCTCGGCATTGAAAAATCTTCGTAAACTAAATCACACATGTATATGTTGATATTTAAGAGATATACAGTCAAGAAAATCAAGGGCAATGGTGATATATATGCGGAGAACCTCGATCAGAGGGTAAAAAAGGCGTAATGTTCAGAATGCCGAAGATTTTTCAATGCCGAGAACCTCGATCAGAGAGTAAAAAAGGAGTAATGTTCACAATGGTGTAAGGTTTAAATGGGATATATCACCATTGCCCATGATTTTCTTGACTGTATATCTCTTAAATATCAACATATACACGTGTGGTTTGGCCCTTGTTCCTGTAACTCGAATCCTAGCCCGGTATATCCCATTTTAATTTTACACCTTTGTGAACCTTACGCCTTTTTTACTCTCTGATCGAGGTTCTCGGCATTGAAAAATATTCGTAAACTAAATTACACGTGTATATGTTGATATTTTAGAGAAAAACAGTCATGAAAATCAAGGGCAATGGTGATACATATACAGATTAGACTCCAAAAAAAAACACTCAACAAATGTCTACAATTTAAGGAATGTGTTTAGTGACGGCATCAGATTCCTAATTGATGGAGAAAGGTCTGGTGGTAAGAAAAGCTGCTTCTAGGAGGTTGTCAAGTGTTTTCGCTCGACGATTCCATTCTTGGGTGGTTGGTTTGGCCCTTGTTCCTGTAACTCGAATCCTAGCCCGATATATCCCATTTTAATTTTTCACCATTGTGAACCTTACGCCGTTTTTACTCACTGATCGAGATTCTCGGCATTGAAAATTCTTCGTAAACTAAATCACACGTGTATATGTTGATATTTAAGAGATATACCATCAAGAAAATCATGGGCAATGGTGATATATATGGGGATTAGACACAAAAAAAAATACTCAACAAATGGCTACAATTTAAGGAATGTGTTTAGTGACGGCATCAGATTCCTAATTGATGGAGAAAGGTCCGGTGGCAAGAAAAACTGCTTCTAGGAGGTTGTCAAGTGTTTTCGCTCGACGATTCCATTCTTGGGTGGTTGGTTTGGCCCTTGTTCCTGTAACTCGAATCCTAGCCCAGTATATCCCATTTAACTAAATCACACGTGTATATATTGACATTTAAGAGATATACGGTCAAGAAAATCAAGGGCAATGGTGATATATATGCGGATTAGACACCAAAAAAAAATTACTCAACAAATGGCTACAATTTAAGAAATGTGTTTAGTGACGGCATCAGATTCCTAACTGATGGAGAAAGGTCTGGTGGCAAGAAAAGCTGCTTCTAGGAGGTTGTCAAGTGTTTTCGCTCGACGATTCCATTGTTGGGTGGTTGGTTTGGCCCTTGTTCCTGTAACTCGAATCCTAGCCCGGTATATCCCATTTTAATTTTACACCATTGTGAACCTTACGCCTTTTTTACTCTCTGATCGAGGTTCTCGGCATTGAAAAATCTTCGTAAACTAAATCACACGTGTATATGTTGACATTTAAGAGATATACAGTCAAGAAAATTCAAGGGAATGGTGATACATATGCGGATTAGACACCAAAAAAAAAAACACTCAACAAATGGCTACAATTTTAGGTATGTGTTTAGTGACGGAATCAGATTCCTAATTGATGGAGAAAGATCTGGTGGCAATAAAAGCTGCTTCTAGGAGGTTGTCAAGTGTTTTCGCTCGACGATTCCATTCTTAGGTGGTTAGTTTGGCCCTTGTTCCTGTAACTCGAATCCTAGCCCGGTATATCCCATTTTAATTTTACACCATTGTGAACCTTACGGCTTTTTTACTCTCTGATCGAGGTTCTCGGCATTGAAAAATCTTCGTAAACTAAATCACACGTGTATATGTTGACATTTAAGAGATATACAGTCAAGAAAATTCAAGGGAATGGTGATACATATGCGGATTAGACACCAAAAAAAAAAACACTCAACAAATGGCTACAATTTAAGGAATTTGTTTAGTGACGGCATCAGATTCCTAATTGATGGAGAAAGGTCTGGTGGAAAGAAAAGCTGCTTCTAGGAGGTTGTCAAGTGTTTTCGCTCGACGATTCCATTCTTGGGTGGTTGGTTTGGCCCTTGTTCCTGTCACTCGAATCCTAGCCCGGTATATCCCATTTTAATTTTAGACCATTGTGACCTTATGCCTTTTTTACTCTCTGATCGAGGTTCTCGGCATTGAAAAATCTTCGTAAACTAAATCACACGTGTATATGTTGACATTTAAGAGATATACGGTCAAGAAAATTAAAGGCAATGGTGATATATATGCGGATTAGACACCAAAAAAAATCACTCAACAAATGGCTACAATTTAAGGAATGTGTTTAGTGACGGCATCAGATTCCTAATTGATGGAGAAAGATCTGGTGGCAAGAAAAGCTGCTTCTAGGAGGTTGTCAAGTGTTTTCGCTCGACGATCCCATTCTTAGGTGGTTGGTTTGGCCATTGTTCCTGTAACTCGAATCCTAGCCCGGTATATCCCATTTTAATTTTACACCATTATGAACCTTACGCCTTTTTTACTCTCTGATCGAGGTTCTCGGCATTGAAAAATCTTCGTAAACTAAATCACACGTGTATGTGTTGACATTTAAGAGATATACGGTCAAGAAAATCAAGGGCAATGGTGATATATATGCGGATTAGACACCAAAAAAAAATTACCCAACAAATGGCTACAATTTAAGGAATGTGTTTAGTGACGGCATCAGTTTCCTAACTGATGGAGAAAGGTCTGGTGGCAAGAAAAGCTGCTTCTAGGAGGTTGTCAAGTGTTTTCGCTCGACGATTCCATTCTTGGGTGGTTGGTTTGGCCCTTGTTCCTGTAACTCGAATCCTAGCCCGGTATATCCCATTTTAATTTTACACCATTGTGAACCTTACGCCTTTTTTACTCTCTGATCGAGGTTCTCGGCATTGAAAAATCTTCGTAAACTAAATCACACGTGTATATGTTGACATTTAAGAGATATACGGTCAAGAAAATCAAGGGAAATGGTGATATATATGCGGATTAGACACAAAAAAAAAATCACTCAACAAATAGCTACAATTTAAGGAATTTGTTTAGTGACGGCATCAGATTCCTAATTGATGGAGAAAGATCTGGTGGCAAGAAAAGCTGCTTCTAGGAGGTTATCAAGTGTTTTCGCTCGACGATTCCATTCTTAGGTGGTTGGTTTGGCCCTTGTTCCTGTAACTCGAATCCTAGCCCGGTATATCCCATTTTAATTTTACACCATTATGAACCTTACGCCTTTTTTACTCTCTGATCGAGGTTCTCGGCATTGAAAAATCTTCGTAAACTAAATCACACGTATATATGTTGACATTTAAGAGATATACGGTCAAGAAAATCAAGGGCAATGGTGATATATATGCGGATTAGACACCAAAAAAAATTACTCAACAAATGGCTACAATTTAAGGAATGTGTTTAGTGACGGCATCAGATTCCTAACTGATGGAGAAAGGTCTGGTGGCAAGAAAAGCTGCTTCTAGGAGGTTGTCAAGTGTTTTCGCTCGACGATTCCATTCTTGGGTGGTTGGTTTGGCCCTTGTTCCTTTAACTCGAATCCTAGCCCGATATATCCCATTTTAATTTTACACAATTGTGAACCTTACGCCTTTTTTACTCTCTGATCGAGGTTCTCGGCATTGAAAAATCTTCATAAACTAAATCACACGTGTATATGTTGACATTTAAGAGATATACAGTCAAGAAAATTCAAGGGAATGGTGATACATATGCGGATTAGACACAAAAAAAAACACTCAACAAATGGCTACAATTTTAGGTATGTGTTTAGTGACGGCATCAGATTCCTAATTGATGGAGAAAGATCTGGTGGCAAGAAAAGCTGCTTCTAGGAGGTTGTCAAGTGTTTTCGCTCGACGATTCCATTCTTAGGTGGTTAGTTTGGCCCGTGTTCCTGTAACTCGAATCCTAGCCCGGTATATCCCATTTTAATTTTACACCATTGTGAACCTTATGGCTTTTTTACTCTCTGATCGAGGTTCTCGGCATTGAAAAATCTTCTTAAACTAAATCACACGTGTATATGTTGACATTTAAGAGATATATACAGTCAAGAAAATTCAAGGGAATGGTGATACATATGCGGATTAGACACAAAAAAAAACACTCAACAAATGGCTACAATTTAAGGAATTTGTTTAGTGACGGCATCAGATTCCTAATTGATGGAGAAAGGTCTGGTGGCAAGAAAAGCTGCTTCTAGGAGGTTGTCAAGTGTTTTCGCTCGACGATTCCATTCTTGGGTGGTTGGTTTGGCCCTTGTTCCCGTAACTCGAATCCTAGCCCGGTATATCCCATTTTAATTTTACACCATTATGAACCTTACGCCTTTTTTACTCTCTGATCGTGGTTCTCGGCATTGAAAAATCTTCGTAAACTAAATCACACGTGTATATGTTGACATTTAAGAGATATACGGTCAAGAAAATCAAGGGCAATGGTGATATATATGCGGATTAGACACCAAAAAAAAATTACTCAACAAATGGCTACAATTGAAGTAATGTGTTTAGTGACGGCATCAGTTTCCTAACTGATGGAGAAAGGTCTGGTGGCAAGAAAAGCTGCTTCTAGGAGGTTGTCAAGTGTTTTCGCTCGACGATTCCATTCTTGGGTGGTTGGTTTGGCCCTTGTTCCTGTAACTCGAATCCTAGCCCGGTATATCCCATTTTAATTTTACACCATTGTGAACCTTACGCCTTTTTTACTCTCTGATCGAGGTTCTCGGCATTGAAAAATCTTCGTAAACTAAATCACACGTGTATATGTTGACATTTAAGAGATATACGGTCAAGAAAATCAAGGGAAATGGTGATATATATGCGGATTAGACACCAAAAAAAAACACTCAACAAATGGCTACAATTTAAGGAATTTGTTTAGTGACGGCATCAGATTCCTAATTGATGGAGAAAGGTCTGGTGGCAAGAAAAGCTGCTTCTAGGAGGTTGTCAAGTGTTTTCGCTCGACGATTCCATTCTTGGGTGGTTGGTTTGGCCCTTGTTCCTGTAACTCGAATCCTTGCCCGGTATATCCCATTTTAATTTTACACCAGTGTGAACCTTACGCCTTTTTTACTCTCTGATCGAGGTTCTCGGCATTGAAAAATCTTCGTAAACTAAATAACACGTATATATGTTGACATTTAAGAGATATACGGTCAAGAAAATCAAGGGCAATGGTGATATATATGCGGATTAGACACCAAAAAAAATCACTCAACAAATGGCTACAATTTAAGGTATGCGTTTAGTGACGGCATCAGATTCCTAATTGATGGAGAAAGATCTGGTGGCAAGAAAAGCTGCTTCTAGGAGGTTGTCAAGTGTTTTCGCTCGACGATTCCATTCTTAGGTGGTTAGTTTGGCCCTTGTTCCTGTAACTCGAATCCTAGCCCGGTATATCCCATTTTAATTTTACACCATTGTGAACCTTATGGCTTTTTTACTCTCTGATCGAGGTTCTCGGCATTGAAAAATCTTCTTAAACTAAATCACACGTGTATATGTTGACATTTAAGAGATATATACAGTCAAGAAAATTCAAGGGAATGGTGATACATATGCGGATTAGACACAAAAAAAAAACACTCAACAAATGGCTACAATTTCAGGAATTTGTTTAGTGACGGCATCAGATTCCTAATTGATGGAGAAAGGTCTGGAGGCAAGAAAAGCTGCTTCTAGGAGGTTGTCAAGTGTTTTCGCTCGACGATTCCATTCTTGGGTGGTTGGTTTGGCCCTTGTTCCTGTAACTCGAATCCTAGCCTGGTATATCCCATTTTAATTTTACACCATTGTGAACCTTACGCCTTTTTTACTCTCTGATCGAGGTTCTCGGCATTGAAAAATCTTCGTAAACTAAATCACACGTGTATATGTTGACATTTAAGAGATATACGGTCAAGAAAATCAAGGGAAATGGTGATATATATGCGGATTAGACACCAAAAAAAAACACTCAACAAATGGCTACAATTTAAGGAATTTGTTTAGTGACGGCATCAGATTCCTAATTGATGGAGAAAGGTCTGGTGGCAAGAAAAGCTGCTTCTAGGAGGTTGTCAAGTGTTTTCGCTCGACGATCCCATTCATAGGTGGTTGGTTTGGCCATTGTTCCTGTAACTCGAATCCTAGCCCGGTATATCCCATTTTAATTTTACACCATTATGAACCTTACGCCTTTTTTACTCTCTGATCGAGGTTCTCGGCATTGAAAAATCTTCGTAAACTAAATCACACGTGTATATGTTGACATTTAAGAGATATACAGTCAAGAAAATTCAAGGGAATGGTGATACATATGCGGATTAGACACAAAAAAAAAACACTCAACAAATGGCTACAATTTAAGGAATTTGTTTAGTGACGGCATCAGATTCCTAATTGATGGAGAAAGGACTGGGGGCAAGAAAAGCTGCTCCTAGGAGGTTGTCAAGTGTTTTCGCTCGACGATTCCATTCTTGGGTGGTTGGTTTGGCCCTTGTTCCTGTAACTCGAATCCTAGCCCGGTATATCCCATTTTAATTTTACACCATTATGAACCTTACGCCTTTTTTACTCTCTGATCGAGGTTCTCGGCATTGAAAAATCTTCGTAAACTAAATCACACGTGTATATGTTGACATTTAAGAGATATACGGTCAAGAAAATCAAGGGCAATGGTGATATATATGCGGATTAGACACCAAAAAAATTTTACTCAACAAATGGCTACAATTTAAGGAATGTGTTTAGTGACGGCATCAGTTTCCTAACTGATGGAGAAAGGTCTGGTGGCAAGAAAAGCTGCTTCTAGGAGGTTGTCAAGTGTTTTCGCTCGACGATTCCATTCTTGGGTTGTTGGTTTGGCCCTTGTTCCTGTAACTCGAATCCTAGCCCGGTATATCCCATTTTAATTTTACACCATTGTGAACCTTACGCCTTTTTTACTCTCTGATCGAGGTTCTCGGCATTGAAAAATCTTCGTAAACTAAATCACACGTGTATATGTTGACATTTAAGAGATATACGGTCAAGAAAATCAAGGGAAATGGTGATATATATGCGGATTAGACACCAAAAAAAATTTACTCAACAAATGGCTACAATTTAAGGAATGTGTTTAGTGACGGCATCAGTTTCCTAACTGATGGAGAAAGGTCTGGTGGCAAGAAAAGTTGCTTCTAGGAGGTTGTCAAGTGTTTTCGCTCGACGATTCCATTCTTGGGTTGTTGGTTTGGCCCTTGTTCCTGTAACTCGAATCCTAGCTCGGTATATCCCATTTTAATTTTACACCATTGTGAACCTTACGCCTTTTTTACCCTCTGATCGAGGTTCTCGGCATTGAAAAATCTTCGTAAACTAAATCACACGTGTATATGTTGACATTTAAGAGATATACGGTCAAGAAAATCAAGGGAAATGGTGATATATATGCGGATTAAACACCAAAAAAAATCACTCAATAAATAGCTACAATTTAAGGAATTTGTTTAGTGACGACATCAGATTGCTAATTGATGGAGAAAGATCTGGTGGCAAGAAAAGCTGCTTCTAGGAGGTTGTCAAGTGTTTTCGCTCGACGATTCCATTCTTAGGTGGTTGGTTTGGCCCTTGTTCCTGTAACTCGAATCCTAGCCCGGTATATCCCATTTTAATTTTACACCATTATGAACCTTACGCCTTTTTTACTCTCTGATCGAGGTTCTCGGCATTGAAAAATCTTCGTAAACTAAATCACACGTGTATATGTTGACATTTAAGAGATATACGGTCAAGAAAATCAAGGGCAATGGTGATATATATGCGGATTAGACACCAAAAAAAATCACTCAACAAATGGCTACAATTTAAGGAATTTGTTTAGTGACGGCATCAGATTCCTAATTGATGGAGAAAGATCTGGTGGCAAGAAAAGCTGCTTCTAGGAGGTTGTCAAGTGTTTTCGCTCGACGATCCCATTCTTTGGTGGTTGGTTTGGCCATTGTTCCTGTAACTCGAATCCTAGCCCGGTATATCCCATTTTAGTTTTACACCATTATGAACCTTACGCCTTTTTTACTATCTGATCGAGGTTCTCGGCATTGAAAAATCTTCGTAAACTAAATCACACGTGTATATGTTGACATTTAAGAGATATACGGTCAAGAAAATCAAGGGCAATGGTGATATATATGCGGATTAGACAACAAAAAAAATTTACTCAACAAATGGCTACAATTTAAGGAATGTGTTTAGTGACGGCATCAGTTTCCTAACTGATGGAGAAAGGTCTGGTGGCAAGAAAAGCTACTTCTAGGAGGTTGACAAGTGTTTTCGCTCGACGATTCCATTCTTGGGTTGTTGGTTTGGCCCTTGTTCCTGTAACTCGAATCCTAGCCCGGTATATCCCATTTTAATTTTACACCATTGTGAACCTTACGCCTTTTTTACTCTCTGATCGAGGTTCTCGGCATTGAAAAATCTTCGTAAACTAAATCACACGTGTATATGTTGACATTTAAGAGATATACGGTCAAGAAAATCAAGGGAAATGGTGATATATATGCGGATTAGACACCAAAAAAAATCACTCAATAAATAGCTACAATTTAAGGAATTTGCTTAGTGACGACATCAGATTCCTAATTGATGGAGAAAGATCTGGTGGCAAGAAAAGCTGCTTCTAGGAGGTTGTCAAGTGTTTTCGCTCGACGATTCCATTCTTAGGTGGTTGGTTTGGCCTTTGTTCCTGTAACTCGAATCCTAGCCCGGTATATCCCATTTTAATTTTACACCATTATGAACCTTACGCCTTTTTTACTCTCTGATCGAGGTTCTCGGCATTGAAAAATCTTCGTAAACTAAATCACACGTGTATATGTTGACATTTAAGAGATATACGGTCAAGAAAATCAAGGGCAATGGTGATATATATGCGGATTAGACACCAAAAAAAAATTACTCAACCAATGGCTACAATTTAAGGAATGTTTTTAGTGACGGCATCAGATTCCTAACTGATGGAGAAAGGTGTGGTGGCAAGAAAAGCTGCTTCTAGGAGGTTGTCAAGTGTTTTCGCTCGACGATTCCATTCTTGGGTGGTTGGTTTGGCCCTTGTTCCTGTAACTCGAATCCTAGCCCGGTATATCCCATTTTAATTTTACACCATGGTGAACCTTACGCCTTTTTTACTCTCTGATCGAGGTTCTCGGCATTGAAAAATCTTCGTAAACTAAATCACACGTGTATATGTTGACATTTAAGAGATATACAGTCAAGAAAATTCAAGGGAATGGTGATACATATGCGGATTAGACACCAAAAAAAAACACTCAACAAATGGCTACAATTTTAGGAATTTGTTTAGTGACGACATCAGATTCCTAATTGATGGAGAAAGATCTGGTGGCAAGAAAAGCTTCTTCTAGGAGGTTGTCAAGTGTTTTCGCTCGACGATCCCATTCTTAGGTGGTTGGTTTGGCCATTGTTCCTGTAACTCGAATCCTAGCCCGGTATATCCCATTTTAATTTTACACCATTATGAACCTTACGCCTTTTTTACTCTCTGATCGAGGTTCTCGGCATTGAAAAATCTTCGTAAACTAAATCACACGTGTATATGTTGACATTTAAGAGATATACGGTCAAGAAAATCAAGGGCAATGGTGATATATATGCGGATTAGACACCAAAAAAAATTTACTCAACAAATGGCTACAATTTAAGGAATGTGTTTAGTGACGGCATCAGTTTCCTAACTGATGGAGAAAGGTCTGGTGGCAAGAAAAGCTGCTTCTAGGAGGTTGTCAAGTGTTTTCGCTCGACGATTCCATTCTTGGGTTGTTGGTTTGGCCCTTGTTCCTGTAACTCGAATCCTAGCCCGGTATATCCCATTTTAATTTTACACCATTGTGAACCTTACGCCTTTTTTACTCTCTGATCGAGGTTCTCGGCGTTGAAAAATCTTCGTAAACTAAATCACACGTGTATATGTTGACATTTAAGAGATATACGGTCAAGAAAATCAAGGGAAATGGTGATATATATGCGGATTAGACACCAAAAAAAAATCACTCAATAAATAGCTACAATTTAAGGAATTTGTTTAGTGACGACATCAGATTCCTAATTGATGGAGAAAGATCTGGTGGCAAGAAAAGCTGCTTCTAGGAGGTTGTCAAGTGTTTTCGCTCGACGATTCCATTCTTAGGTGGTTGGTTTGGCCCTTGTTCCTGTAACTCGAATCCTAGCCCGGTATATCCCATTTTAATTTTACACCATTATGAACCTTACGCCTTTTTTACACTCTGATCGAGGTTCTCGGCATTGAAAAATCTTTGTAAACTAAATCACACGTGTATATGTTGACATTTAAGAGATATACGGTCAAGAAAATCAAGGGCAATGGTGATATATATGCGGATTAGACACCAAAAAAAAAATTACTCAACCAATGGCTACAATTTAAGGAATGTTTTTAGTGACGGCATCAGATTCCAAACTGATGGAGAAAGGTCTGGTGGCAAGAAAAGCTGCTTCTAGGATGTTGTCAAGTGTTTTCGCTCGACGATTCCATTCTTGGGTGGTTGGTTTGGCCCTTGTTCCTGTAACTCGAATCCTAGCCCGGTATATCCCATTTTAATTTTACACCATGGTGAACCTTACGCCTTTTTTACTCTCTGATCGAGGTTCTCGGCATTGAAAAATCTTCGTAAACTAAATCACACGTGTATATGTTGACATTTAAGAGATATACAGTCAAGAAAATTCAAGGGAATGGTGATACATATGGGGATTAGACACCAAAAAAAAAACACTCAACAAATGGCTACAATTTTAGAGATGTGTTTAGTGACGGCATCAGATTCCTAATTGATGGAGAAAGATCTGGTGGCAAGAAAAGCTGCCTCTAGGAGGTTGTCAAGTGTTTTCGCTCGACGATTCCATTCTTAGGTGGTTAGTTTGGCCCTTGTTCCTGTAAATCGAATCCTAGCCCGGTATATCCCATTTTAATTTTACACCATTATGAACCTTACGGCTTTTTTACTCTCAGATCGAGGTTCTCGGCATTGAAAAATCTTCGTAAACTAAATCACACGTGTATATGTTGACATTGAAGAGATATACAGTCAAGAAAATTCAAGGGAATGGTGATACATATGCGGATTAGACACCAAAAAATAACACTCAACAAATGGCTACAATTTAAGGAATTTGTTTAGTGACGGCATCAGATTCCTAATTAATGGAGAAAGGTCTGGTGGCAAGAAAAGCTGCTTCTAAGAGGTTGTCAAGTGTTTTCGCTCGACGATTCCATTCTTGTGTGGTTGGTTTGGCCCTTGTTCCTGTAACTCGAATCCTAGCCCGGTATATCCCATTTTAATTTTACACCATTGTGAACCTTACGCCTTTTTTACTCTCTGATCGAGGTTCTCGGCATTGAAAAATCTTCGTAAACTAAATCACACGTGTATATGTTGACATTTAAGAGATATACAGTCAAGAAAATTCAAGGGAATGGTGATACATATGCGGATTAGACACAAAAAAAAAACACTCAACAAATGGCTACAATTTAAGGAATTTGTTTAGTGACGACATCAGATTCCTAATTGATGGAGAAAGATCTGGTGGCAAGAAAAGCTTCTTCTAGGAGGTTGTCAAGTGTTTTCGCTCGACGATCCCATTCTTAGGTGGTTGGTTTGGCCATTGTTCCTGTAACTCGAATCCTAGCCCGGTATATCCCATTTTAATTTTACACCATTATGAACCTTACGCCTTTTTTACTCTCTGATCGAGGTTCTCGACATTGAAAAATCTTCGTAAACTAAATCACACGTGTATATGTTGACATTTAAGAGATATACGGTCAAGAAAATCAAGGGCAATGGTGATATATATGCGGATTAGACACCAAAAAAAAATTACTCAACCAATGGCTACAATTTAAGGAATGTTTTTAGTGACGGCATCAGATTCCTAACTGATGGAGAAAGGTCTGGTGGCAAGAAAAGCTGCTTCTAGGAGGTTGTCAATTGTTTTCGCTCGACGATTCCATTCTTGGGTGGTTGGTTTGGCCCTTGTTCCTGTAACTCGAATCCTAGCCCGGTATATCCCATTTTAATTTTACACCATAGTGAACCTTACGCCTTTTTTACTCTCTGATCGAGGTTCTCGGCATTGAAAAATCTTCGTAAACTAAATCACACGTGTATATGTTGACATTTAAGAGATATACAGTCAAGAAAATTCAAGGGAATGGTGATACATATGCGGATTAGACACCAAAAAAAAACACTCAACAAATGGCTACAATTTAAGGAATTTGTTTAGTGACGACATCAGATTCCTAATTGATGGAGAAAGATCTGGTGGCAAGAAAAGCTTCTTCTAGGAGGTTGTCAAGTGTTTTCGCTCGACGATCCCATTCTTAGGTGGTTGGTTTGGCCATTGTTCCTGTAACTCGAATCCTAGCCCGGTATATCCCATTTTAATTTTACACCATTATGAACCTTACGCCTTTTTTACTCTCTGATCGAGGTTCTCGGCATTGAAAAATCTTCGTAAACTAAATCACACGTGTATATGTTGACATTGAAGAGATATACAGTCAAGAAAATTCAAGGGAATGGTGATACATATGCGGATTAGACACAAAAAAAAACACTCAACAAATGGCTACAATTTAAGGAATTTGTTTAGTGACGGCATCAGATTCCTAATTAATGGAGAAAGGTCTGGTGGCAAGAAAAGCTGCTTCTAGGAGGTTGTCAAGTGTTTTCGCTCGACGATTCCATTCTTGGGTGGTTGGTTTGGCCCTTGTTCCTGTAACTCGAATCCTAGCCCGGTATATCCCATTTTAATTTTACACCATTGTGAACCTTACGCCTTTTTTACTCTCTGATCGAGGTTCTCGGCATTGAAAAATCTTCGTAAACTAAATCACACGTGTATATGTTGACATTGAAGAGATATACAGTCAAGAAAATTCAAGGGAATGGTGATACATATGCGGATTAGACACAAAAAAAAAACACTCAACAAATGGCTACAATTTAAGGAATTTGTTTAGTGACGGCATCAGATTCCTAATTAATGGAGAAAGGTCTGGTGGCAAGAAAAGCTGCTTCTAGGAGGTTGTCAAGTGTTTTCGCTCGACGATTCCATTCTTGGGTGGTTGGTTTGGCCCTTGTTCCTGTAACTCGAATCCTAGCCCGGTATATCCCATTTTAATTTTACACCATTGTGAACCTTACGCCTTTTTTACTCTCTGATCGAGGTTCTCGGCATTGAAAAATCTTCGTAAACTAAATCACACGTGTATATGTTGACATTTAAGAGATATACAGTCAAGAAAATTCAAGGGAATGGTGATACATATGCGGATTAGACACCAAAAAAAAACACTCAACAAATGGCTACAATTTAAGGAATTTGTTTAGTGACGACATCAGATTCCTAATTGATGGAGAAAGATCTGGTGGCAAGAAAAGCTTCTTCTAGGAGGTTGTCAAGTGTTTTCGCTCGACGATCCCATTCTTAGGTGGTTGGTTTGGCCATTGTTCCTGTAACTCGAATCCTAGCCCGGTATATCCCATTTTAATTTTACACCATTATGAACCTTACGCCTTTTTTACTCTCTGATCGAGGTTCTCGACATTGAAAAATCTTCGTAAACTAAATCACACGTGTATATGTTGACATTTAAGAGATATACGGTCAAGAAAATCAAGGGCAATGGTGATATATATGCGGATTAGACACCAAAAAAAAACTACTCAACCAATGGCTACAATTTAAGGAATGTTTTTAGTGACGGCATCAGATTCCTAACTGATGGAGAAAGGTCTGGTGGCAAGAAAAGCTGCTTCTAGGAGGTT
Organism: Helianthus tuberosus; assembly: GCA_030545235.1. NCBI lineage: Eukaryota > Viridiplantae > Streptophyta > Magnoliopsida > Asterales > Asteraceae > Helianthus > Helianthus tuberosus. The sequence continues at coordinate 36,631,593 of CM060422.1, read as the reverse complement.
GTCAATTGTTTTCGCTCGACGATTCCATTCTTGGGTGGTTGGTTTGGCCTTTGTTCCTGTAACTCGAATCCTAGCCCGGTATATCCCATTTTAATTTTACACCATGGTGAACCTTACGCCTTTTTTACTCTCTGATCGAGGTTCTCGGCATTAAAAAATCTTCGTAAACTAAATCACACGTGTATATGTTGACATTTAAGAGATATACAGTCAAGAAAATTCAAGGGAATGGTGATACATATGCGGATTAGACACCAAAAAAAAAACACTCAACAAATGGCTACAATTTAAGGAATTTGTTTAGTGACGACATCAGATTCCTAATTGATGGAGAAAGATCTGGTGGCAAGAAAAGCTTCTTCTAGGAGGTTGTCAAGTGTTTTCGCTCGACGATCCCATTCTTAGGTGGTTGGTTTGGCCATTGTTCCTGTAACTCGAATCCTAGCCCGGTATATCCCATTTTAATTTTACACCATTATGAACCTTACGCCTTTTTTACTCTCTGATCGAGGTTCTCGGCATTGAAAAATCTTCGTAAACTAAATCACACGTGTATATATTGAGATTTAAGAGATATACGGTCAAGAAAATCAAGGGCAATGGTGATATATATGCGGATTAGACACCAAAAAAAAATTACTCAACCAATGGCTACAATTTAAGGAATGTTTTTAGTGACGACATCAGATTCCTAACTGATGGAGAAAGGTCTGGTGGCAAGAAAAGCTGCTTCTAGGAGGTTGTCAAGTGTTTTCGCTCGACGATTCCATTCTTGGGTGGTTGGTTTGGCCCTTGTTCCTGTAACTCGAATCCTAGCCCGGTATATCCCATTTTAATTTTACACCATGGTGAACCTTACGCCTTTTTTACTCTCTGATCGAGGTTCTCGGCGTTGAAAAATCTTCGTAAACTAAATCACACGTGTATATGTTGACATTTAAGAGATATACAGTCAAGAAAATTCAAGGGAATGGTGATACATATGCGGATTAGACACCAAAAAAAAACACTCAACAAATGGCTACAATTTAAGGAATTTGTTTAGTGACGACATCAGATTCCTAATTGATGGAGAAAGATCTGGTGGCAAGAAAAGCTTCTTCTAGGAGGTTGTCAAGTGTTTTCGCTCGACGATCCCATTCTTAGGTGGTTGGTTTGGCCATTGTTCCTGTAACTCGAATCCTAGCCCGGTATATCCCATTTTAATTTTACACCATTATGAACCTTACGCCTTTTTTACTCTCTGATCGAGGTTCTCGGCATTGAAAAATCTTCGTAAACTAAATCACACGTGTATATGTTGACATTTAAGAGATATACGGTCAAGAAAATCAAGGGCAATGGTGATATATATGCGGATTAGACACCAAAAAAAATTTACTCAACAAATGGCTACAATTTAAGGAATGTGTTTAGTGATGGCATCAGTTTCCTAACTGATGGAGAAAGGTCTGGTGGCAAGAAAAGCTTCTTCTAGGAGGTTGTCAAGTGTTTTCGCTCGACGATTCCATTCTTGGGTTGTTGGTTTGGCCCTTGTTCCTGTAACTCGAATCCTAGCCCGGTATATCCCATTTTAATTTTACACCATTGTGAACCTTACGCCTTTTTTACTCTCTGATCGAGGTTCTCGGCGTTGAAAAATCTTCGTAAACTAAATCACACGTGTATATGTTGACATTTAAGAGATATACGGTCAAGAAAATCAAGGGAAATGATGATATATATGCGGATTAGACACCAAAAAAAAATCACTCAATAAATAGCTACAATTTAAGGAATTTGTTTAGTGACGACATCAGATTCCTAAATGATGGAGAAAGATCTGGTGGCAAGAAAAGCTGCTTCTAGGAGGTTGTCAAGTGTTTTCGCTCGACGATTCCATTCTTAGGTGGTTGGTTTGGCCCTTGTTCCTGTAACTCGAATCCTAGCCCGGTATATCCCATTTTAATTTTACACCATTATGAACCTTACGCCTTTTTTACTCTCTGATCGAGGTTCTCGGCATTGAAAAATCTTTGTAAACTAAATCACACGTGTATATGTTGACATTTAAGAGATATACGGTCAAGAAAATCAAGGGCAATGGTGATATATATGCGGATTAGACACCAAAAAAAAAATTACTCAACCAATGGCTACAATTTAAGGAATGTTTTTAGTGACGGCATCAGATTCCAAACTGATGGAGAAAGGTCTGGTGGCCAGAAAAGCTGCTTCTAGGAGGTTGTCAAGTGTTTTCGCTCGACGATTCCATTCTTGGGTGGTTGGTTTGGCCCTTGTTCCTGTAACTCGAATCCTAGCCCGGTATATCCCATTTTAATTTTACACCATGGTGAACCTTACGCCTTTTTTACTCTCTGATCGAGGTTCTCGGCATTGAAAAATCTTCGTAAACTAAATCACACGTGTATATGTTGACATTTAAGAGATATACAGTCAAGAAAATTCAAGGGAATGGTGATACATATGCGGATTAGACACCAAAAAAAAAACACTCAACAAATGGCTACAATTTTAGAGATGTGTTTAGTGACGGCATCCGATTCCTAATTGATGGAGAAAGATCTGGTGGCAAGAAAAGCTGCCTCTAGGAGGTTGTCAAGTGTTTTCGCTCGACGATCCCATTCTTAGGTGGTTGGTTTAGCCATTGTTCCTGTAACTCGAATCCTAGCCCGGTATATCCCATTTTAATTTTACACCATTATGAACCTTACGCCTTTTTTACTCTCTGATCGAGGTTCTCGACATTGAAAAATCTTCGTAAACTAAATCACACGTGTATATGTTGACATTTAAGAGATATACGGTCAAGAAAATCAAGGGCAATGGTGATATATATGCGGATTAGACACCAAAAAAAAATTACTCAACCAATGGCTACAATTTAAGGAATGTTTTTAGTGACGGCATCAGATTCCTAACTGATGGAGAAAGGTCTGGTGGCAAGAAAAGCTGCTTCTAGGAGGTTGTCAATTGTTTTCGCTCGACGATTCCATTCTTGGGTGGTTGGTTTGGCCCTTGTTCCTGTAACTCGAATCCTAGCCCGGTATATCCCATTTTAATTTTACACCATAGTGAACCTTACGCCTTTTTTACTCTCTGATCGAGGTTCTCGGCATTGAAAAATCTTCGTAAACTAAATCACACGTGTATATGTTGACATTTAAGAGATATACAGTCAAGAAAATTCAAGGGAATGGTGATACATATGCGGATTAGACACCAAAAAAAAAACACTCAACAAATGGCTACAATTTAAGGAATTTGTTTAGTGACGACATCAGATTCCTAATTGATGGAGAAAGATCTGGTGGCAAGAAAAGCTTCTTCTAGGAGGTTGTCAAGTGTTTTCGCTCGACGATCCCATTCTTAGGTGGTTGGTTTGGCCATTGTTCCTGTAACTCGAATCCTAGCCCGGTATATCCCATTTTAATTTTACACCATTATGAACCTTACGCCTTTTTTACTCTCTGATCGAGGTTCTCGGCATTGAAAAATCTTCGTAAACTAAATCACACGTGTATATGTTGACATTGAAGAGATATACAGTCAAGAAAATTCAAGGGAATGGTGATACATATGCGGATTAGACACAAAAAAAAACACTCAACAAATGGCTACAATTTAAGGAATTTGTTTAGTGACGGCATCAGATTCCTAATTAATGGAGAAAGGTCTGGTGGCAAGAAAAGCTGCTTCTAGGAGGTTGTCAAGTGTTTTCGCTCGACGATTCCATTCTTGGGTGGTTGGTTTGGCCCTTGTTCCTGTAACTCGAATCCTAGCCCGGTATATCCCATTTTAATTTTACACCATTGTGAACCTTACGCCTTTTTTACTCTCTGATCGAGGTTCTCGGCATTGAAAAATCTTCGTAAACTAAATCACACGTGTATATGTTGACATTGAAGAGATATACAGTCAAGAAAATTCAAGGGAATGGTGATACATATGCGGATTAGACACAAAAAAAAAACACTCAACAAATGGCTACAATTTAAGGAATTTGTTTAGTGACGGCATCAGATTCCTAATTAATGGAGAAAGGTCTGGTGGCAAGAAAAGCTGCTTCTAGGAGGTTGTCAAGTGTTTTCGCTCGACGATTCCATTCTTGGGTGGTTGGTTTGGCCCTTGTTCCTGTAACTCGAATCCTAGCCCGGTATATCCCATTTTAATTTTACACCATTGTGAACCTTACGCCTTTTTTACTCTCTGATCGAGGTTCTCGGCATTGAAAAATCTTCGTAAACTAAATCACACGTGTATATGTTGACATTTAAGAGATATACAGTCAAGAAAATTCAAGGGAATGGTGATACATATGCGGATTAGACACCAAAAAAAAACACTCAACAAATGGCTACAATTTAAGGAATTTGTTTAGTGACGACATCAGATTCCTAATTGATGGAGAAAGATCTGGTGGCAAGAAAAGCTTCTTCTAGGAGGTTGTCAAGTGTTTTCGCTCGACGATCCCATTCTTAGGTGGTTGGTTTGGCCATTGTTCCTGTAACTCGAATCCTAGCCCGGTATATCCCATTTTAATTTTACACCATTATGAACCTTACGCCTTTTTTACTCTCTGATCGAGGTTCTCGACATTGAAAAATCTTCGTAAACTAAATCACACGTGTATATGTTGACATTTAAGAGATATACGGTCAAGAAAATCAAGGGCAATGGTGATATATATGCGGATTAGACACCAAAAAAAAACTACTCAACCAATGGCTACAATTTAAGGAATGTTTTTAGTGACGGCATCAGATTCCTAACTGATGGAGAAAGGTCTGGTGGCAAGAAAAGCTGCTTCTAGGAGGTTGTCAATTGTTTTCGCTCGACGATTCCATTCTTGGGTGGTTGGTTTGGCCTTTGTTCCTGTAACTCGAATCCTAGCCCTGTATATCCCATTTTAATTTTACACCATGGTGAACCTTACGCCTTTTTTACTCTCTGATCGAGGTTCTCGGCATTGAAAAATCTTCGTAAACTAAATCACACGTGTATATGTTGACATTTAAGAGATATACAGTCAAGAAAATTCAAGGGAATGGTGATACATATGCGGATTAGACACCAAAAAAAAAACACTCAACAAATGGCTACAATTTAAGGAATTTGTTTAGTGACGACATCAGATTCCTAATTGATGGAGAAAGATCTGGTGGCAAGAAAAGCTTCTTCTAGGAGGTTGTCAAGTGTTTTCGCTCGACGATCCCATTCTTAGGTGGTTGGTTTGGCCATTGTTCCTGTAACTCGAATCCTAGCCCGGTATATCCCATTTTAATTTTACACCATTATGAACCTTACGCCTTTTTTACTCTCTGATCGAGGTTCTCGGCATTGAAAAATCTTCGTAAACTAAATCACACGTGTATATATTGAGATTTAAGAGATATACGGTCAAGAAAATCAAGGGCAATGGTGATATATATGCGGATTAGACACCAAAAAAAAATTACTCAACCAATGGCTACAATTTAAGGAATGTTTTTAGTGACGACATCAGATTCCTAACTGATGGAGAAAGGTCTGGTGGCAAGAAAAGCTGCTTCTAGGAGGTTGTCAAGTGTTTTCGCTCGACGATTCCATTCTTGGGTGGTTGGTTTGGCCCTTGTTCCTGTAACTCGAATACTAGCCCGGTATATCCCATTTTAATTTTACACCATGGTGAACCTTACGCCTTTTTTACTCTCTGATCGAGGTTCTCGGCGTTGAAAAATCTTCGTAAACTAAATCACACGTGTATATGTTGACATTTAAGAGATATACAGTCAAGAAAATTCAAGGGAATGGTGATACATATGCGGATTAGACACCAAAAAAAAACACTCAACAAATGGCTACAATTTAAGGAATTTGTTTAGTGACGACATCAGATTCCTAATTGATGGAGAAAGATCTGGTGGCAAGAAAAGCTTCTTCTAGGAGGTTGTCAAGTGTTTTCGCTCGACGATCCCATTCTTAGGTGGTTGGTTTGGCCATTGTTCCTGTAACTCGAATCCTAGCCCGGTATATCCCATTTTAATTTTACACCATTATGAACCTTACGCCTTTTTTACTCTCTGATCGAGGTTCTCGGCATTGAAAAATCTTCGTAAACTAAATCACACGTGTATATGTTGACATTTAAGAGATATACGGTCAAGAAAATCAAGGGCAATGGTGATATATATGCGGATTAGACACCAAAAAAAATTTACTCAACAAATGGCTACAATTTAAGGAATGTGTTTAGTGATGGCATCAGTTTCCTAACTGATGGAGAAAGGTCTGGTGGCAAGAAAAGCTTCTTCTAGGAGGTTGTCAAGTGTTTTCGCTCGACGATTCCATTCTTGGGTTGTTGGTTTGGCCCTTGTTCCTGTAACTCGAATCCTAGCCCGGTATATCCCATTTTAATTTTACACCATTGTGAACCTTACGCCTTTTTTACTCTCTGATCGAGGTTCTCGGCGTTGAAAAATCTTCGTAAACTAAATCACACGTGTATATGTTGACATTTAAGAGATATACGGTCAAGAAAATCAAGGGAAATGGTGATATATATGCGGATTAGACACCAAAAAAAAATCACTCAATAAATAGCTACAATTTAAGGAATTTGTTTAGTGACGACATCAGATTCCTAAATGATGGAGAAAGATCTGGTGGCAAGAAAAGCTGCTTCTAGGAGGTTGTCAAGTGTTTTCGCTCGACGATTCCATTCTTAGGTGGTTGGTTTGGCCCTTGTTCCTGTAACTCGAATCCTAGCCCGGTATATCCCATTTTAATTTTACACCATTATGAACCTTACGCCTTTTTTACTCTCTGATCGAGGTTCTCGGCATTGAAAAATCTTTGTAAACTAAATCACACGTGTATATGTTGACATTTAAGAGATATACGGTCAAGAAAATCAAGGGCAATGGTGATATATATGCGGATTAGACACCAAAAAAAAAATTACTCAACCAATGGCTACAATTTAAGGAATGTTTTTAGTGACGGCATCAGATTCCAAACTGATGGAGAAAGGTCTGGTGGCCAGAAAAGCTGCTTCTAGGAGGTTGTCAAGTGTTTTCGCTCGACGATTCCATTCTTGGGTGGTTGGTTTGGCCCTTGTTCCTGTAACTCGAATCCTAGCCCGGTATATCCCATTTTAATTTTACACCATGGTGAACCTTACGCCTTTTTTACTCTCTGATCGAGGTTCTCGGCATTGAAAAATCTTCGTAAACTAAATCACACGTGTATATGTTGACATTTAAGAGATATACAGTCAAGAAAATTCAAGGGAATGGTGATACATATGCGGATTAGACACCAAAAAAAAAACACTCAACAAATGGCTACAATTTTAGAGATGTGTTTAGTGACGGCATCAGATTCCTAATTGATGGAGAAAGATCTGGTGGCAAGAAAAGCTGCCTCTAGGAGGTTGTCAAGTGTTTTCGCTCGACGATTCCATTCTTAGGTGGTTAGTTTGGCCCTTGTTCCTGTAAATCGAATCCTAGCCCGGTATATCCCATTTTAATTTTACACCATTGTGAACCTTACGGCTTTTTTACTCTCTGATCGAGGTTCTCGGCATTGAAAAATCTTCGTAAACTAAATCACACGTGTATATGTTGACATTGAAGAGATATACAGTCAAGAAAATTCAAGGGAATGGTGATACATATGCGGATTAGACACCAAAAAATAACACTCAACAAATGGCTACAATTTAAGGAATTTGTTTAGTGACGGCATCAGATTCCTAATTAATGGAGAAAGGTCTGGTGGCAAGAAAAGCTGCTTCTAGGAGGTTGTCAAGTGTTTTCGCTCGACGATTCCATTCTTGAGTGGTTGGTTTGGCCCTTGTTCCTGTAACTCGAATCCTAGCCCGGTATATCCCATTTTAATTTTACACCATTGTGAACCTTACGCCTTTTTTACTCTCTGATCGAGGTTCTCGGCATTGAAAAATCTCTGTAAACTAAATCACACGTGTATATGTTGACATTTAAGAGATATACGGTCAAGAAAATCAAGGGCAATGGTGATATATATGCGGATTAGACACCAAAAAAAAATTACTCAACCAATGGCTACAATTTAAGAAATGTTTTTAGTGACGGCATCAGATTCCAAACTGATGGAGAAAGGTCTGGTGGCAAGAAAAGCTGCTTCTAGGAGGTTGTCAAGTGTTTTCGCTCGACGATTCCATTCTTGGGTGGTTGGTTTGGCCCTTGTTCCTGTAACTCGAATCCTAGCCCGGTATATCCCATTTTAATTTTACACCATGGTGAACCTTACGCCTTTTTTACTCTCTGATCGAGGTTCTCGGCATTGAAAAATCTTCGTAAACTAAATCACACGTGTATATGTTGACATTTAAGAGATATACAGTCAAGAAAATTCAAGGGAATGGTGATACATATGCGGATTAGTCACCAAAAAAAAAACACTCAACAAATGGCTACAATTTTAGAGATGTGTTTAGTGACGGCATCAGATTCCTAATTGATGGAGAAAGATCTGGTGGCAAGAAAAGCTGCCTCTAGGAGGTTGTCAAGTGTTTTCGCTCGACGATTCCATTCTTAGGTGGTTAGTTTGGCCCTTGTTCCTGTAAATCGAATCCTAGCCCGGTATATCCCATTTTAATTTTACACCATTGTGAACCTTACGGCTTTTTTACTCTCTGATCGAGGTTCTCGGCATTGAAAAATCTTCGTAAACTAAATCACACGTGTATATGTTGACATTGAAGAGATATACAGTCAAGAAAATTCAAGGGAATGGTGATACATATGCGGATTAGACACCAAAAAAAAACACTCAACAAATGGCTACAATTTAAGGAATTTGTTTAGTGACGGCATCAGATTCCTAATTAATGGAGAAAGGTCTGGTGGCAAGAAAAGCTGCTTCTAGGAGGTTGTCAAGTGTTTTTGCTCGACGATTCCATTCTTGGGTGGTTGGTTTGGCCCTTGTTCCTGTAACTCGAATCCTAGCCCGGTATATCCCATTTTAATTTTACACCATTGTGAACCTTACGCCTTTTTTACTCTCTGATCGAGGTTCTCGGCATTGAAAAATCTTCGTAAACTAAATCACACGTGTATATGTTGACATTTAAGAGATATACGGTCAAGAAAATCAAAGGCAATGGTGATATATATGCGGATTAGACACCAAAAAAAATCACTCAACAAATGGCTACAATTTAAGGAATGTGTTTAGTGACGGCATCAGATTCCTAATTGATGGAGAAAGATCTGGTGGCAAGAAAAGCTGCTTCTAGGAGGTTGTCAAGTGTTTTCGGTCGACGATCCCATTCTTAGGTGGTTGGTTTGGCCATTGTTCCTGTAACTCGAATCCTAGCCCGGTATATCCCATTTTAATTTTACACCATTATGAACCTTACGCCATTTTTACTCTCTGATCGAGGTTCTCGGCATTGAAAAATCTTCCTAAACTAAATCACACGTGTATATGTTGACATTTAAGAGATATACGGTCAAGAAAATCAAGGGAAATGGTGATATATATGCGGATTAGACACCAAAAAAAAATCACTCAATAAATAGCTACAATTTAAGGAATTTGTTTAGTGACGACATCAGATTCCTAATTGATGGAGAAAGATCTGGTGGCAAGAAAAGCTGCTTCTAGGAGGTTGTCAAGTGTTTTCGCTCGACGATTCCATTCTTAGGTGGTTGGTTTGGCCCTTGTTCCTGTAACTCGAATCCTAGCCCGGTATATCCCATTTTAATTTTACACCATTATGAACCTTACGCCTTTTTTACTCTCTGATCGAGGTTCTCGGCATTGAAAAATCTTTGTAAACTAAATCACACGTGTATATGTTGACATTTAAGAGATATACGGTCAAGAAAATCAAGGGCAATGGTGATATATATGCGGATTAGACACCAAAAAAAAAATTACTCAACCAATGGCTACAATTTAAGGAATGTTTTTAGTGACGGCATCAGATTCCAAACTGATGGAGAAAGGTCTGGTGGCCAGAAAAGCTGCTTCTAGGAGGTTGTCAAGTGTTTTCGCTCGACGATTCCATTCTTGGGTGGTTGGTTTGGCCCTTGTTCCTGTAACTCGAATCCTAGCCCGGTATATCCCATTTTAATTTTACACCATGGTGAACCTTACGCCTTTTTTACTCTCTGATCGAGGTTCTCGGCATTGAAAAATCTTCGTAAACTAAATCACACGTGTATATGTTGACATTTAAGAGATATACAGTCAAGAAAATTCAAGGGAATGGTGATACATATGCGGATTAGACACCAAAAAAAAAACACTCAACAAATGGCTACAATTTTAGAGATGTGTTTAGTGACGGCATCAGATTCCTAATTGATGGAGAAAGATCTGGTGGCAAGAAAAGCTGCCTCTAGGAGGTTGTCAAGTGTTTTCGCTCGACGATTCCATTCTTAGGTGGTTAGTTTGGCCCTTGTTCCTGTAAATCGAATCCTAGCCCGGTATATCCCATTTTAATTTTACACCATTGTGAACCTTACGGCTTTTTTACTCTCTGATCGAGGTTCTCGGCATTGAAAAATCTTCGTAAACTAAATCACACGTGTATATGTTGACATTGAAGAGATATACAGTCAAGAAAATTCAAGGGAATGGTGATACATATGCGGATTAGACACCAAAAAAAAACACTCAACAAATGGCTACAATTTAAGGAATTTGTTTAGTGACGGCATCAGATTCCAAATTAATGGAGAAAGGTCTGGTGGCAAGAAAAGCTGCTTCTAGGAGGTTGTCAAGTGTTTTCGCTCGACGATTCCATTCTTGGGTGGTTGGTTTGGCCCTTGTTCCTGTAACTCGAATCCTAGCCCGGTATATCCCATTTTAATTTTACACCATTGTGAACCTTACGCCTTTTTTACTCTCTGATCGAGGTTCTCGGCATTGAAAAATCTTCGTAAACTAAATCACACGTGTATATGTTGACATTTAAGAGATATACGGTCAAGAAAATCAAAGGCAATGGTGATATATATGCGGATTAGACACCAAAAAAAATCACTCAACAAATGGCTACAATTTAAGGAATGTGTTTAGTGACGGCATCAGATTCCTAATTGATGGAGAAAGATCTGGTGGCAAGAAAAGCTGCTTCTAGGAGGTTGTCAAGTGTTTTCGGTCGACGATCCCATTCTTAGGTGGTTGGTTTGGCCATTGTTCCTGTAACTCGAATCCTAGCCCGGTATATCCCATTTTAATTTTACACCATTATGAACCTTACGCCTTTTTTACTCTCTGATCGAGGTTCTCGGCATTGAAAAATCTTCCTAAACTAAATCACACGTGTATATGTTGACATTTAAGAGATATACGGTCAAGAAAATCAAGGGAAATGGTGATATATATGCGGATTAGACACCAAAAAAAAATCACTCAATAAATAGCTACAATTTAAGGAATTTGTTTAGTGACGACATCAGATTCCTAATTGATGGAGAAAGATCTGGTGGCAAGAAAAGCTGCTTCTAGGAGGTTGTTAAGTGTTTTCGCTCGACGATTCCATTCTTAGGTGGTTGGTTTGGCCCTTGTTCCTGTAACTCGAATCCTAGCCCGGTATATCCCATTTTAATTTTACACCATTATGAACCTTACGCCTTTTTTACTCTCTGATCGAGGTTCTCGGCATTGAAAAATCTTTGTAAACTAAATCACACGTGTATATGTTGACATTTAAGAGATATACGTTCAAGAAAATCAAGGGCAATGGTGATATATATGCGGATTAGACACCAAAAAAAAAATTACTCAACCAATGGCTACAATTTAAGGAATGTTTTTAGTGACGGCATCAGATTCCAAACTGATGGAGAAAGGTCTGGTGGCCAGAAAAGCTGCTTCTAGGAGGTTGTCAAGTGTTTTCGCTCGACGATTCCATTCTTGGGTGGTTGGTTTGGCCCTTGTTCCTGTAACTCGAATCCTAGCCCGGTATATCCCATTTTAATTTTACACCATGGTGAACCTTACGCCTTTTTTACTCTCTGATCGAGGTTCTCGGCATTGAAAAATCTTCGTAAACTAAATCACACGTGTATATGTTGACATTTAAGAGATATACAGTCAAGAAAATTCAAGGGAATGGTGATACATATGCGGATTAGACACCAAAAAAAAAACACTCAACAAATGGCTACAATTTTAGAGATGTGTTTAGTGACGGCATCAGATTCCTAATTGATGGAGAAAGATCTGGTGGCAAGAAAAGCTGCCTCTAGGAGGTTGTCAAGTGTTTTCGCTCGACGATTCCATTCTTAGGTGGTTAGTTTGGCCCTTGTTCCTGTAAATCGAATCCTAGCCCGGTATATCCCATTTTAATTTTACACCATTGTGAACCTTACGGCTTTTTTACTCTCTGATCGAGGTTCTCGGCATTGAAAAATCTTCGTAAACTAAATCACACGTGTATATGTTGACATTGAAGAGATATACAGTCAAGAAAATTCAAGGGAATGGTGATACATATGCGGATTAGACACCAAAAAATAACACTCAACAAATGGCTACAATTTAAGGAATGTGTTTAGTGACGGCATCAGTTTCCTAACTGATGGAGAAAGGTTTGGTGGCAAGAAAAGCTGCTTCTAGGAGGTTGTCAAGTGTTTTCGCTCGACGATTCCATTCTTGGGTGGTTGGTTTGGCCCTTGTTCCTGTAACTCGAATCCTAGCCCGGTATATCCCATTTTAATTTTACACCATTGTGAACCTTACGCCTTTTTTACTCTCTGATCGAGGTTCTCGGCATTGAAAAATCTTTGTAAACTAAATCACACGTGTATATGTTGACATTTAAGAGATATACGGTCAAGAAAATCAAGGGCAATGGTGATATATATGCGGATTAGACACCAAAAAAAAATTACTCAACCAATGGCTACAATTTAAGAAATGTTTTTAGTGACGGCGTCAGATTCCAAACTGATGGAGAAAGGTCTGGTGGCAAGAAAAGCTGCTTCTAGGAGGTTGTCAAGTGTTTTCGCTCGACGATTCCATTCTTGGGTGGTTGGTTTGGCCCTTGTTCCTGTAACTCGAATCCTAGCCCGGTATATCCCATTTTAATTTTACACCATGGTGAACCTTACGCCTTTTTTACTCTCTGATCGAGGTTCTCGGCATTGAAAAATCTTCGTAAACTAAATCACACGTGTATATGTTGACATTTAAGAGATATACAGTCAAGAAAATTCAAGGGAATGGTGATACATATGCGGATTAGACACCAAAAAAAAAACACTCAACAAATGGCTACAATTTTAGAGATGTGTTTAGTGACGGCATCAGATTCCTAATTGATGGAGAAAGATCTGGTGGCAAGAAAAGCTGCCTCTAGGAGGTTGTCAAGTGTTTTCGCTCGACGATTCCATTCTTAGGTGGTTAGTTTGGCCCTTGTTCCTGTAAATCGAATCCTAGCCCGGTATATCCCATTTTAATTTTACACCATTGTGAACCTTACGGCTTTTTTACTCTCTGATCGAGGTTCTCGGCATTGAAAAATCTTCGTAAACTAAATCACACGTGTATATGTTGACATTGAAGAGATATACAGTCAAGAAAATTCAAGGGAATGGTGATACATATGCGGATTAGACACCAAAAAAAAAACACTCAACAAATGGCTACAATTTAAGGAATTTGTTTAGTGACGGCATCAGATTCCTAATTAATGGAGAAAGGTCTGGTGGCAAGAAAAGCTGCTTCTAGGAGGTTGTCAAGTGTTTTCGCTCGACGATTCCATTCTTGGGTGGTTGGTTTGGCCCTTGTTCCTGTAACTCGAATCCTAGCCCGGTATATCCCATTTTAATTTTACACCATTGTGAACCTTACGCCTTTTTTACTCTCTGATCGAGGTTCTCGGCATTGAAAAATCTTCGTAAACTAAATCACACGTGTATATGTTGACATTTAAGAGATATACGGTCAAGAAAATCAAAGGCAATGGTGATATATATGCGGATTAGACACCAAAAAAAATCACTCAACAAATGGCTACAATTTAAGGAATGTGTTTAGTGACGGCATCAGATTCCTAATTGATGGAGAAAGATCTGGTGGCAAGAAAAGCTGCTTCTAGGAGGTTGTCAAGTGTTTTCGGTCGACGATCCCATTCTTAGGTGGTTGGTTTGGCCATTGTTCCTGTAACTCGAATCCTAGCCCGGTATATCCCATTTTAATTTTACACCATTATGAACCTTACGCCTTTTTTACTCTCTGATCGAGGTTCTCGGCATTGAAAAATCTTCCTAAACTAAATCACACGTGTATATGTTGACATTTAAGAGATATACGGTCAAGAAAATCAAGGGCAATGGTGATATATATGCGGATTAGACACCAAAAAAAAATTACTCAACAAATGGCTACAATTTAAGGAATGTGTTTAGTGACGGCATCAGTTTCCTAACTGATGGAGAAAGGTCTAGTGGCAAGAAAAGCTGCATCTAAGAGGTTGTCAAGTGTTTTCGCTCGACGATTCCATTCTTGGGTGGTTGGTTTGGCCCTTGTTCCTGTAACTCGAATCCTAGCCCGTTATATCCCATTTTAATTTTACACCATTGTGAACCTTACGCCTTTTTTACTCTCTGATCGAGGTTCTCGGCATTGAAAAATCTTCGTAAACTAAATCACACGTGTATATGTTGACATTTAAGAGATATACAGTCAAGAAAATTCAAGGGAATGGTGACACATATGCGGATTAGACACCAAAAAAAAAAACACTCAACAAATGGCTACAAATTTAGGTATGTGTTTAGTGACGGCATCAGATTCCTAATTGATGGAGAAAGATCTGGTGGCAAGAAAAGCTGCTTCTAGGAGGTTGTCAAGTGTTTTCGCTCGACGATTCCATTCTTAGGTGGTTAGTTTGGCCCTTGTTCCTGTAACTCGAATCCTAGCCCGGTATATCCCATTTTAATTTTACACCATTGTGAACCTTATCGCTTTTTTACTCTCTGATCGAGGTTATCGGCATTGAAAAATCTTCGTAAACTAAATCACACGTGTATATGTTGACATTTAAGAGATATACAGTCAAGAAAATTCAAGGGAATGGTGATACATGTGCGGATTAGACACAAAAAAAAAACACTCAACAAATGGCTACAATTTAAGGAATTTGTTTAGTGACGGCATCAGATTCCTAATTGATGGAGAAAGGTCTGGTGGCAAGAAAAGCTGTTTCTAGGAGGTTGTCAAGTGTTTTCGCTCGACGATTCCATTCTTGGGTGGTTGGTTTGGCCCTTGTTCCTGTAACTCGAATCCTAGCCCGGTATATCCCATTTTAATTTTACACCATTATGAACCTTACGCCTTTTTTACTCTCTGATCGAGGTTCTCGGCATTGAAAAATCTTTGTAAACTAAATCACACGTGTATATGTTGACATTTAAGAGATATACGGTCAAGAAAATCAAGGGCAATGGTGATATATATGCGGATTAGACACCAAAAAAAAATTACTCAACCAATGGCTACAATTTAAGGAATGTTTTTAGTGACGGCATCAGATTCCAAACTGATGGAGAAAGGTCTGGTGGCAAGAAAAGCTGCTTCTAGGAGGTTGTCAAGTGTTTTCGCTCGACGATTCCATTCTTGGGTGGTTGGTTTGGCCCTTGTTCCTGTAACTCGAATCCTAGCCCGGTATATCCCATTTTAATTTTACACCATGGTGAACCTTACGCCTTTTTTACTCTCTGATCGAGGTTCTCGGCATTGAAAAATCTTCGTAAACTAAATCACACGTGTATATGTTGACATTTAAGAGATATACAGTCAAGAAAATCAAAGGCAATGGTGATATATATGCGGATTAGACACCAAAAAAAATCACTCAACAAATGGCTACAATTTATGGAATGTGTTTAGTGACGGAATCAGATTCCTAATTGATGGAGAAAGATCTGGTGGCAAGAAAAGCTGCTTCTAGGAGGTTGTCAAGTGTTTTCGGTCGATGATCCCATTCTTAGGTGGTTGGTTTGGCCATTGTTCCTGTAACTCGAATCCTAGCCCGGTATATCCCATTTTAATTTTACACCATTATGAACCTTACGCCTTTTTTACTCTCTGATCGAGGTTCTCGGCATTGAAATATCTTCCTAAACTAAATCACACGTGTATATGTTGACATTTAAGAGATATACGGTCAAGAAAATCAAGGGCAATGGTGATATATATGCGGATTAGACACCAAAAAAAAATTACTCAACAAATGGCTACAATTTAAGGAATGTGTTTAGTGACGGCATCAGTTTCCTAACTGATGGAGAAAGGTCTGGTGGCAAGAAAAGCTGCATCTTGGAGGTTGTCAAGTGTTTTCGCTCGACGATTCCATTCTTGGGTGGTTGGTTTGGCCCTTGTTCCTGTAACTCGAATCCTAGCCCGTTATATCCCATTTTAATTTTACACCATTGTGAACCTTACGCCTTTTTTACTCTCTGATCGAGGTTCTCGGCATTGAAAAATCTTCGTAAACTAAATCACACGTGTATATGTTGACATTTAAGAGATATACAGTCAAGAAAATTCAAGGGAATGGTGACACATATGCGGATTAGACACCAAAAAAAAAACACTCAACAAATGGCTACAATTTTAGGTATGTGTTTAGTGACGGCATCAGATTCCTAATTGATGGAGAAAGATCTGGTGGCAAGAAAAGCTGCTTCTAGGAGGTTGTCAAGTGTTTTCGCTCGACGATTCCATTCTTAGGTGGTTAGTTTGGCCCTTGTTCCTGTAACTCGAATCCTAGCCCGGTATATCCCATTTTAATTTTACACCATTATGAACCTTATGGCTTTTTTACTCTCTGATCGAGGTTCTCGGCATTGAAAAATCTTCGTAAACTAAATCACACGTGTATATGTTGACATTTAAGAGATATACAGTCAAGAAAATTCAAGGGAATGGTGATACATGTGCGGATTAGACACAAAAAAAAAACACTCAATAAATGGCTACAATTTAAGGAATTTGTTTAGTGACGGCATCAGATTCCTAATTGATGGAGAAAGGTCTGATGGCAAGAAAAGCTGTTTCAAGGAGGTTGTCAAGTGTTTTCGCTCGACGATTCCATTCTTGGGTGGTTGGTTTGGCCCATGTTCCTGTAACTCGAATCCTAGCCCGGTATATCCCATTTTAATTTTACACCATTATGAACCTTACGCCTTTTTTACTCTCTGATCGAGGTTCTCGGCATTGAAAAATCTTTGTAAACTAAATCACACGTGTATATGTTGACATTTAAGAGATATACGGTCAAGAAAATCAAGGGCAATGGTGATATATATGCGGATTACACACCAAAAAAAATTACTCAACCAATGGCTACAATTTAAGGAATGTTTTTAGTGACGGCATCAGATTCCAAACTGATGGAGAAAGGTCTGGTGGCAAGAAAAGCTGCTTCTAGGAGGTTGTCAAGTGTTTTCGCTCGACGATTCCATTCTTGGGTGGTTGGTTTGGCCCTTGTTCCTGTAACTCGAATCCTAGCCCGGTATATCCCATTTTAATTTTACACCATGGTGAACCTTACACCTTTTTTACTCTCTGATCGAGGTTCTCGGCATTGAAAAATCTTCGTAAACTAAATCACACGTGTATATGTTGACATTTAAGAGATATACAGTCAAGAAAATTCAAGGGAATGGTGATACATATGCGGATTAGACACCAAAAAAAAACACTCAACAAATGGCTACAATTTTAGAGATGTGTTTAGTGACGGCATCAGATTCCTAATTGATGGAGAAAGATCTGGTGGCAAGAAAAGCTGCCTCTAGGAGGTTGTCAGGTGTTTTCGCTCGACGATTCCATTCTTAGGTGGTTAGTTTGGCCCTTGTTCCTGTAAATCGAATCCTAGCCCGATATATCCCATTTTAATTTTACACCATTGTGAACCTTACGGCTTTTTTACTCTCTGATCGAGGTTCTCGGCATTGAAAAATCTTCGTAAACTAAATCACACGTGTATATATTGACATTGAAGAGATATACAGTCAAGAAAATTCAAGGGAATGGTGATACATATGCGGATTAGACACAAAAAAAAAACACTCAACAAATGGCTACAATTTAAGGAATTTGTTTAGTGACGGCATCAGATTCCTAATTAATGGAGAAAGGTCTGGTGGCAAGAAAAGCTGCTTCTAGGAGGTTGTCAAGTGTTTTCGCTCGACGATTCCATTCTTGGGTGGTTGGTTTGGCCCTTGTTCCTGTAACTCGAATCCTAGCCCGGTATATCCCATTTTAATTTTACACCATTGTGAACCTTACGCCTTTTTTACTCTCTGATCGAGGTTCTCGGCATTGAAAAATCTTCGTAAACTAAATCACACGTGTATATGTTGACATTTAAGAGATATACGGTCAAGAAAATCAAAGGCAATGGTTATATATATGCGGATTAGACACCAAAAAAAATCACTCAACAAATGGCTACAATTTAAGGAATGTGTTTAGTGACGACATCAGATTCCTAATTGATGGAGAAAGATCTGGTGGCAAGAAAAGCTGCTTCTAGGAGGTTGTCAAGTGTTTTCGGTCGACGATCCCATTCTTAGGTGGTTGGTTTGGCCATTGTTCCTGTAACTCGAATCCTAGCCCGGGATATCCCATTTTAATTTTACCCCATTAGGAACCTTACGCCTTTTTTACTCTCTGATCGAGGTTCTCGGCATTGAAAAATCTTCCTAAACTAAGTCACACGTGTATATGTTGACATTTAAGAGATATACGGTCAAGAAAATCAAGGGCAATGGTGATATATATGCGGATTAGACACCAAAAAAAAAATTACTCAACAAATGGCTACAATTTAAGGAATGTGTTTAGTGACGGCATCAGTTTCCTAACTGATGGAGAAAGGTTTGGTGGCAAGAAAAGCTGCTTCTAGGAGGTTGTCAAGTGTTTTCGCTCGACGATTCCATTCTTGGGTGGTTGGTTTGGCCCTTGTTCCTGTAACTCGAATCCTAGCCCGTTATATCCCATTTTAATTTTACACCATTGTGAACCTTACGCCTTTTTTACTCTCTGATCGAGGTTCTCGGCATTGAAAAATCTTCGTAAACTAAATCACACGTGTATATGTTGACATTTAAGAGATATACAGTCAAGAAAATTCAAGGGAATGGTGACACATATGCGGATTAGACACCAAAAAAAAAAACACTCAACAAATGGCTACAATTTTAGGTATGTGTTTAGTGACGGCATCAGATTCCTAATTGATGGAGAAAGATCTGGTGGCAAGAAAAGCTGCTTCTAGGAGGTTGTCAAGTGTTTTCGCTCGACGATTCCATTCTTAGGTGGTTAGTTTGGCCCTTGTTCCTGTAACTCGAATCCTAGCCCGGTATATCCCATTTTAATTTTACACCATTGTGAACCTTATGGCTTTTTTACTCTCTGATCGAGGTTCTCGGCATTGAAAAATCTTCGTAAACTAAATCACACGTGTATATGTTGACATTTAAGAGATATACAGTCAAGAAAATTCAAGGGAATGGTGATACATGTGCGGATTAGACACAAAAAAAAACACTCAACAAATGGCTACAATTTAAGGAATTTGTTTAGTGACGGCATCAGATTCCTAATTGATGGAGAAATGTCTGGTGGCAAGAAAAGTTGTTTCTAGGAGGTTGTCAAGTGTTTTCGCTCGACGATTCCATTCTTGGGTGGTTGGTTTGGCCCTTGTTCCTGTAACTCGAATCCTAGCCCGGTATATCCCATTTTAATTTTACACCATTGTGAACCTTACGCCTTTTTTACTCTCAGATCGAGGTTCTCGGCATTGAAAAATCTTCGTAAACTAAATCACACGTGTATATGTTGACATTTAAGAGATATACGGTCAATAAAATCAAAGGCAATGGTGATATATATGTGAATTAGACACCAAAAAAAATCACTCAACAAATGGCTACAATTTAAGGAATGTGTTTAGTGACGGCATCAGATTCCTAATTGATGGAGAAAGATCTGGTGGCAAGAAAAGCTGCTTCTAGGAGGTTGTCAAGTGTTTTCGCTCGACGATCCCATTCTTAGGTGGTTGGTTTGGCCATTGTTCCTGTAACTCGAATCCCAGCCCGGTATATCCCATTTTAATTTTACACCATTATGAACCTTACGCCTTTTTTACTCTCTGATCGAGGTTCTCGGCATTGAAAAATCTTCGTAAACTAAATCACACGTGTATATGTTGACATTTAAGAGATATACGATCAAGAAAATGAAGGGCAATGGTGATATATATGCGGATTAGACACCAAAAAAAAATTACTCAACAAATGGCTACAATTTAAGGAATGTGTTTAGTGACGGCATCAGTTTCCTAACTGATGGGGAAAGGTCTGGTGGCAAGAAAAGCTGCTGCTAGGAGGTTGTCAAGTGTTTTCGCTCGACGATTCCATTCTTGGGTGGTTGGTTTGGCCCTTGTTCCTGTAACTCGAATCCTAGCCCGGTATATCCCATTTTAGTTTTACACCATTGTGAACCTTACGCCTTTTTTACTCTCTGATCGAGGCTCTTGGCATTGAAAAATCTTCGTAAACTAAATCACACGTGTATATGTTGACATTTAAGAGATATACGGTTAAGAAAATCAAGGGAAATGGTGATATATATGCGGATTAGACACCAAAAAAAAATCACTCAACAAATGGCTACAATTTAAGGAATGTGTTTAGTGACGGCATCAGTTTCCTAACTGATGGAGAAAGGTCTGGTGGCAAGAAAAGCTGCTTCTAGGAGGTTGTCAAGTGTTTTCGCTCGACGATTCCATTCTTAGGTGGTTGGTTTGGCCCTTGTTCCTGTAACTCGAATCCTAGCCCAGTATATCCCATTTTAATTTTACACCAT
The DNA here is from genome assembly GCA_030545235.1 of Helianthus tuberosus. NCBI lineage: Eukaryota > Viridiplantae > Streptophyta > Magnoliopsida > Asterales > Asteraceae > Helianthus > Helianthus tuberosus. The sequence goes on along the minus strand of CM060422.1, from coordinate 36,610,728 downwards.
TATGAACCTTACGCCTTTTTTACTCTCTGATCGAGGTTCTCGGCATTGAAAAATCTTCGTAAACTAAATCACACGTGTATATGTTGACATTTAAGAGATATACGGTCAAGAAAATGAATGGCAATGGTGATATATATGCGGATTAGACACCAAAAAAAAATTACTCAACAAATGGCTACAATTTAAGGAATGTGTTTAGTTACGGCATCAGATTCCTAAGTGATGGAGAAAGATCTGGTGGCAAGAAAAGCTGCTTCTAGGAGGTTGTCAAGTGTTTTCGCTCGACGATCCCATTCTTAGGTGGTTGGTTTGGCCATTGTTCCTGTAACTCGAATCCTAGCCCGGTATATCCCATTTTAATTTTACACCATTATGAACCTTACGCCTTTTTTACTCTCTGATCGAGGTTCTCGGCATTGAAAAATCTTCGTAAACTAAATCACACGTGTATATGTCGACATTTAAGAGATATACGGTCAAGAAAATCAAGGGAAATGGTGATATATATGCGGATTAGACACCAAAAAAAAATTACTCAACAAATGGCTACAATTTAAGGAATGTGTTTAGTGACGGCAGCAGTTTCCTAACTGATGGAGAAAGGTCTGGTGGCAAGAAAAGCTGCTTCTAGGAGGTTGTCAAGTGTTTTCGCTCGACGATTCCATTCTTAGGTGGTTGGTTTGGCCCTTGTTCCTGTAACTCGAATCCTAGCCCGGTATATCCCATTTTAATTTTACACCATTATGAACCTTACGCCTTTTTTACTCTCTGATCGAGGTTCTCGGCATTGAAAAATCTTCGTAAACTAAATCACACGTGTATATGTTGACATTTAAGAGATATACGGTCAAGAAAATCAATGGCAATGGTGATATATATGCGGATTAGACACCAAAAAAAATCACTCAACAAATGGCTACAATTTAAGGAATTTGTTTAGTGACGGCATCAGATTCCTAATTGACGGAGAAAGGTCCGGTGGCAAGAAAAGCTGCTTCTAGGAGGTTGTCAAGTGTTTTCGCTCGACGATTCCATTCTTGAGTGGTTGGTTTGGCCCTTGTTCCTGTAACTCGAATCCTAGCCCGGTATATCCCATTTTAATTTTACACCATTGTGAACCTTACGCCTTTTTTACTCTCTGATCGAGGTTCTCGGCATTGAAAAATCTTCGTAAACTAAATCACACGTGTATATGTTGACATTTAAGAGATATACAGTCAAGACAATCAAGGGCAATGGTGATATATATGTGGATTAGACACAAAAAAAAAATCACTCAACAAATGGTTACAGTTTAAGGAATGTGTTTAGTGACGGCATCAGATTCCTAATTTGATAGAGAAATGTCTGGTGGTAAGAAAAGCTGCTTCTAGGAGGTTTTCAAGTGTTTTCGCTTGACTATTCCATTCTTGGGTGGTTGGTTTGGCCCTTGTTCCTGTAACTCGAATCCTAACCCGGTATATCCCATTTGAATTTTACACCATTGTGAACCTTACGCCTTTTTTACTCTATGATCGAGGTTCTCGGCATTGAAAAATCTTCGTAAACTAAATCACACGTGTATATGTTGACATTTAAGAGATATACAATCAAGAAAATCCCGGGCAATAGTGATACATATACGGATTAGACACCAAAAAAAAAATACTCAACAAATGGCTACAATTTAAGGAATATGTTTAGTGACGGCATCAGATTCCTAATTGATGGAGAAAGGTCTGGTGGTAAGAAAAGCGGCTTCTAGGAGGTTTTCAAGTGTTTTCGCTCGACGATTCCATTCTTGGGTGGTTGGTTTGGACCTTGTTCCTGTAACTCGAATCCTAACCCGGTATATCCCATTTGAATTTTACACCATTGTGAACCTTACGCCTTTTTTACTCTATGATCGAGGTTCTCGGCATTGAAAAATCTTCGTAAACTAAATCACACGTGTATATGTTGACATTTAAGAGATATACAATCAAGAAAATCCCGGGCAATAGTGATACATATGCGGATTAGACACCAAAAAAATACTCAACAAATGGCTACAATTTAAGGAATATGTTTAGTGACGGCATCAGATTCCTAATTGATGGAGAAAGGTTTGGTGGTGAGAAAAGCGGCTTCTAGGAGGTTTTCAAGTGTTTTCGCTTGACGATTCCATTCTTGGGTGGTTGGTTTGGACCTTGTTCCTGTAACTCGAATCCTAGCCCGGTATATCCCATTTTAATTTTACACCATTGTGAACCTTACGCCTTTTTAACTCTCTAATCGAGGTTCTCGGCATTGAAAAATCTTCGTAAACTAAATCACACGTGTATATGTTGACATTAAAGAGATATACATTCAAGAAAATCAAGGGCAATGGTGATATATATGCTGATTAGACACCAAAAAAAATCCCTCAACAAATGGCTACAATTTAAGGAATGTGTTTAGTGTCGGCATCAGATTCCTAATTGATGGAGAAAGGTCTGGTGGCAAGAAAAGCTGCTTCTAGGAGGTTGTGAAGTGTTTTCGCTCGACGATTCCATTCTTGGGTGGTTGGTTTGGCCCTTGTTCCTGTAACTCGAATCCTAACCCGGTATATCCCATTTGAATTTTACACCATTGTGAACCTTACGCCTTTTTTACTCTCTGATCGAGGTTCTCGGCATTGAAAAATCTTCGTAAACTAAATCACACGTGTATATGTTGACATTTAAGAGATATACGGTCAAGAAAATCAAGGGAAATGGTGATATATATGCGGATTAGACACCAAAAAAAAATCACTCAACAAATGGCTACAATTTAAGGAATGTGTTTAGTGACGGCATCAGATTCCTAATTGATGGAGAAAGGTCTGGTGGCAAGAAAAGCTGCTTCTAGGAGGTTGTCAAGTGTTTTCGCTCGACGATTCCATTCTTGAGTGGTTGGTTTGGCCCTTGTTCCTGTAACTCGAATCCTAGCCCGGTATATCCCATTTTAATTTTACACCATTGTGAACCTTACGCCTTTTTTACTCTCTGATCGAGGTTCTCGGCATTGAAAAATCTTCGTAAACTAAATCACACGTGTATATGTTGACATTTAAGAGATATACAGTCAAGACAATCAAGGGCAATGGTGATATATATGTGGATTAGACACAAAAAAAAATCACTCAACAAATGGTTACAATTTAAGGAATGTGTTTAGTGACGGCATCAGATTCCTAATTGATAGAGAAATGTCTGGTGGTAAGAAAAGCTGCTTCTAGGAGGTTGTCAAGTGTTTTCGCTTGACTATTCCATTCTTGGGTGGTTGGTTTGGCCCTTGTTCCTGTAACTCGAATCCTAACCCGGTATATCCCATTTGAATTTTACACCATTGTGAACCTTACGCCTTTTTTACTCTATGATCGAGGTTCTCGGCATTGAAAAATCTTCGTAAACTAAATCACACGTGTATATGTTGACATTTAAGAGATATACAATCAAGAAAATCCCGGGCAATAGTGATACATATGCGGATTAGACACCAAAAAAAAATACTCAACAAATGGCTACAATTTAAGGAATATGTTTAGTGACGGCATCAGATTCCTAATTGATGGAGAAAGGTCTGGTGGTAAGAAAAGCGGCTTCTAGGAGGTTTTCAAGTGTTTTCGCTCGACGATTCAATTCTTGGGTGGTTGGTTTGGACCTTGTTCCTGTAACTCGAATCCTAACCCGGTATATCCCATTTGAATTTTACACCATTGTGAACCTTACGCCTTTTTTACTCTATGATCGAGGTTCTCGGCATTGAAAAATCTTCGTAAACTAAATCACACGTGTATATGTTGACATTTAAGAGATATACAATCAAGAAAATCCCGGGAAATAGTGATACATATGCGGATTAGACACCAAAAAAATACTCAACAAATGGCTACAATTTAAGGAATATGTTTAGTGACGGCATCAGATTCCTAATTGATGGAGAAAGGTCTGGTGGTAAGAAAAGCGGCTTCTAGGAGGTTTTCAAGTGTTTTCGCTTGACGATTCCATTCTTGGGTGGTTGGTTTGGACCTTGTTCCTGTAACTCGAGTCCTAGCCCGGTATATCCCATTTTAATTTTACACCATTGTGAACCTTACGCCTTTTTTACTCTCTAATCGAGGTTCTCGGCATTGAAAAATCTTCGTAAACTAAATCACACGTGTATATGTTGACATTAAAGAGATATACAGTCAAGAAAATCAAGGGCAATGGTGATATATATGCGGATTAGACACCAAAAAAAATCCCTCAACAAATGGCTACAATTTAAGGAATGTGTTTAGTGTCGGCATCAGATTCCTAATTGATGGAGAAAGGTCTGGTGGCAAGAAAAGCTGCTTCTAGGAGGTTGTCAAGTGTTTTCGCTCGACGATTCCATTCTTGGGTGGTTGGTTTGTCCCATGTTCCCGTAACTCGAATCCTAGCCCGGTATATCCCATTTTAATTTTACACCATTGTGAACCTTACGCCTTTTTTACTCTCTGATCGAGGTTCTCGGCATTGAAAAATCTTCGTAAACTAAATCACACGTGTATATGTTGACATTTAAGAGATATACGGTCAAGAAAATCAAGGGAAATGGTGATATATATGCGGATTAGACACCAAAAAAAAATCACTCAACAAATGGCTACAATTTAAGGAATGTGTTTAGTGACGGCATCAGATTCCTAATTGATGGAGAAAGGTCTGGTGGCAAGAAAAGCTGCTTCTAGGAGGTTGTCAAGTGTTTTCGCTCGACGATTCCATTCTTGAGTGGTTGGTTTGGCCCTTGTTCCTGTAACTCGAATCCTAGCCCGGTATATCCCATTTTAATTTTACACCATTGTGAACCTTACGCCTTTTTTACTCTCTGATCGAGGTTCTCGGCATTGAAAAATCTTCGTAAACTAAATCACACGTGTATATGTTGACATTTAAGAGATATACAGTCAAGACAATCAAGGGCAATGGTGATATATATGTGGATTAGACACAAAAAAAAAATCACTCAACAAATGGTTACAATTTAAGGAATGTGTTTAGTGACGGCATCAGATTCCTAATTGATAGAGAAATGTCTGGTGGTAAGAAAAGCTGCTTCTAGGAGGTTGTCAAGTGTTTTCGCTTGACTATTCCATTCTTGGGTGGTTGGTTTGGCCCTTGTTCCTGTAACTCGAATCCTAACCCGGTATATCCCATTTGAATTTTACACCATTGTGAACCTTACGCCTTTTTTACTCTATTATCGAGGTTCTCGGCATTGAAAAATCTTCGTAAACTAAATCACACGTGTATATGTTGACATTTAAGAGATATACAATCAAGAAAATCCCGGGCAATAGTGAGACATATGCGGATTAGACACCAAAAAAAAATACTCAACAAATGGCTACAATTTAAGGAATATGTTTAGTGACGGCATCAGATTCCTAATTGATGGAGAAAGGTCTGGTGGTAAGAAAAGCGGCTTCTAGGAGGTTTTCAAGTGTTTTCGCTCGACGATTCAATTCTTGGGTGGTTGGTTTGGACCTTGTTCCTGTAACTCGAATCCTAACCCGGTATATCCCATTCGAATTTTACACCATTGTGAACCTTACGCCTTTTTTACTCTATGATCGAGGTTCTCGGCATTGAAAAATCTTCGTAAACTAAATCACACGTGTATATGTTGACATTTAAGAGATATACAATCAAGAAAATCCCGGGAAATAGTGATACATATGCGGATTAGACACCAAAAAAATACTCAACAAATGGCTACAATTTAAGGAATATGTTTAGTGACGGCATCAGATTCCTAATTGATGGAGAAAGGTCTGGTGGTAAGAAAAGCGGCTTCTAGGAGGTTTTCAAGTGTTTTCGCTTGACGATTCCATTCTTGGGTGGTTGGTTTGGACCTTGTTCCTGTAACTCGAATCCTAGCCCGGTATATCCCATTTTAATTTTACACCATTGTGAACCTTACGCCTTTTTTACTCTCTAATCGAGGTTCTCGGCATTGAAAAATCTTCGTAAACTAAATCACACGTGTATATGTTGACATTAAAGAGATATACAGTCAAGAAAATCAAGGGCAATGGTGATATATATGCGGATTAGACACCAAAAAAAATCCCTCAACAAATGGCTACAATTTAAGGAATGTGTTTAGTGTCGGCATCAGATTCCTAATTGATGGAGAAAGGTCTGGTGGCAAGAAAAGCTGCTTCTAGGAGGTTGTCAAGTGTTTTCGCTCGACGATTCCATTCTTGGGTGGTTGGTTTGTCCCTTGTTCCCGTAACTCGAATCCTAGCCCGGTATATCCCATTTTAATTTTACACCATTGTGAACCTTACGCCTTTTTTACTCTCTGATCGAGGTTCTCGGCATTGAAAAATCTTCGTAAACTAAATCACACGTGTATATGTTGACATTTAAGAGATATACGGTCAAGAAAATCAAGGGAAATGGTGATATATATGCGGATTAGACACCAAAAAAAAATCACTCAACAAATGGCTACAATTTAAGGAATGTGTTTAGTGACGGCATCAGATTCCTAATTGATGGAGAAAGGTCTGGTGGCAAGAAAAGCTGCTTCTAGGAGGTTGTCAAGTGTTTTCGCTCGACGATTCCATTCTTGAGTGGTTGGTTTGGCCCTTGTTCCTGTAACTCGAATCCTAGCCCGGTATATCCCATTTTAATTTTACACCATTGTGAACCTTACGCCTTTTTTACTCTCTGATCGAGGTTCTCGGCATTGAAAAATCTTCGTAAACTAAATCACACGTGTATATGTTGACATTTAAGAGATATACAGTCAAGACAATCAAGGGCAATGGTGATATATATGTGGATTAGACACAAAAAAAAAATCACTCAACAAATGGTTACAATTTAAGGAATGTGTTTAGTGACGGCGTCAGATTCCTAATTGATAGAGAAATGTCTGGTGGTAAGAAAAGCTGCTTCTAGGAGGTTGTCAAGTGTTTTCGCTTGACTATTCCATTCTTGGGTGGTTGGTTTGGCCCTTGTTCCTGTAACTCGAATCCTAACCCGGTATATCCCATTTGAATTTTACACCATTGTGAACCTTACGCCTTTTTTACTCTATTATCGAGGTTCTCGGCATTGAAAAATCTTCGTAAACTAAATCACACGTGTATATGTTGACATTTAAGAGATATACAATCAAGAAAATCCCGGGCAATAGTGAGACATATGCGGATTAGACACCAAAAAAAAATACTCAACAAATGGCTACAATTTAAGGAATATGTTTAGTGACGGCATCAGATTCCTAATTGATGGAGAAAGGTCTGGTGGTAAGAAAAGCGGCTTCTAGGAGGTTTTCAAGTGTTTTCGCTCGACGATTCAATTCTTGGGTGGTTGGTTTGGACCTTGTTCCTGTAACTCGAATCCTAACCCGGTATATCCCATTCGAATTTTACACCATTGTGAACCTTACGCCTTTTTTACTCTATGATCGAGGTTCTCGGCATTGAAAAATCTTCGTAAACTAAATCACACGTGTATATGTTGACATTTAAGAGATATACAATCAAGAAAATCCCGGGAAATAGTGATACATATGCGGATTAGACACCAAAAAAATACTCAACAAATGGCTACAATTTAAGGAATATGTTTAGTGACGGCATCAGATTCCTAATTGATGGAGAAAGGTCTGGTGGTAAGAAAAGCGGCTTCTAGGAGGTTTTCAAGTGTTTTCGCTTGACGATTCCATTCTTGGGTGGTTGGTTTGGACCTTGTTCCTGTAACTCGAATCCTAGCCCGGTATATCCCATTTTAATTTTACACCATTGTGAACCTTACGCCTTTTTTACTCTCTAATCGAGGTTCTCGGCATTGAAAAATCTTCGTAAACTAAATCACACGTGTATATGTTGACATTAAAGAGATATACAGTCAAGAAAATCAAGGGCAATGGTGATATATATGCGGATTAGACACAAAAAAAAATCCCTCAACAAATGGCTACAATTTAAGGAATGTGTTTAGTGTCGGCATCAGATTCCTAATTGATGGAGAAAGGTCTGGTGGCAAGAAAAGCTGCTTCTAGGAGGTTGTCAAGTGTTTTCGCTCGACGATTCCATTCTTGGGTGGTTGGTTTGTCCCTTGTTCCCGTAACTCGAATCCTAGCCCGGTATATCCCATTTTAATTTTACACCATTGTGAACCTTACGCCTTTTTTACTCTCTGATCGAGGTTCTCGGCATTGAAAAATCTTCGTAAACTAAATCACACCTGTATATGTTGACATTTAAGAGATATACAGTCAAGAAATCAAGCGCAATGGTGATATATATGCGGATTAGACACCAAAAAAATCCCTCAACAAATGGCTACAATTTAAGGATTGTTTTTCGTGACGGCATCAGATTCCTAAATGATGGAGAAAGGTCTGGTTGCAAGAAACGCTGCTTCTAGGAGGTTGTCAAGTTTTTTCGCTCGATGATTCCATTCTTGGGTGGTTGGTTTGGCCCTTGTTCCTGTAACTCGAATCCTAGCCCGGTATATCCCATTTTAATTTTACACCATTGTGAACCTTACGCCTTTTTTACTCTCTAATCGAGGTTCTCGGCATTGAAAAATCTTCGTAAACTAAATCAAACGTGTATATGTTGACATTTAAGAGATATGCAGTCAAGAAAATCAAGGGCAATGGTGATATATATGCGGATTAGACACCAAAAAAAAAATCCCTCAACAAATGGCTAGAATTTAAGGAATGTGTTTAGTGTCGGCATCAGATTCCTAATTGATGGAGAAAGGTCTGGTGGTAAGAAAAGCTGCTTCTAGGAGGTTGTGAAGTGTATTCGCTCGAAGATTCCATTCTTGGGTGGTTGGTTTGTCCCTTGTTCCTGTAACTCGAATCCTAGCCCGGTATATCCCATTTTAATTTTACACCATTGTGAACCTTACGCATTTTTTACTCTCTGATCGAGGTTCTCGGCATTGAAAAATCTTCGTAAACTAAATCACACCTGTATATGTTGACATTTAAGAGATATACAGTCAAGAAATCAAGCGCAATGGTGATATATATGCGGATTAGACACCCAAAAAAATCCCTCAACAAATGGCTACAATTTAAGGAATGTGTTTAGTGACAGCATCAGATTCCCAATTGATGGAGAAAGGTCTGGTAGCAAGAAAAGCTGCTTCTAGGAGGTTGTCAAGTGTTTTCGCTCGACGATTCCATTCTTGGGTGGTTGGTTTGCCTTTGTTCCTGTAACTCGAATTCTAGCCCGGTACATCCCATTTTAATTTTACACCATTGTGAACCTTACGCCTTTTTTACTCTCTAATCGAGGTTCTCGGCATTGAAAAATCCTTGTAAACTAAATCACACGTGTATATGTTGATATTTAAGAGATATACAGTTAAGAAAATCAAGGGCAATGGTGATATATATGCGGATTAGACACAAAAAAAACACTCAACAAATGGCTACAATTTAAGGAATGTGTTTAGTGATGGCGTCAGATTCCTAATTGATGGAGAAAGGTCTGGTGGCAAGAAAAGCTGCTTCTAGGAGGTTGTCAAGTGTTTTCGCTTGACGATTCCCTTCTTGGGTGGTTGGTTTGGCCCTTGTTCCTGTACTCGAATCCTAGCCTAGTATATCCCATTTCAATCTTACACCATAGTGAACCTTATGCCTTTTTTACTCTCTGATCGAGGTTCTCGGCATTGAAAAATCTTCGTAAACTAAATCACACGTGTATATGTTGATATTTAAGAGATATACAATAAAGAAAATCAAGGGCAATGGTGATATATATGCGGATTAGACACCAAAAAAAACACTCAACAAATGACTACAAATTAAGGAATGTGTTTAGTTACGGCATCAGATTCTTAATTGAGGGATAAAGGCCTGGTGGCATGAAAACTGCTTCTAGGAGTTTGTCAAGTGTTTTCGCTCGACGATTCCATTCTTGGGTGGTTGGTTTGGCCCTTGTTCCTGTAACTCGAATCCTAGCCCGGTATATCCCATTTTAATTTTACACAATTGTGAACCTTACGCCTTTTTTACTCTCTGATCAAGGTTCTCGGCATTGAAAAATCATCGTAAACTAAATCACACGTGTATATGTTGATATTTAAGAGATATACAGTAAAGAAAATCAAGGGCAATGGTGATATATATGCGGATTAGCACCAAAAAAAACACTCAACAAATGGCTACAATTTACGGAATGTGTTTAGTGACGACATCAGCTTCCTAATTGATGGAGAAAGGTCTGGTGGTAAGAAAAGCTGCTTCTAGGAGGTTGTCAAGTGTTTTCGCTCGACGATTCCATTCTTAGGTGGTTGGTTTGGCCCTTGTTCCTGTAACTCGAATCCTAGCCCGGTATATTCCATTTTAATTTTACACCATTGTGAACCTTACTCCTTTTTTACTCTTTGATCGAGGTTCTCGGCATTGAAAAATCTTCGTAAACTAAATCACACGTGTATATGTTGATATTTAAGAGATATACATTCAAGAAAATCTAGGGCAACAGTGATATCTGTGCGGATTAGACACGAAAAAAAAACACTCAACAAATGGCTACAATTTAAGGAATGTGTTTAGTGACGGCATCGTATTCCTAATTGATGGAGAATGATCTGGTGGCAAGAAAAGCTGCTTCTAGGAGGTTGTCAAGTGTTTTCGCTCGACGATTCCATTCTTGGGTGGTTGGTTTGGCCCTTATTCCTGTAACTCGAATCCTAGCCCGGTATATCCCATTTTAATTTTACACAATTGTGAACCTTACACCTTTTTTACTCTCTGATCAAGGTTCTCGGCATTGAAAAATCATCGTAAACTAAATCACACGTGTATATGTTGATATTTAAGAGATATACAGTAAAGAAAATCAAGGGCAATGGTGATATATATGCGGATTAGACACCAAAAAAAACACTCAACAAATGACTACAAATTAAGGAATGTGTTTAGTTACGGCATCAGATTCTTAATTGAGGGATAAAGGTCTGGTGGCATGAAAACTGCTTCTAGGAGTTTGTCAAGTGTTTTCGCTCGACGATTCCATTCTTGGGTGGTTGGTTTGGCCCTTGTTCCTGTAACTCGAATCCTAACCCGGTATATCCCATTTGAATTTTACACCATTGTGAATCTTACGCCTTTTTTACTCTCTGATCGAGGTTCTCGGCATTGAAAAATCTTCGTAAACTAAATCACACGTGTATATGTTGGTATTTAAGAGATATACAGTAAAGAAAATCAAGGGCAATGGTGATATATATGCGGATTGGACACCAAAAAAAAATACTCAACAAATGGTTACAATTTAAGGATTTTGTTTAGTGACGGCATCAGATTCCTAATTGATGGAGAAAGGTCTGGTGGTAAGAAAAGCTGCTTCTAGGAGTTTTCAAGTGTTTTACCTCGACGATTCCATTCTTGGGTGGTTGGTTTGGACCTTCTTCCTGTCACTCGAATCCTAGCCCGGTATATCCCATTTTAATTTTACACCATTGTGAACCTTACGCCTTTTTTACTCTCTGATCGAGGTTCTTGGCATTGAAAAATCTTCGTAAACTAAATCACACGTGTATATGTTGACATTTAAGAGATATACAGTCAAGAAAATCAAGGGCAATGGTGATATATATGCGGATTAGACACAAAAAAAAAACACTCAACAAATGACTACAAATTAAGGAATGTGTTTAGTGACGGCATCAGATTCTTAATTGAGGGATAAAGGTCTGGTGGCATGAAAACTGCTTCTAGGAGTTTGTCAAGTGTTTTCGCTCAACGATTCCATTCTTGGGTGGTTGGTTTGGCCCTTGTTCCTGTAACTCGAATCCTAGCCCGGTATATCCCATTTTAATTTTACACCATTGTGAACCTTACGCCTTTTTTACTCTCTGATCGAGATTCTCGGCATTGAAAAATCTTTGTAAACTAAATCACACGTGTATATGTTGACATTTAAGAGATATACAGTTAAGAAAATTAAGGGCATTGGTGATATATATGCGGATTAGACACAAAAAAAACACTCAACAGATGGCTACAATTTAAGGAATGTGTTTAGTGATGGCATCAGATTCCTAATTGATGGAGAAAGGTTTGGTGGCAAGAAAAGCTGCTTCTAGGAGGTTGTCAAGTGTTTTCGCTCGACGACTCCATTCTTGGGTGGTTGGTTTGGCCCTTGTTCCTGTACTCGAATCCAAGCCTGGTATATCCCATTTCAATCTTACACCATAGTGAACCTTATGCCTTTTTTACTCTCTGATCGAGGTTCTCGGCATTGAAAAATCTTCGTAAACTAAATCACACGTGTATATGTTGATATTTAAGAGATATACAGTCAAGAAAATCTAGGGCAACGGTGATATATATATGCGGATTAGACACAACAAAAAACACTCAACAAATGGCTACAATTTAAGGAATGAGTTTAGTGACGGCATCAGATTCCTAATTGATGGAGAAAGATCTGGTGGCAAGAAAAGCTACTTCTAAGAGGTTGTCAAATGTTTTCGCTCGATGATTCAATTCTTAGGTGGTTGGTTTGGCCCTTGTTCCTGTAACTCGAATCCTAGCCCGGTATATCCCATTTTAATTTTACAGCATTGTGAACCTTACGCCTTTTTTACTCTCTGATCGAGGTTCTCGGCATTGAATAATATTTGTAAACTAAATGACACGTGTATAGGTTGACATATAAGAGATAGACAGTCAAGAAAATCAAGGGAAATGGGGATATATATGCGGATTAGACACCAAAAAAAAATTACTCAACAAATGGATACAATTTAAGGAATGTGTTTAGTGACGGCATCAGATTCCTAATTGATAGAGAAATGTCTGGTGATAAGAAAAGCTGCTTCTAGGAGGTTGTCAAGTGTTTTCGCTCGACGATTCCATTCTTGGGTGGTTGGTTTGGCCCTTGTTCCTGTAACTCGAATCCTAGCCTGGTATATCCCATTTTAATTTTACACCATCGTAAACCTTACGCCTTTTTTACTCTCTGATCAAGGTTCTCGGCATTGAAAAATATTCGTAAACTAAATCACACGTGTATATGTTGGTATTTAATAGATATACAGTATAGAAAATCAAGGGAAATGGTGATATATATGCGGATTGGACACCAAAAAAAACACTCAACAAATGACTACAAATTATGGAATGTGTTTAGTGACGACATCAGATTCTTAATTGAGGGATAAAGGTCTGGTGGCATGAAAACTGCTTCTAGGAGGTTGTCAAGTGTTTTCGCTCTACGATTCCATTCTTGGGTGGTTGGTTTGGCCCTTGTTCCTGTACTCGAATCCTAGCCTGGTATATCCTATTTCAATCTTACACCATAGTGAACCTTATGCCTTTTTTACTCTCTGATCGAGGTTCTCGGCATTGAAAAATCTTCGTAAACTAAATCACACGTGTATATGTTGATATTTAAGAGATATACAGTCAAGAAAATCAAGGGCAATGGTGATATATATGCGGATTAGACACCAAAAAAAAACACTCAACAAATGGCTACAATTTAAGGAATGTGTTTAGTGACGACATCAGATTCCTAATTGATGGAGAAAGATCTGGTAGCAAGAAAAGCTGCTTCTAGGAGGTTGTCAAGTGTTTTCGCTCGACGATTCCATTCTTAGGTGGTTGGTTTGGCCCTTGTTCCTGTAACTCGAATCCTAGCCCGGTATATCCCATTTTAATTTTACACCATTGTGAACCTTACTCCTTTTTTACTCTCTGATCGAGGTTCTCGGCATTGAAAAATCTTCGTAAACTAAATCACACGTGTATATGTTGACATTTAAGAGATATACAGTCAAGAAAATCAAGGGCAATGGTGATATATATGCGGATTAGACACCAAAAAAAATTACTCAACAAATGGATACAATTTAAGAAATGTGTTTAGTGACGGCTTCAAATTCCTAATTGATGGAGAAAGGTCTGGTGGCAAGAAAAGCTGCTTCTAGGAGGTTGTCAAGTATTTTCGCTCGACGTTTCCATTCTTGGGTGGTTGGTTTGGCCCTTGTTCCTGTAACTCGAATCCTAGCCTGGTATATCCCATTTTAATTTTACACCATCGTAAACCTTACGCCTTTTTTACTCTCTGATCAAGGTTCTCGGCATTGAAAAATATTCGTAAACTAAATCACACGTGTATATGTTGGTATTTAAAAGATATACAGTAGAGAAAATCAAGGGAAATGGTGATATATATGCGGATTGGACACCAAAAAAAACACTCAACAAATGGCTACAATTTAAGGAATGTGTTTAGTGATGGCATCAGATTCCTAATTGATGGAGAAAGGTCTGGTGGCAAGAAAAGCTGCTTCTAGGAGGTTGTCAAGTGTTTTCGCTCGACGATTCCATTCTTGGGTGGCTGGTTTAGCCCTTGTTCCTGTACTCGAATCCTAGCCTGGTATATCCCATTTCAATCTTACACCATAGTGAACCTTATGCCTTTTTTACTCTCTGATCGAGGTTCTCGGCATTGAAAAATCTTCGTAAACTAAATCACACGTGTATATGTTGATATTTAAGAGATATACAGTCAAGAAAATCAAGGGCAATGGTGATATATATGCGGATTAGACACCAAAAAAAACACTCAACAAATGGCTACAATTTAAGGAATGTGTTTAGTGACGACATCAGATTCCTAATTGATGGAGAAAGATCTGGTGGCAAGAAAAGCTGCTTCTAGGAGGTTGTCAAGTGTTTTCGCTCGACGATTCCATTCTTAGGTGGTTGGTTTGGCCCTTGTTCCTGTAACTCGAATCCTAGCCCGGTATATCCCATTTTAATTTTACACCATTGTGAACCTTACTCCTTTTTTACTCTCTGATCGAGGTTCTCGGCATTGAAAAATCTTCGTAAACTAAATCACACGTGTATATGTTGACATTTAAGAGATATACAGTCAAGAAAATCAAGGGCAATGGTGATATATATGCGGATTAGACACCAAAAAAAATTACTCAACAAATGGATACAATTTAAGAAATGTGTTTAGTGACGGCTTCAAATTCCTAATTGATGGAGAAAGGTCTGGTGGCAAGAAAAGCTGCTTCTAGGAGGTTGTCAAGTGTTTTCGCTCGACGTTTCCATTCTTGGGTGGTTGGTTTGGCCCTTGTTCCTGTAACTCGAATCCTAGCCCAGTATATCCCATTTTAATTTTACACCATTGTGAACCTTGCGCCTTTTTTACTCTCTGATCGAGGTTCTCGGCATTGAAAAATCTTCGTAAACTAAATCACACGTGTATATGTTGACATTTAAGAGATATACAGTTAAGTAAATCAAGGGCAATGGTGATATATATGCGGATTAGACACAAAAAAAACACTCAACAAATGGCTACAATTTAAGGAATGTGTTTAGTGATGGCATCAGATTCCTAATTGATGGAGAAAGGTCTGGTGGCAAGAAAAGCTGCTTCTAGGAGGTTGTCAAGTGTTTTCGCTTGACGATTCCATTCTTGGGTGGTTGGTTTGGCCCTTGTTCCTGTAACTCGAATCCTAGCCCGGTATATCCCATTTTAATTTTACACCATTGTGAACTTTACGCCTTTTTTACTCTCTGATCAAGGTTCTCGGCATTGAAAAATCATCGTAAACTAAATCACACGTGTATATGTTGATATTTAAGAGATATACAGTAAAGAAAATCAAGGGCAATGGTGATATAAATGCGGATTAGACACCAAAAAAAACACTCAACAAATGACTACAAATTAAGGAATGTGTTTAGTGACGGCATCAGATTCTTAATTGAGGGATAAAGGTCTGGTGGCATGAAATCTGCTTCTAGGAGTTTGTCAAGTGTTTTCGCTCGAGGATTCCATTCTTGGGTGGTTGGTTTGGGCCTTGTTCCTGTAACTCGAATCCTAACCCGGTATATCCCATTTGAATTTTACACCATTGTGAATCTTACACCTTTTTTACTCTCTGGTCGAGGTTCTCGGCATTGAAAAATCTTCGTAAACTAAATCACACGTGTGTATGTTGACATTTAAGAGATATACAGTCAAGAAAATCCAGGGCAATAGTGATACATATGCGGATTAGACACCAAAAAAAAAAAATACTCAACAAATGGTTACAATTTAAGGAATGTGTTTAGTGATGGCATCAGATTCCTAATTGATGGAGAAAGGTCTGGTGGTAAGAAAAGCTGCTTCTAGGAGGTTTTCAAGTGTTTTACCTCGACGATTCCATTCTTGGGTGGTTGGTTTGGACCTTCTTCCTGTAACTCGAATCCAAGCCCGGTATATCCCATTTTAATTTTACACCATTATGAACCTTACTCCTTTTTTACTCTCTGATCGAGGTTCTCGGCATTGAAAAATCATCGTAAACTAAATCACACGTGTATATGTTGACATTTAAGAGATATACAGTCAAGAAATCAAGGGCAATGGTGATATATATGAGGATTAGACACCAAAAAAAATCCCTCAACAAATGGCTAGAATTTAAGGAATGTGTTTAGTGACGGCATCAGATTCCTAATTGATGGAGAAAGGTCTGGTGGCAAGAAAAGCTGCTTCTAGGATGTTGTCAAGTGTTTTCGCTCGACGATTCCATTCTTGGGTGGTTGGTTTGGCCCTTGTTCCTGTAACTCGAATCCTAGCCCGGTATATCCCATTTTAATTTTACACCATTGTGAACGTTACGCCTTTTTTACTCTCTGATCGAGGTTCTTGGCATTGAAAAATCTTTGTAAACTAAATCACACGTGTATATGTTGACATTTAAGAGATATACAGTTAAGAAAATCAAGGGCAATGGTGATATATATGCGGATTAGACACAAAAAAAACACTCAACAAATGGCTACAATTTAAGGAATGTGTTTAGTGATGGCATCAGATTCCTAATTGATGGAGAAAGGTCTGGTGGTAAGAAAAGCTGCTTCTAGGAGGTTGTCAAGTGTTTTCGCTCGTCGATTCCATTCTTGGGTTGTTGGTTTGGCCCTTGTTCCTGTAACTCAAATCCTAGCCTGGTATATCCCATTTTAATTTTACACCATTGTGAACCTTACTCCTTTTTTACTCTTTGATCGAGGTTCTCGGCATTGAAAAATCTTCGTAAACTAAATCACACGTGTATATGTTGATATTTAAGAGATATACAGTCAAGAAAATCTAGGGCAACGGTGATATATATATGCGGATTAGAAACAAAAAAAAAACACTCAACAAATGGCTACAATTTAAGGAATGTGTTTAGTGACGGCATCAGATTCCTAATTGATGGAGAAAGATCTGGTAGCAAGAAAAGCTGCTTCTAGGAGGTTGTCAAATGTTTTCGCTCGACGATTCCATTCTGAGGTGGTTGGTTTGGCCCTTGTTCCTGTAACTCGAATCCTAGCCCGGTATATCCCAATTTAATTTTACAACAATGTGAACCTTACGCCTTTTTTACTCTCTGATCGAGGTTCTCGGCATTGAAAAATCTTTGTAAACTAAATCACACGTGTATATGTTGACATATAAGAGATAGTCAGTCAAGAAAATCAAGGGCAATGGTGATATATATGCGGATTAGACAACAAAAAAAAATTACTCAACAAATGGATACAATTTAAGGAATGTGTTTAGTGACGGCATCAGATTCCTAATTGATGGAGAAAGGTCTGGTGGCAAGAAAAGCTGCTTCTAGGAGGTTGTCAAGTGTTTTCGCTCGACGATTCCATTCTTGGGTGGTTGGTTTGGCCCTTGTTCCTGTAACGCGAATCCTAGCCCGGTATATCCCTTTTTAAGTTTACACCATTGTTAACCTTACGCCTTTTTTACTCTCTGATCGAGGTCCTCGGCATTGAAAAATCTTTGTAAACTAAATCACACGTGTATATGTTGACATTTAAGAGATATACAGTCAAGAAAATTCAAGGGAATGGTGATACATATGCGGATTAGACACCAAAAAAAAAACACTCAACAAATGGCTACAATTTAAGGTATGTGTTTAGTGACGGCATCAGATTCCTAATTGATGGAGAAAGGTCTGGTGGCAAGAAAACTGTCACACCCCGATTTTCACGTGTCACCGGTGGGCCCGGTGGGGGAGTATCGTGACGTGGTTGGCAACGTAATAGTCAAACAACACAATATAATAATGCACAGCGGAAGCAATTTAAAGTATGATACAACCGAATTTATTATTGTAATATCATATGTCAGAATATTCGGAAGTTTATCCACAGAAGGATCGAACATAAAATGGAAACAGTAGTTCAACAGACTTTTAGGCATCTTAAGCTTGCGAGACTTCTATTGATGCTAAGGAGACATATCCAGCCAATTTCGTATAGTACCTGCATTTAGCCTTTTTGGAAAATACGTCAGTTTACACTGGTAAATACATTCAACTGGCTCATTTTGGAAAAAGAGTTTGAAAAGTGATTCGAGTGCAAACGGCACAAAGTATCTTGACACATTGATTAAAATGCACAGAGGCAAAATTAATCTTTTTAACTTGGGAGAATTATTTAATATTATAATCTTGTGAACGAATTACATGTTACTTATGCGTTCAGTAGCCCGGATCTAGTCCGGGTTAAAGATCAATAGACACACCACTTTAAGTGAGTTATACACGGGAGTACGCCTACACCCCGTGCTCAGGTCGTGGCCATCTCGTAAGATGATGCCAGGGATATCCGGGACATGGTCATTAACCCCCCAAAGGCTGTAAAGTAAACAAAACTGTTTAAAATGAGCCGATCAAATTATTCAACTACCCACTAAGCGTGGAGATTTGATGCTCGATCAAGCGGTACGCTATGTACCGTAACCCAAGCCCGTATAGGGAAAATAAGTTAAAAGTATTTACCTGATGCAAGTATAAATCACAATAAGCAGAATGGCAAGTATCTTTTACTGGTTCTCCTAATCTGGAACGAAGGTTTAATATAACCTATTAGAATTCTAACGGGTCTTTTATTAAGCTTAAGCTTAGACCGGCTAGTTTCAAGATACGGTTCGTACGCACGATTAAGCGAAAACCGGATAGAATGTGATTCAGACCCGACAAGTTTGGAGACTTGTTTAATATGGGTTTATTATTCACATTCTGGATTTTAAGATAAAACCGTTAAGGTTTGACCCGTTTCGGCTAGTTTATGTAAACTTGTTACATAAACCGAACCGTACGCGTAATAAGCGTGACAGGTAGTCATGAGAGCTATATACAGGTTTCCTAAGTTAATTATGTCTCAAATATGTTGTGACATCAGTAAGGTGTCTTTCGTTATGCCCGAAATGTGTTTAAACACAAACTAGGCCCCGTAGGGGTAGTTTGGTCATTTGAAAGTTTGTAAAAGAGTTTAAATGTCTAACTGAGTTAAAGGTCTGATGTAATCAGTAAATATACTCAATTTGATGAGTTTTAACAGTAGGCTAAAGCATGTATGTGAAACTTATCATTTTTAACCAAACTAGGCCCCGTAGGGGTATTTTGGTAATTTCACATAAGCCGAAAAGCTCAAAACTGAAGTCTGAGTTTATCAACCTTTGCTTACTGTTAAAATATCATAATTTGCCTCTTATATCAGTAGGTATCAACCCAGGTATGTCCAATATGATTTGAAAACATATTATGCGTTAAAACGCTAATTAAGGCGATTAAAGGCCATTACCGGGTTTGATACTTAAATCTGACATTTTTATATTTCCAGAAGGCTTAAAATAATTTATTTATCATAACTAATCAGTAGCAAAAGGTTTGGAGTCGTTTAGATGTGTAAAACTCATTTTATGGCCCGTAAGGGCAAAACCGACAACTACCGAATTAAGCCTACGACTATGAGTTATGCTCAGCCTAAAATTAATTAAAAATATTTAAAAATCCCAAAATAATATATTACATCAGTGGGTAAAAGATTTGATACCAAAAAGTATGTTTAATTAGGCTATACGCTAATTACGCCATTTTATTAACATAAAGCACCGTAATTACGCTAATGAGCATAACTCTTAATCTACAAGTCAAACTGATGTCAAATTTTGCATACAAGTTTATATATCAGTATTTAAGGTTTCTACACTTTTACATTTTCATAATTCATGTTTTAAGGTAATAAGAGCATAACGATCAACATATGAGCGATTAACGGAAACTTGCATATTAATTGGATAATCAACGAAACAAGTACAGAGACTTATACTATCATGTAACCTAACCCTAATGAAGCATTAAGGCATTTCTAATTCCATCTAACTCGGGCCAGAACTGAAGTCAACGTGAAAGTCAAAGTTTCGGGACTTTCGGTTCCGAACCGGTTCAAAACTGCGAGTTGTCGAGTCGAACGAGTTTAGACATGTCCGTACACTTATTACCAGGTTATATTAAGTCTAAAACAGTTTACACGCATTACGTATTGCTAATCGTGCATTAAATTGTAATTTACATAACTGTTGACTTTTTCGGTCAACGTTTGACTCGGCAAACGACCTAGTTAGGTCTGGAATCAGTACGTGCCCTTATAAGGGTTTAATACCCATATAATTACCTATCTGACGGTACTTTTAATTCGACATACGACTGAGCTATCATTAATTAATTACGAAGTCAAACCGTAGTTACGTTGGTTTGACTTTTAGCTAAAATACTAAGCTATAATTAATTTAGAAAGGTTAGGCAACTTACAAGGTGTTTAATGATGATTAGGGAGGCCTTGCAATCAGCTTGAAAGCTCCTCAGTTGATCAGACTTGGATTGAGAATGGAATGATCAAAGAGTTGCAACTTATGAGGTTTATATAGTGTTCAAGGCACCATGAATTGATGACAACAAAGTCTACAACACTCCACAATTGTTCAACACATGTCTCTAGTATGTAGGGGGTGCTTAGGGGTCGTTTACAAGTGAGAAAAACCGGTGGAATAGGTCACAATCGCGAAAAACAGGCTGCTGCAAGTTTCTGGTCGCTGGGCACTAGCTTACGGACCGTAAAGGTTTTTGGCTTACGGTCCGTAAGCCTCTGGTCAGACACAAAAATCGTTTGTTCTTTCAGATTTCGAAAGGGCAACCTCATTTTTCGACTTTGGGACATATATTATCAGTTAGGGACCTCCCAAAATGCCTTTGTACAGTCACATACCCTACCATTTTGAATTGTTTGCTTGAATCCATAAACAAGACCCGAAAACAAAGGGTTTCCATTCTTTTTCTTCGTGGGATCTTATCATGCTTTTGATGTTTCTTTATTGACGATAATTCCCTGAATTGAGGCATAAGAGATGTGTATAACATTTAATCGGGTCTTGGGATTTATAATTGAGGTCGTTCAGAGGTAATATTTAACATGACGCCACTTTAAATCCTGCCGAAACATCTTTATTTAATCCGGGTTTACAACGCGTTTTGTCTTACATGACACGTGTCGTTTTATTATTGAACACGAATATTTGAGGTGTTACAAAAAGCTGCTTCTAGGAGGTTGTCAAGTGTTTTCGCTCGACGATTCCATTCTTGGGTGGTTGGTTTGGCCCTTGTTCCTGTAACTCGAATCTTAGCCCGGTATATCCCATTTTACACCATTGTGAACCTTACGCCTTTTTTATTCCCTGATCGAGGTTCTCGGCATTGAAAAATCTTCGTAAACTAAATCACATGTGTATATATTGACATTTAAGAGATATACAGTCAAGAAAATCCAGGGCAAGGGTGATACATATGCGGATTAGATACAAAAAAAAAACACTCAACAAATGGCTACAATTTAAGGAATGTGTTTAGTGACGGCATCAGATTCCTAATTGATGGAGAAAGGTCTGGTGGCAAGAAAAGCTGCTTCTAGGAGGTTGTCAAGTGTTTTCGCTAGACGATTCCATTCTTGTGTGGTTGGTTTGGCCCTTGTTCCTGTAACTCGAATCCTTGCCCGGTATATCTCATTTTAATTTTACACCATTGTGAACCTTACGCCTTTTTTACTCTCTGATCGAAGTTCTCGGCATTGAAAAATATTCGTAAACTAAATCACACGTGTATATGTTGACATTTAAGAGATATACAGTCAAGAAAATCAAGGGAAATGGTGATATATATGCGGATTAGACACCAAAAAAAATCACTCAACAAATGGCTACAATTTAAGGAATGTGTTTAGTGACGGCATCAGATTCCTAACTGATGGAGAAAGGTCTGGTGGCAAGAAAAGCTGCTTCTAGGAGGTTGTCAAATGTTTTCGCTCGACGATTTCATTCTTGGGAGGTTGGTTTGGCCCTTGTTTCTGTAACTCGAATCCTAGCCCGGTATATCCCATTTTAATTTTACACCGTTGTGAACCTTACGCCTTTTTTACTCTCTGATCGAGGTCTCGGCATTGAAAAATCTTCGTAAACTAAATCACACGTGTATATGTTGACATTTAAGAGATATACAGTCAAGAAAATTAAGGGCAATGGTGATATATATGCGGATTAGACACAAAAAAAAACACTCAACAAATGGCTACAATTTAAGGAATGTGTTTAGTGATGGCATCAGATTCCTAATTGATGGAGAAAGGTCTGGTGGCAAGAAAAGCTGCTTCTAGGAGGTTGTCAAGTGTTTTCACTCGACGATTCCATTCTTGGGTGGTTGGTTTGGCCCTTGTTCCTGTACTCGAATCCTAGCCTGGTATATCCCATTTCAATCTTACACCATAGTGAACCTTATGCCTTTTTTACTCTCTGATCGAGGTTCTCGGCATTGAAAAATCTTCGTAAACTAAATCACACGTGTGTATGTTGACATTTAAGAGATATACAGTCAAGAAAATCAAGGGCAATGGTGATATATATGCGGATTAGACACAAAAAAAACACTCAACAAATGGCTACAATTTAAGGAATGTGTTTAGTGACGGCATCAGATTCCTAATTGATGGAGAAAGAACTGGTGGCAAGAAAAGCTGCTTCTAGGAGGTTGTCAAATGTTTTCGCTCGACGATTCCATTCTTGGGTAGTTGGTTTGGCCCTTGTTCCTGTAACTCAAATACTAGCCCGGTATATCGCATTTTAATTTTACACCACTGTGAACCTTACGCCTTTTTTACTCTCTGATCGAGGTTCTCGGCATTGAAAAATCTTCGTAAACTAAATCACACGTGTGTATGTTGATATTTAAGAGATATACAGTCAAGAAAATCAAGGGCAATGGTGATATATATGCGGATTAGACACAAAAAAAACACTCAACAAATGGCTACAATTTAAGGAATGTGTTTAGTGACGGCATCAGCTTCCTAATTGATGGAGAAAGGTCGGGTGGTAAGAAAAGCTGCTTCTAGGAGGTTGTCAAGTGTTTTCGCTCGACGATTCCATTCTTGGGTGGTTGGTTTGGCCCTTGTTCCTGTAACTCAAATCCTAGCCCGGTATATCCAATTTTAATTTTACACCATTGTGAACCTTACTCCTTTTTTACTCTTTGATCGAGGTTCTCGGCATTGAAAAATCTTTGTAAACTTAATCACACGTGTACATGTTGATATTTAAGAGATATACAGTCAAAAAAATCTAGGGCAACGGTGATATATATATGCGGATTAGACACAAAAAAAAACACTCAACAAATGGCTACAATTTAAGGAATGTGTTTAGTGACGGCATCAGATTCCTAATTGATGGAGAAAGGTCTGGTGGCAAGAAAAGCTGCTTCTAGGAGGTTGTCAAGTGTTTTCGCTAGACGATTCCATTCTTGTGTGGTTGGTTTGGCCCTTGTTCCTGTAACTCGAATCCTTGCCCGGTATATCTCATTTTAATTTTACACCATTGTGAACCTTACGCCTTTTTTACTCTCTGATCGAAGTTCTCGGCATTGAAAAATATTCGTAAACTAAATCACACGTGTATATGTTGACATTTAAGAGATATACAGTCAAGAAAATCAAGGGAAATGGTGATATATATGCGGATTAGACACCAAAAAAAATCACTCAACAAATGGCTACAATTTAAGGAATGTGTTTAGTGACGGCATCAGATTCCTAACTGATGGAGAAAGGTCTGGTGGCAAGAAAAGCTGCTTCTAGGAGGTTGTCAAATGTTTTCGCTCGACGATTTCATTCTTGGGAGGTTGGTTTGGCCCTTGTTTCTGTAACTCGAATCCTAGCCCGGTATATCCCATTTTAATTTTACACCGTTGTGAACCTTACGCCTTTTTTACTCTCTGATCGAGGTCTCGGCATTGAAAAATCTTCGTAAACTAAATCACACGTGTATATGTTGACATTTAAGAGATATACAGTCAAGAAAATTAAGGGCAATGGTGATATATATGCGGATTAGACACAAAAAAAAACACTCAACAAATGGCTACAATTTAAGGAATGTGTTTAGTGATGGCATCAGATTCCTAATTGATGGAGAAAGGTCTGGTGGCAAGAAAAGCTGCTTCTAGGAGGTTGTCAAGTGTTTTCACTCGACGATTCCATTCTTGGGTGGTTGGTTTGGCCCTTGTTCCTGTACTCGAATCCTAGCCTGGTATATCCCATTTCAATCTTACACCATAGTGAACCTTATGCCTTTTTTACTCTCTGATCGAGGTTCTCGGCATTGAAAAATCTTCGTAAACTAAATCACACGTGTGTATGTTGACATTTAAGAGATATACAGTCAAGAAAATCAAGGGCAATGGTGATATATATGCGGATTAGACACAAAAAAAAACACTCAACAAATGGCTACAATTTAAGGAATGTGTTTAGTGACGGCATCAGATTCCTAATTGATGGAGAAAGAACTGGTGGCAAGAAAAGCTGCTTCTAGGAGGTTGTCAAATGTTTTCGCTCGACGATTCCATTCTTGGGTAGTTGGTTTGGCCCTTGTTCCTGTAACTCAAATACTAGCCCGGTATATCGCATTTTAATTTTACACCACTGTGAACCTTACGCCTTTTTTACTCTCTGATCGAGGTTCTCGGCATTGAAAAATCTTCGTAAACTAAATCACACGTGTGTATGTTGATATTTAAGAGATATACAGTCAAGAATATCAAGGGCAATGGTGATATATATGCGGATTAGACACAAAAAAAACACTCAACAAATGGCTACAATTTAAGGAATGTGTTTAGTGACGGCATCAGCTTCCTAATTGATGGAGAAAGGTCGGGTGCTAAGAAAAGCTGCTTCTAGGAGGTTGTCAAGTGTTTTCGCTCGACGATTCCATTCTTGGGTGGTTGGTTTGGCCCTTGTTCCTGTAACTCAAATCCTAGCCCGGTATATCCAATTTTAATTTTACACCATTGTGAACCTTACTCCTTTTTTACTCTTTGATCGAGGTTCTCGGCATTGAAAAATCTTTGTAAACTTAATCACACGTGTACATGTTGATATTTAAGAGATATACAGTCAAGAAAATCTAGGGCAACGGTGATATATATATGCGGATTAGACACAAAAAAAAAACACTCAACAAATGGCTACAATTTAAGGAATGTGTTTAGTGACGGCATCAGATTCCTAATTTATGGAGAAAGATCTGGTGGCAAGAAAAGCTGCTTCTAGGAGGTTGTCAAATGTTTTCGCTCGACGATTCCATTCTTAGGTGGTTGGTTTGGCCCTTGTTCCTGTAACTCGAATCCTAGCCCGGTATATCCCATTTTAATTTTACAGCATTGTGAACCTTACGCCTTTTTAACTCTCTGATTGAGGTTCTCGGCATTGAAAAATCTTCGTAAACTAAATCACAGGTGTATATGTTGACATATAAGAGATAGACAGTCAAGAAAATCAAGGGCAATGGTGATATATATGCGGATTAGACACCAAAAAAAAATACTCAACAAATGGATACAATTTAAGGTATGTGTTTAGTGACGGCATCAGATTCCTAATTGAGGGAGAAAGGTCTGGTGGCAAGAAAAGCTGCTTCTAGGAGGTTGTCAAGTGTTTTCGCTCGACGATTCCATTCTTGGGTGGTTGGTTTGGCCCTTGTTCCTGTAACTCGAATCTTAGCCCGGTATATCCCATTTTAATTTTACACCATTGTGAACCTTACGCCTTTTTTACTCCCTGATCGAGGTTCTCGGCATTGAAAAATCTTCGTAAACTAAATCACATGTGTATATATTGACATTTAAGTGATATACAGTCAAGAAAATCCAGGGCAAGGGTGATACATATGCGGATTAGATACAAAAAAAAACTCAACAAATGACTACAATTTAAGGAATGTGTTTAGTGACGGCATCAGATTCCTAATTGATGGAGAAAGGTGTAGTGGCAAGAAAAGCTGCTTCTAGGAGGTTGTCAAGTGTTTTCGCTAGACGATTCCATTCTTGGGTGGTTGGTTTGGCCCTTGTTCCTGTAACTCGAATCCTTGCCCGGTATATCTCATTTTAATTTTACACCATTGTGAACCTTACGCCTTTTTTACTCTCTGATCGAAGTTCTCGGCATTGAAAAATATTCGTAAACTAAATCACACGTGTATATGTTGACATTTAAGAGATATACAGTCAAGAAAATCAAGGGAAATGGTGATATACACGCGGATTAGACACCAAAAAAAATCACTCAACAAATGGCAACAATTTAAGGAATGTGTTTAGTGACAGCATCAGATACCTAACTAATGGAGAAAGGTATGGTGGCAAGAAAAGCTGCTTCTAGGAGGTTGTCAAATGTTTTCGCTCGACGATTCCATTCTTGGGAGGTTGGTTTGGCCCTTGTTCCTGTAACTCGAATCCTAGCCCGGTATATCCCATTTTAATTTTACACCGTTGTGAACCTTACGCCTTTTTTACTCTCTGATCGAGGTTCTCGGCATTGAAAAATCTTCGTAAACTAAATCCCATGTGTATATGTTGACATTCAAGAGATATACAGTCAAGAAAATCAAGGGCAATGGTGATACATATGCGGATTAGACACAAAAAATAAATCACTCAACAAATGGTTACAATTTAAGGAATGTGTTTAGTGACGGCATCAGATTCCTAATTGATGGAGAAATGTCTGGTGGTAAGAAAAGCTGCTTCTAGGAGGTTGTCAAGTGTTTTCGCTCGACGATTCCATTCTTGGGTGGTTGGTTTGGCCCTTGTTCCTGTAACTCGAATCCTAGCCCGGTATATCCCATTTTAATTTTACATCATTGTGAACCTTACGCCTTTTTTACTCTCTGATCAAGGTTCTCGGCATTGAAAAATCTTCGTAAACTAAATCACACGTCTATATGTTGATATTTAAGAGATATACAGTAAAGAAAATCAAGGGCAATAGTGATATATATGCGGTTTAGACACAAAAAAAACACTCAACAAATGACTACAAATTAAGGAATGTGTTTAGTGACGGCATCAGATTCTTAATTGAGGGATAAAGGTCTGGTGGCATGAAAACTGCTTCTAGGAGGTTGTCAAGTGTTTTCGCTCGACGATTCCATTCTTGGGTGGTTGGTTTGGCCCTTGTTCCTATAACTCGAATCCTAACCCGATATATCCCATTTGAATTTTACACCATTGTGAACCTTACGCCTTTTTTACTCTCTGATCGAGGTTCTCGGCATTGAAAAATATTCGTAAACTAAATCACAAGTGTATATGTTGACATTTAAGAGATATACAGTCAAGAAAATCCAGGGCAATAGTGATACATATGCGGATTAGACACCAAAAAAAATACTCAACAAATGGCTACAATTTAAGGAATGTGTTTAGTGACGGCATCAGATTCCTAATTGATGGAGAAAGGTCTGGTGGTAAGAAAAGCTGCTTATAGGAGGTTTTCAAGTGATTTCGCTCGACGATTCCATTCTTGGATGGTTGGTTTGGACCTTGTTCCTGTAACTCGAATCCTAGCCCGGTATATCCCATTTTAATTTACACCATTGTGAACTTTACCCCTTTTTTACTCTCTGATCGAGGTTCTCGGCATTGAAAAATCTTCGTAAACTAAATCACACGTGTATATGTTGACATTTAAGAGATATATAGTCAAGAAAATCAAGGGCAATGGTGATATATATGCGGATTAGACACCAAAAAACAATCCCTCAACAAATGGCTACAATTTAAGGAATGTGTTTAGTGACGGCATCAGATTCCTAATTGATGGAGAAAGGTCTGGTGGCAAGAAAAGCTGCTTCTAGGAGGTTGTCAAGTGTTTTCGCTCGACGATTCCATTCTTGGGTGGTTGGTTAGGCCCTTGTTCCTGTAACTCGAATCCTAGCCCGGTATATCCCATTTTAATTTTACACCATTGTGAACCTTACGCCTTTTTTACTCTCTGATCGAGGTTCTCGGCATTGAAAAATCTTCGTAAACTAAATCACACGTGTATATGTTGACATTTAAGAGATATACAGTCAAGAAAATCAAGGGCAATGGTGATATATATGCGGATTAGACACCAAAAAAAAATCCCTCAACAAATGGCTACAATTTAAGGAACGTGTTTAGTGACGGCATCAGATTCCTAATTGATGGAGAAAGGTCTGGTGGCAAGAAAAGCTGCTTCTAGGAGGTTGTCAAGTGTTTTCGCTCGACGATTTCATTCTTGGGTGGTTGGTTTGGCCCTTGTTCCTGTAACTTGAATCCTAGCCCGGTATATCCCATTTTAATTTTACACCATTGTGAACCTTACGCCTTTTTTACTCTCTGATCGAGGATCTCGGCATTGAAAAATCCTTGTAAACTAAATCACACGTGTATATATTGACATTTAAGAGATATACAGTTAAGAAAATCAAGGGCAATGGTGATATATATGCGGATTAGACACAAAAAAAACACTCAACTAATGGCTACAATTTAAGGAATGTGTTTAGTGATGGGCATCAGATTCCTAAATGATGGAGAAAGGTCTGGTGGCAAGAAAAGCTACTTCTAGGAGGTTGTCAAGTGTTTTCGCTCGACGATTCCATTCTTGGGTGGTTGGTTTGGCCCTTGTTCCTGTAACTCGAATCCTAGCCTGGTATATCCCATTTCAATCTTACACCATAGTGAACCTTACGCCGTTTTTACTCTCTGATCGAGGTTCTCGGCATCGAAAAATCTTTCGTAAACTAAATCACACTTGTATATGTTGATATTTAAGAGATATACAGTCAAGAAAATCAAGGGCAATGGTGATATATATGCGGAATAGACACCAAAAAAAACACTCAACAAATGGCTACAATTTAAGGAATGTGTTTAGTGACGGCATCATCTTCCTAATTTATGGAGAAA
The DNA here is from genome assembly GCA_030545235.1 of Helianthus tuberosus. Classification (NCBI taxonomy): domain Eukaryota; kingdom Viridiplantae; phylum Streptophyta; class Magnoliopsida; order Asterales; family Asteraceae; genus Helianthus; species Helianthus tuberosus. The sequence goes on along the minus strand of CM060422.1, from coordinate 36,581,602 downwards.
GGTCTGGTGGTAAGAAAAGCTACTTCTAGGAGGTTGTCAAGTGTTTTCGCTCGACGATTCCATTCTTGGGTGGTTGGTTTGGCCCTTGTTCCTGTAACTCGAATCCTAGCCCGGTATATCCCATTTTAATTTTACACCATTGTGAACCTTACTCCTTTTTTACTCTTTGATCGAGGTTCTCGGCATTGAAAAATCTTCGTAAACTAAATCACACGTGTATATGTTGATATTTAAGAGATATACAGTCAAGAAAATCTAGGGCAACGGTGATATATATGCGGATTAGACACAAAAAAAAACACTTAACAAATAGCTACAATTTAAGGAATGTGTTTAGTGACGACATCAGATTCCTAATTGATGGAGAAAGATCTGGTGGCAAGAAAAGCTGCTTCTAGGAGGTTGTCAAGTGTTTTCGCTCGACGATTCCATTCTTAGGTGGTTGTTTTGGCCCTTGTTCCTGTAACTCAAATCCTAGCCCAGTATATCCCATTTTAATTTTACACCATTGTGAACCTAACGCCTTTTTTACTCTCTGATCGAGGTTCTCAGCATTGAAAAATCTTCGTAAACTAAATCACACGTGTATATGTTGACATTTAAGAGATATACAGTCAAGAAAATCAAGGGCAATGGTGATATATATGCGGATTAGACACCAAAAAAAAATTACTCAACAAATGGCTACAATTTAAGGAATGTGTTTAGTGACGGCATCAGATTCCTAATTGTTGGAGAAAGGTCTGGTGGCAAGAAAAGCTGCTTCTAGGAGGTTGTCAAGTGTTTTCGCTCGACGATTCCATTCTTGGGTGGTTGGTTTGGCCCTTGTTCCTGTAACTCGAATCCTAGCCCGGTATATCCAATTTTAATTTTACACCATTGTGAACCTTAAGCCTTTTTTACTCTCTGATCGAGGTTCTGGGCATTGAAAAATCTTCGTAAACTAAATCACACGTGTATATGTTGACATTTAAGAGAGTTACAGTCAAGAAAATCTAGGGCAACGGTGATATATATGCGGATTAGACACCAAAAAAAAACACTCAACAAATGGCTACAATTTAAGGAATGTGTTTAGTGACGGCATCAGATTCCTAATTGATAGAGAAAGGTCTGGTGGTAATAAAAGCTGCTTCTAGGAGGTTGTTAAGTGTTTTCGCTCGACGATTCCATTCTTGGATGGTTGGTTTGGCCTTTATTCCTTTAACTCGAATCCTAGCCCGGTATATCCCATTTTAATTTTACACCATTGTGAACCTTACGCCTTTTTTACTCTCTGATCGAGGTTCTCGGCATTGAAAAATCTTCTTAAACTAAATCACACGTGTATATGTTGTCATTTAAGAGACATACAATCAAGAAAATCAAGGGCAATGGTGATATATATGCGGATTTGACACCAAAAAAAATTACTCAACAAATGGCTACAATTTTAGGAATGTGTTTAGTGATGGCATCAGATTCCTAATTGATGGAGAAATGTCTGGTGGCAAGAAAAGCTGCTTCTAGGAGGTTGTCAATTGTTTTCGCTCGACGATTCCATTCATGGGTGGTTGGTTTGGCCCTTGTTCCTGTAACTCGAATCCTATCCCGGAATATCCCATTTTAATTTTATACCATTGTGAACCTTACACCTTTTTTACTCTCTGATCGAGGTTCTCGGCATGGAAAAATAATTGTAAACTAAATCACACGTGTATAAGTTGATATTTAAGAGATATACAGTCAAGAAAATCAAGGGCAATGGTGATATATATGCTGATTAGACACCAAAAAAAATCACTCAACAAATGGCTACAATTTAAGGAATGTGTTTAGTGACGGCATCAGATTCCTAATTGATGAAGAAAGGTCTGGTGGCAAGAAAAGCTGCTTCTAGGAGGTTTTCTAGTGTTTTTGCTCGACGATTCCGTTCTTTGGTGGTTGGTTTGGCCCTTGTTCCTATAACTCGAATCCTAGCCTCCCATTTTAATTTTACACCATTGTGAACCTTAAGCCTTTTTTATTCTCTTATCGAGGTTCTCGGCATTGAAAAATCTTCTTAAACTAAATCACACGTGAATATGTTGATATTTAAGAGATATACAGTCAAGAAAATCTAGGGCAATGGTGATATATATGCGGATTAGACACCAAAAAAGAAAACACTCAACAAATGGCTACAATTTAAGGAATGTGTTTAGTTACGGCATCAGATTCCTAAATGATGGAGAAAGGTCTGGTGGCAAGAAAAGCTGCTTCTAGGAGGTTGTCAAGTTTTTTCGCTCGACGATTCCATTCTTGGGTGGTTGGTTTGGCCCTTGTTCCTATAACTCGAATCCTACCCCGGAATATCATATTTCAATCTTACACCATTGTGAACCTTACGCCTTTTTTACTCTCTGATCGAGGTTCTCGGCATTGAAAAATCTTCGTAAACTAAATCACACGTGTATATGTTGACATTTAAGAGATATACAGTCAAGAAAATCAAGGGCAATGGTGATATATATGCGGATTAGACACCAAAAAAAATCCCTCAACAAATGGCTACAATTTAAGGAACGTGTTTAGTGACGGCATCAGATTCCTAATTGATGGAGAAAGGTCTGGTGGCAAGAAAAGCTGCTTCTAGGAGGTTGTCAAGTGTTTTCGCTCGACGATTTCATTCTTGGGTGGTTGGTTTGGCCCTTGTTCCTGTAACTTGAATCCTAGCCCGGTATATCCCATTTTAATTTTACACCATTGTGAACCTTACGCCTTTTTTACTCTCTGATCGAGGATCTCGGCATTGAAAAATCCTTGTAAACTAAATCACACGTGTATATATTGACATTTAAGAGATATACAGTTAAGAAAATCAAGGGCAATGGTGATATATATGCGGATTAGACACAAAAAAAAAACACTCAACTAATGGCTACAATTTAAGGAATGTGTTTAGTGATGGGCATCAGATTCCTAATTGATGGAGAAAGGTCTGGTGGCAAGAAAAGCTACTTCTAGGAGGTTGTCAAGTGTTTTCGCTCGACGATTCCATTCTTGGGTGGTTGGTTTGGCCCTTGTTCCTGTAACTCGAATCCTAGCCTGGTATATCCCATTTCAATCTTACACCATAGTGAACCTTACGCCGTTTTTACTCTCTGATCGAGGTTCTCGGCATCGAAAAATCTTTCGTAAACTAAATCACACTTGTATATGTTGATATTTAAGAGATATACAGTCAAGAAAATCAAGGGCAATGGTGATATATATGCGGAATAGACACCAAAAAAAACACTCAACTAATGGCTACAATTTAAGGAATGTGTTTAGTGATGGGCATCAGATTCCTAATTGATGGAGAAAGGTCTGATGGCAAGAAAAGCTACTTCTAGGAGGTTGTCAAGTGTTTTCGCTCGACGATTCCATTCTTGGGTGGTTGGTTTGGCCCTTGTTCCTGTAACTCGAATCCTAGCCCGGTATATCCCATTTTAATTTTACACCATTGTGAACCTTACTCCTTTTTTACTCTTTGATCGAGGTTCTCGGCATTGAAAAATCTTCGTAAATTAAATCACACGTGTATATGTTGATATTTAAGAGATATACAGTCAAGAAAATCTAGGGCAACGGTGATATATATGCGGATTAGACACAAAAAAAAAACACTTAACAAATAGCTACAATTTAAGGAATGTGTTTAGTGACGACATCAGATTCCTAATTGATGGAGAAAGATCTGGTGGCAAGAAAAGCTGCTTCTAGGAGGTTGTCAAGTGTTTTCGCTCGACGATTCCATTCTTAGGTGGTTGTTTTGGCCCTTGTTCCTGTAACTCAAATCCTAGCCCGGTATATCTCATTTTAATTTTACACCATTGTGAACCTTACACCTTTTTTACTCTCTGATCGAGGTTCTCAGCATTGAAAAATCTTCGTAAACTAAATCACACGTGTATATGTTGACATTTAAGAGATATACAGTCAAGAAAATCAAGGGCACTGGTGATATATATGCGGATTAGACACCAAAAAAAATTACTCAACAAATGGCTACAATTTAAGGAATGTGTTTAGTGACGGCATCAGATTCCTAATTGTTGGAGAAAGGTCTGGTGGCAAGAAAAGCTGCTTCTAGGAGGTTGTCAAGTGTTTTCGCTCGACGATTCCATTCTTGGGTGGTTGGTTTGGCCCTTGTTCCTGTAACTCGAATCCTAGCCCGGTATATCCAATTTTAATTTTACACCATTGTGAACCTTAAGCCTTTTTTACTCTCTGATCGAGGTTCTGGGCATTGAAAAATCTTCGTAAACTAAATCACACGTGTATATGTTGACATTTAAGAGAGATACAGTCAAGAAAATCTAGGGCAACGGTGATATATATGCGGATTAGACACCAAAAAAAACACTCAACAAATGGCTACAATTTAAGGAATGTGTTTAGTGACGGCATCAGATTCCTAATTGATAGAGAAAGGTCTGGTGGTAATAAAAGCTGCTTCTAGGAGGTTGTTAAGTGTTTTCGCTCGACGATTCCATTCTTGGATGGTTGGTTTGGCCTTTGTTCCTTTAACTCGAATCCTAGCCCGGTATATCCCATTTTAATTTTACACCATTGTGAACCTTACGCCTTTTTTACTCTCTGATCGAGGTTCTCGGCATTGAAAAATCTTCTTAAACTAAATCACACGTGTATATGTTGTCATTTAAGAGACATACAATCAAGAAAATCAAGGGCAATGGTGATATATATGCGGATTTGACACCAAAAAAAATTACTCAACAAATGGCTACAATTTAAGGAATGTGTTTAGTGATGGCATCAGATTCCTAATTGATGGAGAAATGTCTGGTGGCAAGAAAAGCTGCTTCTAGGAGGTTGTCAATTGTTTTCGCTCGACGATTCCATTCTTGGGTGGTTGGTTTGGCCCTTGTTCCTGTAACTCGAATCCTATCCCGGTATATCCCATTTTAATTTTATACCATTGTGAACCTTACACCTTTTTTACTCTCTGATCGAGGTTCTCGGCATGGAAAAATAATTGTAAACTAAATCACACGTGCATAAGTTGATATTTAAGAGATATACAGTCAAGAAAATCAAGGGCAATGGTGATATATATGCGGATTAGACACCAAAAAAAATCATTCAACAAATGGCTACAATTTAAGGAATGTGTTTAGTGACGGCATCAGATTCCTAATTGATGAAGAAAGGTCTGGTGGCAAGAAAAGCTGCTTCTAGGAGGTTTTCTAGTGTTTTTGCTCGACGATTCCGTTCTTTGGTGGTTGGTTTGGCCCTTGTTCCTATAACTCGAATCCTAGCCTCCCATTTTAATTTTACACCATTGTGAACCTTAAGCCTTTTTTATACTCTTATCGAGGTTCTCGGCATTGAAAAATCTTCTTAAACTAAATCACACGTGAATATGTTGATATTTAAGAGATATACAGTCATGAAAATCTAGGGCAATGGTGATAGATATGCGGATTAGACACCAAAAAAGAAAACACTCAACAAATGGCTACAATTTTAGGAATGTGTTTAGTTACGGCATCAGATTCCTAAATGATGGAGAAAGGTCTGGTGGCAAGAAAAGCTGCTTCTAGGAGGTTGTCAAGTTTTTTCGCTCGACGATTCCATTCTTGGGTGGTTGGTTTGGCCCTTGTTCCTATAACTCGAATCCTACCCCGGAATATCACATTTCAATCTTACACCATTGTGAACCTTACGCCTTTTTTATTCTCTGATCGAGGTTCCCGGCATTGAAAAATCTTCGTAAACTAAATCACACGTGTATATGTTGATATTTAAGAGATATACAAACAAGAAAATCAAGGGAAGTGGTGATATATATGCGGATTAGACACAAAAAAAAACACTCAACAAATGGCTACTATTTAAGGAATGTGTTTAGTGACGGCATCAGATTCCTAATAGATGGAGAAAGGTCTGGTGGTAAGAAAAGCTGCTTTTAGGAGGTTGTCAAGTGTTTTAGCTCGACGATTCCATTCTTGGGTGGTTGGTTTGGCCCTTGATCCTGTAACTCGAATCCTAGCCCGGTATATCCCATTTTAATTTTACACCATTGTGAACCTTACGCCTCTTTTACTCTTTGATTGAGGTTCTCGGCATTGAAAAATCTTCGTAAACTAAATCACACATGAATATGTTTTTATTTAAGAGATATACAGTCAAGAAAATCAAGGGCAATGGTGATATATATGCGGATTAGACACCAAAAAAAAACATTCAACAAATGGCTACAATTTAAGGAATGTGTTTAGTGACGACATCCGATTCCTAATTGATGGAGAAAGATCTGGTGGCAAGAAAAGCTGCTTCAAGGAGGTTGTCAAGTGTTTTCGATCGACGATTCCATTCTTAGGTGGTTGGTTTGGCCCTTGTTCCTGTAACTCGAATCCTAGCCCGGTATATCCCATTTTAATTTTACACCATTGTGAACCTTAAGCCTTTTTTACTCTCTGATCGAGGTTCTCGGCATTGAAAAATCTTTGTAAACTAAATCACATGTGTATATGTTGACATTTAAGAGATATACATTCAAGAAAATCCAGGACAATGGTGATATATATGTGGATTAGACACCAAAAAAATCTCTCAACAAATGGCTACAATTTAAGGAATGTGTTTAGTGACGACATCAGATTCCTAATTGATGGAGAAAGGTCTGGTGGCAAGAAAAGCTGCGTCTAGGAGGTTGTCAAGTGTTTTCGCTCGACGATTCCATTCTTGGGTGGTTGGTTTGGCCCTTGTTCCTGTAACTCGAATCCTAGCCCGGTATGTCCCATTTTAATTTTACACCATTGGGAACCTTACGCCTTTTTACTCTCTGATCGAGGTTCTCGGCATTGAAAAATCTTCATAAACTAAATCACACGTGTATATGTTGGTATTTAAGAGATATACAGTCAAGAAAATCAAGGGAAATGGTGATATATATGCGGATTAGACACAAAAAAACACTCAACAAATGGCTACAATTTAAGGAATGTGTTTAGTAACGGCATCAGATTCCTAATTGATGGAGAAAGGTCTGGTGGCAAGAAAAGCTGCTTCTAGGAGGTTGTCAACTGTTTTCGCTCGAGGATTCTATTCTTGGGTGGTTGGTTTGGCCCTTGTTCTTGTAACTTGAATCCTAGCCCGGTATATCCCATTTTAATTTTACACCAATGTGAACCTTACGCCTTTTTTACTCTCTGATCGAGGTTCTCGGCAATGAAAAATCTACTTAAACTAAATTACACGTGTATATGTTGACATTTAAGAGATATACAATCAAGAAAATCAAGGGCAATGGTGATATATATGCGGACTAGACACCAAAAAAAACACTCAACAAATGGCTACAATTAAAGGAATGTGTTTAGTGACGGCATCAGATTCCTAATTGATGGAGAAAGGTCTGGTAGTAAGAAAAGCTGCTTCTAGGAGGTTGTCAAGTGTTTTCGCTCGACGATTCCATTCTTGGGTGGTTGGTTTGGCCCTTGTTCTTGTAACTCGAATCCTAGCCCGGTATATCCCATTTTAATTTTACACCTTTGTGAACCTGACGCCTTTTTACTCTCTGATCGAGGTTCTCGGCATTGAAAAATCTTCGTAAACTAAATCACACGTGTATATGTTGATATTTAAGAGATATACAGTCAAGAAAATCAAGGGCAATGGTGATATATATGAGGATTAGACACAAAAAAAACTCAACAAATGGCTACAATTTAAGGAATGTGTTTAGTGACGGCATCAGATTCCCCTAATTGATGGAGAAAGGTCGGGTGGTAAGAAAAGCTGCTTCTAGGAGGTTATCAAGTGTTTTCGCACGACGATTCCATTCTTGGGTGGTTGGTTTAGCCCTTATTCCTGTAACTCGAATCCTAGCCCGGTATATCCCATTTTAATTTTAAACCATTGTGAACCTTACGCCTTTTTTACTCTCTGATCGAGGTTCTCGGCATTGAAAAATCTTCGTAAACTAAATCACACGTGTATTTGTTGACATTTAAGAGATATACAATCAATAAAATCAAGGGCAATGGTGATATATATGCGGATTAGACACCAAAAAAAAACCACTCAACAAATGGCTACAATTTAAGGAATGTGTTTAGTGACGGCATCAGATTCCTAATTGATGAAAAAACGTCTGGTGGCAAGAAAAGTTGCTTCTAGGAGGTTGTCAAGTGTTTTCTCTCGACGATTCCATTCTTGGGTGGTTGGTTTGGCCCTTGTTCCTATAACTCGAATCCTATCCCGGTATGTCCAATTTTAATTTTACACCATTGGGAACCTTACGCCTTTTTTACTCTCTGATCGAGGTTCTCGGCATTGAAAAATCTACTTAAACTAAATCACATGTGTATATGTTGACATTTAAGAGATATACAGTCAAGAAAATCAAGGGCAATGGTGATATATATGCGGACTAGACACCAAAAAAAAACACTCAACAAATGGCTACAATTAAAAGAATGTGTTTAGTGACGGCATCAGATTCCTAATTGATGGAGAAAGGTCTGGTAGTAAGAAAAGCTGCTTCTAGGAGGTTGTCAAGTGTTTTCGCTCGACGATTCCATTCTTGGGTGGTTGGTTTGGCCCTTGTTCTTGTAACTCGAATCCTAGCCCGGTATATCCCATTTTAATTTTACACCTTTGTGAACCTTACGCCTTTTTACTCTCTGATCGAGGTTCTCGGCATTGAAAAATCTTCGTAAACTAAATCACACGTGTATATGTTGATATTTAAGAGATATACAGTCAAGAAAATCAAGGGCAATGGTGATATATATGCGGATTAGACACAAAAAAAAACTCAACAAATGGCTACAATTTAAGGAATGTGTTTAGTGACGGCATCAGATTCCCCTAATTGATGGTGAAAGGTCGGGTGGTAAGAAAAGCTGCTTCTAGGAGGTTATCAAGTGTTTTCGCACGACGATTCCATTCTTGGGTGGTTGGTTTAGCCCTTATTCCTGTAACTCGAATCCTAGCCCGGTATATACCATTTTAATTTTAAACCATTGTGAACCTTACGCCTTTTTTACTCTCTGATCGAGGTTCTCGGCATTGAAAAATCTTCGTAAACTAAATCACACGTGTATTTGTTGACATTTAAGAGATATACAATCAAGAAAATCTAGGGCAATGGTGATATATATGCGGATTAGACACCAAAAAAAAAACCACTCAACAAATGGCTACAATTTAAGGAATGTGTTTAGTGACGGCATCAGATTCCTAATTGATGAAAAAAGGTCTGGTGGCAAGAAAAGTTGCTTCTAGGAGGTTGTCAAGTGTTTTCGCTCGACGATTCCATTCTTGGGTGGTTGGTTTGGCCCTTGTTCCTGTAACTCGAATCCTATCCCGGTATATCCCATTTTAATTTTACACCATTGTGAACCTTACGCATTTTTTACTCTCTGATCGTGGTTCTCGGCATTGAAAAATCTTCGTAAACTAAATCACACGTGTATTTGTTGACATTTAAGAGATATACAGTCAAGAAAATCCAGGGCAATGGTGATATATATGCGGATTAGACACCAAAAAAAATCACTCAACAAATGGCTACAATTTAAGGAATGTGTTTAGTGACGGCATCCGATTCCTAATTGATGGAGAAAGGTCTGGTGGTAAGAAAAGCTGCTTCTAGGAGGTTGTCAAGTGTTTTTGTTCGACGATTCCATTCTTGGGTGGTTGGTTTAGCCCTTGTTCCCGTAACTCGAATCCTAGCCCGATATATCCCATTTTAATTTTACACCATTGTGAACCTTACGCCTTTTTTACTCTTTGATCGAGGTTCTCGGCATTCAAAAATATTTGTAAACTAAATCACACGTGTATATGTTGATATTTAAGAGATATACAGTTAAGAAAATCAAGGGAAATGGTGATATATATGCAGATTAGACTCCAAAAAAACACTCAACAAATGGCTACAATTTAAGGAATGTGTTTAGTGACGACATCAGATTCCTAATTGATGGAGAAAGGTCTGGTGGCAAGAAAAGCTTCTTATAGGAGGTTGTCAAGTGTTTTCGCTCGACGATTCCATTCTTGGGTGGTTGGTTTGGCCCTTGTTCCTGTAACTCGAATCTTAGCCCGGTATATCCCATTTTAATTTTACATCATTGTGAACCTTAAGACTTTTTTACTCTCTGATCGAGGTTCTCGGCATTGAAAAATCTTTGTAAATAAAATCGCACGTGTATATGTTGACATTTAAGAGATATACATTCAAGAAAATCCAGGACAATGGTGATATATATGTGGATTAGACACCAAAAAAATCTCTCAACAAATGGCTACAATTTAAGGAATGTGTTTAGTGACGACATCAGATTCCTAATTGATGGAGAAAGGTCCGGTGGCAAGAAAAGCTGCGTCTAGGAGGTTGTCAAGTGTTTTCGCTCGACGATTCCATTCTTGGGTGGTTGGTTTGGCCCTTGTTCCTGTAACTTGAATCCTAGCCCGGTATGTCCCATTTTAATTTTACACCACTGGGAACCTTACGCCTTTTTTACTCTCTGATCGAGGTTCTCGGCATTGAAAAATCTTCGTAAACTTAATCACACGTGTATATGTTGGTATTTAAGAGATATACAGTCTAGAAAATCAAGGGAAATGGTGATATATATGCGGATTAGACACAAAAAAAACACTCAACAAATGGCTACAATTTAAGGAATGTGTTTAGTAACGGCATCAGATTCCTAATTGATGGAGAAAGGTCTGGTGGCAAGAAAAGCTGCTTCTAGGAGGTTGTCAAGTGTTTTCGCTCGAGGATTCCATTCTTGAGTGGTTGGTTTGGCCCTTGTTCCTGTAACTTGAATCCTAGCCCGGTATATCCCATTTTAATTTTACATCAATGTGAACCTTACGCGTTTTTTACTCTCTGATCGAGGTTCTCGGCATTGAAAAATCTTCGTCAACTAAATCACACGTGTATATGTTGACATTTAAGAGATATACAATCAAGAAAATCAAGGGCATTTGTGATATATATGCGGACTAGACACCAAAAAAAACACTCAACAAATGGCTACAATTTAAGGAATGTGTTTAGTGACGGCATCAGATTCCTAATTGATGGAGAAAGGTCTGGTGGTAAGAAAAGCTGCTTCTAGGAGGTTGTCAAGTGTTTTCGCTCGACGATTCCATTCTTGGGTGGTTGGTTTGGCCCTTGTTCCTGTAACTCGAATCCTAGCCCGGTATATCCCATTTTAATTTTACACCATTGTGAACCTTACGCCTTTTTACTCTCTGATCGAGGTTCTCGGCATTGAAAAATCTTCGTACACTAAATCACACGTGTATATGTTGATATTTAAGAGATATACAGTCAAGAAAATCAAGGGCAATGGTGATATATATGCGGATTAGACACAAAAAAAACTCAACAAATGGCTACAATTTAAGGTATGTGTTTAGTGACGGCATCAGATTCCCCTAATTGATGGAGAAAGGTCGGGTGGTAAGAAAAGCTGCTTCTAGGAGGTTATCAAGTGTTTTCGCTCGACGATTCCATTCTTGGGTGGTTGGTTTGTCCCTTGTTCCTGTAACTCGAATCCTAGTCCGGTATATCCCATTTTAATTTTACACCATTGTGAACCTTACGCCTTTTTTACTCTCTGATCGAGGTTCTCGGCATTGAAAAATCTTCGTAAACTAAATCACACGTGTATATGTTGATATTTAGGTGATATACAGTCAAGAAAATCAAGGACAATTGTGATATATATGCGGATTAGATAACAAAAAAAATCACTCAACAAATGGCTACAATTTAAGGAATGTGTTTAGTGGCGACATCATATTCCTAATTGATGGAGAAAGGTCGGGTGGCAAGAAAAGCTGTTTCTAGGAGGTTGTCAAGTGTTTTCGCTCGACGATTCCATTCTTGGGTGGTTGGTTTGGCCCTTGTTCTTGTAACTCGAATCCTAGCCCGGTATATCCCATTTTAATTTTACACCATTGTGAACCTTAAGCCCTTTTTATTCTCTGATCGAGGTTCTCGGCATTGAAAAATCTTCGTAAACTAAATCACACGTGAATATGTTGATATTTAAGAGATATACGGCCAAGAAAATCTAGGGCAATGGTGATATATATGCGGATTAGACACCAAAAAACAAAACACTCAACAAATGGCTACAATTTAAGGAATGTGTTTAGTGACGGCATCAGATTCCTAATTGATGGAGAAAGGTCTGGTGGCAAGAAAAGCTGCTTCTAGGAGGTTGTCAAGTGTTTTCGCTCGACGATTCCATTCTTGGGTGGTTGGTTTGGCCCTTGTTTTTGTAACTCGAATCCTAGACCGCTATATCCCATTTTAATTTTTCACCAATGTGAACCTTACGCCTTTTTTACTCTCTGATCGAGGTTCTCGGCATTGAAAAATCTTAGTAAACTAAATCACACATGTATATGTTGATATTTAAGAGATATACAGTCATGAAAATCAAGGGCAATGGTGATATATATGCGGATTAGACACCAAAAAAAAAACACTCAACAAACGGCTACAATTTAAGAAATGTGTTTAGTGACGTCATCAGATTCCTAATTGATGGAGAAAGGTTTGGTGGTTGTAGGTCCCCTATTCCTATGGATCTTCAACAGAATTGTCGATCCAATCAAGAGTGCGGAATCCTCTCGATCAGAATATCACAGAAACAAGTAGAAAACAGAAACAGCAATTCACTTTCAAACCGGATCTTTATTAATTATCTATCAAAGTGATTACAATCAATCAAGATCCCTAACCACACTCAATTTCGTCCAAGCACAAGCTCTCACGAAATTCTGTCTCTCAAAAACTGTTTTGGCTGATTAACCTAAACCCTAAAGCCTAACCTTGTTTATATAACACAAGGTTTCCTACATGGGCAAGCCCAATTCGTCCACCCTTGACCTAAATGGGTTTTGTTTAGCCCAAACTCTATAATCTCACTAATACAAAGCTAAACCCGCTAACCGTTTATCGTTTAACTAATTACAAGATATCCAAAGACCAAATCTAAGCTGTTGTCACAAACATGCACCAACAAACTCCCCCTTGACAATAGCTTCATAAAATAACTTTGTATTCAGTCATCTTGCAATCTTCATGTAGTCTTGCACTGTCTTTGGTCTTTGGATAGCTTCAGCTTCAATAGCTTCTGTCAGCAACAGACTCCCCCTAAGCTGATGCATCCAATCACCAAATCTTCAAAACTTTAGCGTTTGAGTAAACTCCAGTTCAGCATTTGTATAGCAATCTTCAAACTCTTCAACTTTGTCTGCAATATAGAAAGGAGGTTCTACCATGCATCCAATCAAACTCTCATCTTCACAGAAACTTCTCATCAACATACTGCTTCAATCTGTATACTATAAAACAAACATCTCGAGAAACCATAAGAATTTTTCAACACAGTTAAATAAATTATTATTTTTCAAGAGATAGTTAAACTGTATCACAGATTAAGCATTTTCAATTTCATCAACACGCAAAACTTTTTAATCACACACCCTATAACCCGCATGATTTAAAATTTTGAACTCACTTTCTAACACCGTCTTCCCCTATCAGTAACAATTCCTCCAAGAATAACAGTTTTCCGTACATTAAGAATTTTAAACAGAAAAAGACACTATTTTTGGATTTTTATATTTTTCTGAAAGCAAGTAAATAACAAAAGCAATAAACACTCTATTTTTGTGAGAATCACTGGTAAGAAGATCATATCAGCACAATCAAACTGTTTTCACACTATTAGATAATTCTTTATTTAATTTTTCGTGAAAAGCAGTCCAAGACGATTACCAGTATGTTTGTCCACTTAAACAAAATGCATGAACATTTCAAGTACCATTACCGTATGATACGTTAAGGTAATTTTAATTACTGATATATTAGCGTGTCCCACTTCAGGATATACCCTCGCGATCAAGGTACGCACAAAGATTCATCGTAGTAGGTGAGTATACTGATGTCATCCTTTAAGATATCCTGACAGTGCCGAGGTCTGCATATAATATGTTTTATCATGTTTTGATTGCTTAACAATGAACACCCAAATAAATACTAATCAAATCCTGGAAATATAAACAACACACTGTGTCATGCAAGTATCTTCCCTACCACATATTTCACAAGTCCAATCCAGATTTCTGAAATCTTAACTGGGAATAGGTTGAGAAGAGAACAGAATAGATCTTTAGCAGAGATGGTATAATATACAGATCAAATGAGTTTTTCTCAGTTTGATATAGGTTTCTTGGGTTTCATTTGGGCACTTGAGGGCCTCTTTCGGGTGTATTAGATCTATAGCGCGACAACGTACAGCTAGGTCAGCATGTATCTGGATGCAGCAGAAGCTGTCGTTGCCTAGCACCTCCAGGTCAGCATATATCTGGATGCAGCAGAGGAGGTACACGATTTTTTTCAGAGAAGATTTCAGAATCAGATCAAAATTGTGTGTATCGGGACAACATACAGACATTCAAATAGAAATGTGCTAATTCCAAGTGACTTTCTTTCCTGGGCTCATGTACAATTTTAGTTCTGTACAGAAGGACAGCCAAGATATCCCCAGATGAAATAACAGTATAAAGACCCAAAACTTTAGATTTTGGCAATCTATCAACGCAAGATTTAAGGTCATTAAACCATACACCACTGACGTGTTCCCCACTCATACTCAGTTGTATTTAAGTTTATATCACATTGGTAAGTTGATTATTTCATGCTTTTTGCCTACTGGTACATCATATAATGAAGCTGCTATCACACTTAAGCAATGTAATTCAGTTTGAGTGTGACAGTCTAACTTGCTGATGTACTATCATTTCTTTTTTTTTCACACAGTGATAACTCATTTTTTATTTTCTATTTTTTTATGTTTTGATTTTTCTATTTTTTTTATTTTTGATTTTTAAGAAAAGCAGTAAACTATTTACAAAAATTCTTATGAAAAACTAGTTATTCAGGATTCCTCATCCCGTTGAGTTCAACTAAGTGTTCAAAGCGAGCCCTGTCAAAAGCTTTAGTATAAAGATCTGCCAGGTTATCTTCGGTGTCGACTCGATGTAATTCAATTAGTCTCTTTTCAGCACAATCCCGTATAAAATGATGACGTATGTCAATATGTTTTGTGCGACTGTGTTTCCGGGATTATTAGTTATTGAAATTGTGGCATTATTGTCTATCATAATAGGAGTACGAGTGAAATCCAAACCGTAATCGCGCATATGCTGTTGTATCCAGAGAACCTGAGAGCAGCAGTTCCCCGCAGCAATATATTCAGCTTCACACGTAGATGTAGACACACAGGATTGCTTCTTGCATTGCCAAGACACGATCCTGCCTCCTAAGAACTGACAACCACCTGTTGTAGACTTTCTATTCGACTTGCATCCTCCAAAGTCTGAGTCAGTGTAAGCAACAAAATTCATGTCACTATCAGCTGGATACCACAACCCAAGTTTGGGTTTCCCCTTCAAGTAACGAAGAATACGCTTCACCGCTTTCATGTGTGACTCCTTAGGATTAGCCTGATATCTGGCACACAAGCATACTGCAAACATAATGTCAGGTCTTGAAGCAGTCAAGTACATTAGAGAACCAATCATTGCCCTGTATTGAGTAGGATCAACGTCTTCAGTACTTTCATGATCTGGGCCAAGATTGTGATTTTCGCAAACGGGTGTGTTGAAAGTAGAGCAATCATTCATTTTGAACCGATCCAAAATGTCATACACATACTTCGTTTGATGAATAAACATCCCATCCTCCTTCTGTTCAACTTGTAATCCCAGAAAGTAAGACAGCTCACCTGTTGTAGCGCGTGATACGGAAACGAAGATCAAACACGTTGATTCAAAGAATACCCGTGTGTTCTTCCCCAACCCCCAAGATTCCACCCAAAAGGCACGGAATTTGCAGTGAAAAAACAGTTTTCTCAAAATTCAATTCTGAACTTCTCATTAGCTTTAGCAACATATAAATAGAGACTGAAATTCGAAACGGGCCTAAAAAAAGATAACGGGCCAAACACACGGCCTAAAACAAAAAGCCCAAAATAGTTCAAAAAACATAAAAATGCCAATAAGTAATAGAAATAAGCGTTTTTTTGGTCCGGACGTTGACCCAAACCGCCAAAGGCGTTTGCAGCAAGATGGAGCTCGTTCCCACGTTCGTTTTGCCTGGTCGCACGCCCAAAACGGACCCCCGTAGCCCAAGTTAGAGCCATTTTAGTGAAGCCCCTTTTGTTATGCGGTCTTGGGCCTCCAAATACAAAATAGCTTGTTCCTCCACACTTGGGCCCGCATCATTCCCCCCTGGATAGACAAAATTCGCCCTCGAATTACCAACAGGTTCATCATCAGAAGAATCTCCATAATAAGGAATACCCGTGTGGAGGAACAAGCTATTTTGTAGTGAGTAGTGTGATAATGATGTAGTGAGTAGTGTGATAATGAAGATCAATCACGTTGATTCTAGGAATACCCGTGTAGTTCTTCCCCAACCCCCAAATTGCAACCCAAAGGCCACGGAATTTGAAGTGAAAATTCAGTTTTCTCAAAATTCAAGTCTGATTGTTTCAATTACTAAAGGGACATATAAATAAGAACAGAAATTCGAAATGGGCCTAAAAAAGATAATGGGCCAAACACACGGCCTAAAACAAAATGCCCAAAATAGTCCAAAAAACATAAAAATGCAAATAACTAATAGAAATAAGTGTTTTTGGGCCCGGACGATGACCCAAACCGCCATAGGCGTTCGCAGCAAGATGGAGCTCGTTCTCACGTTCGTTTCGCCTGGTCGTACGCCCAAAACGGACCCCCGTAGCCCAAGTTAGAGCCATTTTAGTGAAGCCCCTTTTGTTACGCGATCTTGGGCCTCCAAATACAAGATGGCCCGCTCCTCCACACTTGGGCCCGCATTATTCCCTCCTGGGTAGACAAAATTCGACCTCGAATCCGCAGCAACCTCATCATCAGACGAATCCCCATAAAAAGGCAGCAAATGTTTGACATTGAAAACATCGGAACAACGAATGTGGCTTGGTAACTTCAGACGATAGGCATTAGAATTTATCTTCTGCACAATCTCCACTGGTCCAATCTTCTTGGCTGACAATTTATTATACTCCCCCACTGAAAAACGATCCTTAGTCAAAATGGCCCACACAAAGTCACCCTCTTCAAAATCAACTTGCCTACGCTTTTGGTTTGCAGCTTGCTTGTACTTTGAATTAGCGTTGGCCAAGTTATCCTGCACAGCTTTATGAACTTCATGTAACCCAACCACAAAATCTTGCACCTTCTTGGGAACAGAACCTGGGGTAGAAAGTGACATTAAATCAAGAGGACCCCGAGGCTTAGCAGAATAGACCACCTCAAACGGACTAAACCCAGTGCTCCTATTAACAGCATGATTATGAGCAAACTCAGCCTGACAAAGCTTTTGATCCCAAGACTTCACATGATCACCCACAAGACACCGCAAAAGATTACCAAGTGACCGATTAACAACCTCCGTCTGCCCATCAGTTTGTGGGTGGTAAGCACTACTAAAATTGAGCTGAGTATTCACCATTTTCCATAGACTTCGCCAAAAATGACTCAAGAAACGAGTATCCCGATCATAAACTATAGAGGATGGCAAACCATGCAAACGATAGATATCTCGAAAGAACAACTGAGCCACATTAACTGCATATGTTGTCTTCTTGCAAGGAATAAAGTGCACCATCTTAGAAAACCGGTCCACCACTACAAAGATCGAATCATTACTACGCTGAGTACGGGGTAACCCCAACACAAAATCCATGCTAATATCTACCCAAGGTTGCTGAGGAATGGGTAGAGGCATATAAAGCCCTGCATTGGTAGCTGTGCCTTTTGAAACTTGACAGATCCTGCAACGTCTAACAAACCGATCAACATCCCTCCGCATAGTAGGCCAAAAATAAGAGGACTGCACCAATCGTAAAGTACGGTCTCTGCCCACATGCCCTTCTCCATGCAGTTCTTTAATTATTTGAAGGCGGAGGCTGGAGTTAGGAATACATAATTGATTTTCCTTAAAAAGAAAACCGTCATGCACAAGAAAATCTGTCCTCTTCCCAAACTGCACATCCTGCAAAATGACAGAAAAATACGGATCTGTTGTGAGTTGTTCCATGAGATTGTCTAGCCCGGGTACAACAACTCTCATAGAAACAAGCAGGCTACTCCTTCTGCTCAAGGCATCTGCCACACGATTCGAAATTCCAGATTTATGCTTCACAACAAAAGTAAACTTTTCCAAGAAAGCCATCCAACGGGCATGCTTATGTGACACTTTATCTTGACTGCGGATGTGCCTCAACGAATCATGGTCTGTAAATAAGACAAACTCCTTGTGAAACAAATGATGTCGCCAATGTTTCACAGCCTGGACCACTGCATAAAATTCAAGATCATAAGTGCTATAACGTAATTTTGGTCCAGTCAACTTCTCACTGAAATAAGAAACTGGACGCCCCCCTTGACTGAGGACTGCCCCAATACCACCCTACGAGGCGTCTGTGTGCAACTCAAAAACCCGAGAAAAATCTGGCAATATTAGAATTGGTGCTGTTGTAAGCTTTTCCTTGATTAACTGAAAAGCTGATTCTGCCTCCTCAGTCCATATAAAAGTCTTTCCCTTCATGCAGTCAGTCACTGGGGCCATAAGGGAACTGAAATTCCGAATGAACCGTCTATAAAATGAAGCAAGACCATGGAAGCTACGTACTTCAGTTATCCTAGTTGGAGTTGGCCACTGCCTAACAGCCGCTACCTTTGATTCATCCACCTGTATCCCGTCACCAGAAACAACATACCCCAAAAACAGGACCTTAGGGACCATAAAGACACACTTCTTTTTGGCTGCATACAAGTTATCCCCTCGGAGCAAAGTCAAAACCAGTCGTACATGCTTCACATGCTCATCAAAATTAGGGCTATAAATAAGAACATCATCAAAATAGACCACCACAAATTTACCAATAAAGGGTCTAAACAACTGATTCATCACACGCATAAAAGTATTGGGTGCGTTTGATAAACCAAATGGCATCACCAACCACTCATACAATCCTTCACGAGTCTTGAAGGCAGTCTTCCACTTGTCACCCGGTCTAAGACGAATTTGGTAATACCCACTTTTCAAATCTAACTTCGTAAAAATAGTAGCACTACTAATCTGATCAAGTAAATCATCAAGTCGGGGAATCGGAAATCGGTACCTTACAGTGATCTTGTTGACCGCACGACTGTCAACATACATACGCCACGTCCCATCCTTCTTAGGAGTCAAAAGAGCAGGAACAGCACAAGGACTCATGCTTTCTCGAACATACCCCTTAGAAATTAAGTCTTCAACCTGCCGACGTAATTCCTCATGTTCTTTTGGGCTCATTCTGTAATGGGGCTTGTTGGGTAATTGGGCCCCTGGTTCCAAATCAATGTGATGTTGGATGTCTCGTAGGGGTGGTAACCCGGCAGGTAAATCATCTGGGAAAACATCAACAAACTCCTCAAACAACGGAACCATACATTCAGGAATTTCGACTTCCCCGGGCACGCTCTTCCCAATCAAAATAAAAACACTATCTGCTTCCTCCAACTCATCCTGAAACTGACTAATGGTCAACAGAGTACCCGACTGTTTTGTGGCTAACTGCTTAGGCTTGCTAGGAACAAGAGTGATCTTCACACCACCAAACAGAAAGCTATAAGTATTGGACCGCCCATTATGTTCTATATTACGCTCGTACTCCCAAGGTCTACCCAACAATAAGTGACATGCGTCCATAGGGACCACATCACACACAACATCATCCTTGTACGTGGACCCAATGGAAACTGAAACAAGTGCCCTTTTAGATACTGTCACTTCACCTCCCTTTTTAAGCCATTGAAGCTTATAAGGTTTCGGGTGACTCTCTGTCTTCAAGGCCAACTTTTGAACTGCCTCTTCAGAAATCAAGTT
Organism: Helianthus tuberosus; assembly: GCA_030545235.1. Lineage (NCBI taxonomy): Eukaryota > Viridiplantae > Streptophyta > Magnoliopsida > Asterales > Asteraceae > Helianthus > Helianthus tuberosus. The sequence continues at coordinate 36,561,615 of CM060422.1, read as the reverse complement.
GTCACAACTCCCCGAATCAATGACAAATGTGCAAACCTTTCCCAAAATAGTACATGTTGAGTGGAAGATGTTATGCTTCAGCCAGTCATCCCCATCTGCCTTTGGTGTATAGCAAGAACGTCTAACCACCAAGTTCACCCCAACATCACCGGTCACCACCTCTTCCTCGTACTCAGTTTCTTCATCATACACTGGGTTATTTTCATATTCCTCATACTAATCATCCTCAGACTCAGCAAATAAGTGTCTTTTACCGGCCTTCTTACACTCAGCTTGACGATGGCCCGTCTCACCACAATTGAAACATCTTGGACCACTACTACTAGCCCCCTTAGAAGTAGGCCCGGTATTGCTACCCCCTGGCTTCTGCTGACTAGGCCCGCCACGAGGTGCCCCACTGCCTGACCCAACGTTTCCCCCAGCAGGGGTAAATGAACCGCCCACCTGACGGTTTTGCTTCTCAAAGGCCAACGCCCGTTGGTGTGCCTCAGGAATGGTTAACGGATCAAAAAGATTCACGGACTCCATGATTTGAACCCTTAGACCCCCAATATACCGAGAAACAAGTTGCTCCTCCGGTTCTTGAATATCATTCCTCGCAATCAACTGGTAAAACTCTGTGGTATAATCATCAACCGATTTAGCCCCCTGTTTCAAATTCTGCAGACGCTGGTACATCAACCTTTGAAAATTATGAGGCAAAAAGTTGGACCGCAAGCATTTCTTCATCTTGGTCCATGTCACAATCCTTGACTTTCCGAGCCTGTCCCGTGTTAACTTCAATTGTTGCCACCACGCAGAGGCCCTACCACGTAACCTGGTAGCGATCAAGGCCACCCGCTTATTTTCAGGAACCTCTTTGTACTCAAACACCTCCTCCACGGTAGCCAACCAATCGATGAACCCCTCCGGATTCAAACTAGACCCATCAAATTCTGGAATATCAACTCTTATCCCAGAATCCCAACGCCTGTTACCCCCTCCACGTTCACCCCTTGGCCGCCCTTCCTGTTCGTCTTCGGAAGCCGAACCATCACCAAATGGGTTACTAAAATCTGAACCATACCCGTCATTAGGTCCCTGCCTCCTACGATTCTAAGAATACCCGCGAAGATCTTTTCCCAAACCCCCAAATTCGTCCCCAAAAGACAAGAATTTAAAAAAAGTCAAACAATTATTTTATAAAACTCAAAAACTATCCCCCAATACAAATTACATGAGAACTTATATAGAGTTTTTATGATCAACTCAATGGACATAAATTAAAACAAAACTTAATGAACACTAAATGTGGATTTATTTCGTTACATAATTAAGTCGACACTTGATATTCCCGCATCATTCTCCCCACCTTTGGAAAAACTCGCCCTCGAGTTTTGTCTCAGGCTAAAGCCACCTGGATCGAAAGGAACATCAATCTGATTCTTTTCGATTATTATCAAGGCCCGCCCAAGTAGTTCTATTTCACGGGTCATCTCATTTGACTCTGAACCTGTACCACCCGGGTCGAACGTAGCATAGGACCATTTCTTGTTCACCCCAACATCACCGGTCACCACCTCTTCCTCGTACTCAGTTTCTTCCCCAACCCCCAAATTGCAACATCACCGGTCACCACCTGGGTCGAACGGAGCATAGGACCATTTCTCAAAACGAACGTGGGAACGAGCTCCATCTCGCTGCAAACTGCCTTTGGCGGTTTGGGTCAACGACCGGACAAAAAAAAACGCTTATTTCTATTACTTATTGGCATTTTTATGTTTTTTGAACTATTTTGGGCTTTTTGTTTTAGGCCGTGTGTTTGGCCCGTTATCTTTTTTTAGGCCCGTTTCAAATTTCAATCTCTATTTATATGTTGCTAAAGCTAATGAGAAGTTCAGACTTGAATTTTGAGAAAACTGAATTTTCACTTCAAATTCCGTGGCCTTTGGGTTGCAATTTGGGATTTGGGGAAGAACTACATGGGTATTCGTAGAATCAACGTGTTTGATCTTCCTTATCACACTACTCACTACATCAGTTGGTATCAGAGCCGAATTCCTGGCTCAAAATGCCTCCGAGGAGAAATAACAACAGGCCTCTCGATGAAGTTTATGAACGAGAGTTGGAGCAGCGACTTATGGCGAGAATGGATCAACGGCTGGATCAGGTGGTCGATCAGTTGACTGACCGGATGGCCGATTTGGTCAATCGTAGAAGGCAGAGACCCAATGACGGGTATGGTTCTGATTTTAGTAACCCATTTGGTGATGGTTCGACTTCCGAAGACGAACAGGAAGGGCGACCAAGGGGTGAACGTGGAGGGGGTAACAGGCATTGGGATTCTGGGATAAGGATTGATATTCGAGAATTTGATGGGTCTAGTTTGAATCCGGAGGGGTTCATCGATTGGTTGGCTACCGTGGAGGAGGTGTTTGAATACAAGTAGGTGCCTGAAAATAAGCGGGTGGCCTTGATCGCTACCAGGTTGCGCGGTCTTCATCACCTGGGCCCGCATCATCACCCATAGCACTCATTTCGAACTTGCTCTTCATCACCTGCTCGAACTCTTTACACATGCTCTCATCTGATGACCCAAAGATGATGTCATCCACGTACACCTGTACTAGCAGAAAATCTTCCTTCTTCCTCTTGATGAACAGTGTACTGTCAATCTGACCTCTTTCAAAACCATTCTTGATCAGATGTGTAGACAGTGTCTCGTACCACGCCCTGGGAGCTTGATGTAATCCATACAAAGCCTTATCAAGTTTGTAAACTCAATCTGGATAATCTGGATCAACGAACCCATCTGGTTGTGAGACATACACCACTTCTTGGACTTTCCCGTAGAGAAACGCACTCTTCATGTCTAGTTGGTAAACTTTAAAGCCCTTGAATGTTGCGAAAGCTAGAAACAACCAAATTGCCTCCAACCTTGCCACTGGTGTAAACACTTCATTGTAATCAATCCCTTCTTGCTGATTGAAACCTTTTACCACCAATCGAGCCTTGTTTCGCGTGACAATTCCTCTGTCATCCTTCTTGCACTTAAACACCCATTTAGTGCCTATTTCTCTTTCACCTTTAGGAAGATCAACTAACTCCCAAACCTTCAACTTTGCAAACTGGGCCAATTCCTCTTGCATAGCTTCAACCCATGAATTGTCTTTAAGAGCCATATGAATGTTCTTCGGCTCCTCTTGGGAAATAAAGCAACTATACAAGCACTCGTTCACAATCCTAGTCTTCTCAATCGAAACAAATAAGCCAGAATTCGCTGCTATGCTTCTTCTTGT